>JANFAH010000012.1:1200000-1650935 GCA_024663395.1 Pisolithus tinctorius | reverse complement strand
AGGCGAAGGTTTTTGAAGCATGTTGCAGTATGTTCGTGCCAATTACATTCCACAGCTAGCCGCTGTACAAGATCCTCGTACTGCAGACGAAACAAGTCCTCCTCCATGTCATCCACACAAGGAGGGGCAAGCAACTGGGGATCCTCTGTGCCCTCCCGATGATGGGGTTTCTTCGAGTCACCGAACAACGAAAACATGTTCTTGATGGTTGTCCCCGGCAGCTCACATTTGATGAGATCTTCCAACCACTGCAACACTTCATCTTCAAATGCAGTGCTCTCCAGCATCAAAGATCACAGACGTTCAGGATTCGGATTGCCCTCCACCCACAACAACATATGACAATGAAGTGTACCGCGACCCTGGGCCTCCACCATCCCATAATACCCCGAACATTTCCCAAACAGTCCAACCCCCCTGTTGTATTTGACCACGATACGAAGAAAGCCCTGAATAATACAATCGAACGCCCTCACGGCAGCACCAGGATGGGAGGCAACAAAACTTGCATGATCGTACGCAGAGAGGGTACGCCAGCGAGATGCTTCCAACCCCCCAAAATGCCCTACAAGAACAATGGTGAGGTCGTGCGGGTTTAAAAGTCACAAAAATGCAGGTGTGCCTAATCTGCGAATGAGCGAGCATATCTCATTCCGTCTACATAACTTGTAGCCATCACTGCCTGGCAAGGTTCTGGAAACGACACTAAGCTCACGGAATAACTGCAAGGCCTGACGCTCGCCTGGAGAAACAACCTTAGCGTGCGCGTCGCACTCGAATCTCTGCGCGAGCGAGCGCACGAACCCCTCGTTCTCATGCAACTCTTTGACCAGAGAGTGACGACGTGCTGATGGAATGCAAAACACTGTGTTATCATTTGCCGCACGCTTCTGCATAATGTTCCAACAGATGAATGCGAAGGAAGGATCACGCATAAAAGGCGAGTCGACCTGGCATAACAAATTTCTAACCTGCCATTGGAATGACAAACGCTGGCTAGGCTCCCGAGCAGGATGGTTGAAGCCCCCAATACCCACGGATCCAAATGTGGAAACAGCGCACTCAGAAAACACGGAGAATCGTCGCCAAGGAACTGGGAACCCGAATGACTAACAACGAACTTCTTGCCTTGCAATGCATGGGCAAGGGCCCCAGCCTTCATTGCCCGACGAGAACGCTCTGAGTGGTCCCCCTGAGTATAGGCCACACACACTCTGTAACAAGGTCATTCGACAGCATGTCCCACTCTGCCCCACAGGATGTGGGCATCGAACCCGCATCAGGCAGGTGTGTAATTTGCATCCCAGCCAACAAACCCTCCTCTCCGTCACCAACCACCAAGGACCAGACCCTTCAGTCACATGTAATCCAGAAAGTGGGTCATCCGACATGCACATTTGGTCCTGAAAGTGGGACTAACCGACATCGGCCTATAGACCCTGATGGTGGATAGGCTGACATGTTGGAGGGAGGTCGGCCGACCTCACTGGGGGATGGATCCACACCCTGGAAGTGGTGTCGGCTGACCTCACTGGGCGATGGACCCACACCCTGGAAGTGGTGTTGGCTGACCTCACTGGACAATGGATCCACACCCTGGAAGTGGTGTCGGCCGACCTCACTGGACGATGGATCCACCCTGGAAGTGGTGTCGGCCGACCTCACTGGACGATGGACCCACACCCTGGAAGTGGTGTCGGCCGACCTCACTGGGGATGGACCCACACCCTGGAAGTGGTGTTGGCCGACCTCACTGGCGATGGACCCACACCCTGGAAGTGGTGTCAGCCGACCTCACTGGGGGATGGACCCACACCCTGGAAGTGGTGTCGGCCGACCTCACTGGGGATGGACCCACACCCTGGAAGTGGTGTCGGCCGACCTCACTGGGGGATGGACCCACACCCTGGAAGTGGTGTCGGCCGACCTCACTGGACGATGGATCCACACCCTGGAAGTGGTGTCGGCCGACCTCACTGGGATGGACCCACACCCTGGAAGTGGTGTCGGCCGACCTCACTGGATGATGGACCCACACCCTGGAAGTGGTGTCGGCCGACCTCACTGGGGGATGGACCCACACCCTGGAAGTGGTGTCGGCCGACCTCACTGGGATGGACCCACACCCTGGAAGTGGTGTCGGCCGACCTCACTGGACGATGGACCCACACCCTGGAAGTGGTGTCGGCCGACCTCACTGGGATGGACCCACACCCTGGAAGTGGTGTCGGCCGACCTCACTGGGCGATGGACCCACACCCTGGAAGTGGTGTCGGCCGACCTCACTGGGGGATGGACTCACACCCTGGAAGTGGTGTTGGCCAATTTCACTGGGGGATGGACACAGACCTCACCACCTGGAAGTAGGGTTGGCCAAACCCTGAAAATTCCCTTGGCATAATCAATTGCTTGTCAATTTAGATGTTACCAGAAGTATTGACTCTGATGACACTTCCAGATGGACATACCCCCTGAGACCAGTGTTGGCCAACCTCACTGGGGGGTGGCCTTACCCCCTGAATCCATGGCCATTCTTCACCTCCAGGTGATGTCAGTGATCTCACAGGGTTTGAAACTTGCAATGAGCATGGGTAGCCATATATAGGGATCCTTTTGATTCACACCATCTACAGTTTATTTATAGACCAAGACCCAGAGCTCTCTTGGTTGGTTGACGAGCTCTAGTTGATTTCTTGCTTGCCTCTTCACCCTCCTTTGCCATCTTCTGATCAACATCCCCACTGCCTCCCCTTTTTCTTTTCCTCACATCCTTTCTTGTATTCTGGGATTCCTTCATGCCACCCCCCTGGGTGGGACAGGAATCCCCTGCACTGACCCCAGTTGTTTCCTGTGCACCAATCCCTCTGCTTGAGCCACCAGAATTCTGCTGCAGTCTTGCAACTACCAGCCCCACTGCACCCATAACATCTTCCCCCTTGTGGATATCAAGACCTGAGCCTAGCAAAAAGCCCAGATTAGCAGCTTCAGGGTCATCTGATTCTATGTCCTGTGCTCTTTTGCACTCCCTCCACAACAAACCAAATCCCAGTACAATGGTAAGACCTTTTTGGGTGGATGCAAACTTTTCACTTTGCAATTGATACAGTGCCTTCCAGAAGGAATCCCCATTGCCATGCATCTCCTGGGGCAAATACTGGGCACTCCAGGCCCAAGATGCCCAGACAGGCAGGTTGACTGGTCCAGCATCAGGTTCCTGTACAAAATGTTTGTTAACCTGGTATTTGAAGAAAGTTTATCACTTACTGTCTCTGGCAAGCCATCTACAAGCTCAACAAGTTCCTGGTACCTGGGCATGATGCAAAGGGACTTTAAATATTTCACCCTGTCCCCATTGGCATGACAAGCAGGGCTGGATTCATGAGGGGTATCTTCAGATGGGGCCCTCCCAGAGTCAAGGATATCCTGGGCCCCTGATGAAGTTGCTATAGGGGTCATACCAGCCCCACCAATTTCTTCCCCTAAATCTGAGGGCTTGGCCTCCACCCCAGCTTCACTGTCCTCCCCAGGGCTCATCCACTCTCTCTTTTTGGATGGGGTTTTCCTGTTCCAGGGCCTTCCCAATGGCTCGTCCTCCTTTTTGCACTTGATGAATGAAACAATCACCTTATCCTCCTCCTCTTGGGAATTCCAATGATTCCAAAGCATCCACATGTCGGCCTTGGTCCATTTTGAAGGATCTTTCATCATGAATCCTTCTGGGATGGAATCGGAACTCAGATACTCCAAATGGGACTTGATAAGCAGGCCCCAGGGAACCTTGGCCTTGGGCTTCCCTGTAAACTTTGCTATGTTTCCAACTTCCATCAACAACTGTAGATGCACTTGACAATCAAGAACATACCATAGGCAGCCTGGAAGACCATTCTTGCCAAACTCTGCTGGACCTTGAGTTTCTGACCAGTCCAAGCTGGTACCTCTGGGTTTCCTTCATCATCCAAGGCTATCTCCACCTTTGGATTCTCATCATTCAAATCTTCCTCAGCTGAGTATGGAATCAACCTAGGTACACATATTACATTGATCACCAATGTTTATCACTTACCAGCTTCAGTCAAAAGATAATTGGTTAACATTTGCTCTCCCTTTAGAACCCAATCCTTGGTGGGCTCTGAAGACTCTGAGAAGGCCTTCTTCCCATCAGGGGGTTGTGTTTCAAAGCTAGGTTTCTTCATTAGCATTGGATAGACAAGGTAAAGGGGAACCTACACTGCCATCTTGATCTGAGAATCAGTAGTCTCATGAGCCAGAAACATCACTATATTTGACCCCATGGTCCTCCTGACTGTTTCAATAAAGTCTCTGGCCATGTTGGGAAAATTTTTTCTCCTGTACCTGAATTATTGCATGATTAGTATAAGACATTTGAAGTAGACCAGCACTGACAATTCATGAGTTTCTTTTGGAGCTCCCAACTTATTCCACTTGGAAGCAGCCCTCCCTGCTTCAGCCTTCTTGTCATCTGCAAGAGACTCCCACCACTGTTGGATGATTTTGGTCCTCTGACCTATGGTCTTGGGGTCCTTGGTGTCCCTCCTCTCCCTATCATAGGCATCCATGTCCTCTTTGAAGAGCTGCTGGGAGGCAGTAAAATCAGTGAAGGGTTTTCTGTAATTTCCAGCCTTGGTAGGTCTGGTCCTCTCCTCTCTGCCATCCTCATCCTCACCAGTCCCAGGCTGCTCCTTCCTCTTGTCTGTTGCAGCCAGGATGCTCTCAATGATGTGTTCCTCATCATCCTGGTCTTCAGGGTCTAGTTCTGGCAAAAACACCCTTCTGATGGCCTAAATACACTTGAGATATGTGAAACTTGATGAAAAAGATACCCTACCACTCTCAAGTTCTGGGGCAATTCCACAGATCCTGAAGATGCTTGCTGAAGGATCTGGGATTTCACATCAGCCAGGATCTGGGCCCTGAGGTCAGGATTCCCTCGGGCATCTGTGTACTGCTCCACATAGGAGGACAGCAGATCAGAGTAGACTTCAGACCAATCAGCCATGAGAGAATAAAATCAGGGGGATAATTAGCAGCACAGATGATGGAGGTTGGAAGCAAGGTGAAAATTTTTCAGCCTTTCCCAATTTAGGCAGGAGGTTGAAGTTTTCGGCCATCACTCTTTTAGGAAAGGTACCATTATGGTATGATTGTTTTGATGTATTTGCTATTCACTTTGATTCAGATACCAAGTGCAAAGCAAGGGTAATCGGAAAACTATACACATATACCCATGTTCTAAATACAATCCATTTGTTTACCTTGGAACATCAATTGGGCCTTTTTGGAAAAGTCAGTCCACAACACTATCTGCTTATGAGCATAAGCCTTTTTCCCTGGTTCCAACAATTGTAGAGCCCTTTTCTCCCATATGTCCTTCTGGAACTCAAACCATAAGATGGCCCAAACCATCTCATGCCTCACCAATGACAATTCTTCTTTCCACCTGTCCCTTCTTGCCCTTGCTTTGAGCCAGTTGATCCTGTAAACTGCCCCACAATTTATTGGTGAGATTTTTTTGAGTAGTATTAACACTTACACTCCTCCATTAAACCCCCCTTCTCAGCATTCAGTTGACCCTGTTCACCATCCATCATCCAAAACCATGCCATTTTGCTGGTTCCCTGCCCAAACCGGTTCTCCTCTGTAACATCCTTACTCACTGCCAGGTCCTGGGGCTGAATAGCCTGATATCTTTGTCCAATCTCTTGATTGGGTTCCAACTGGAGAATGGCCTGCCTTGCCCTCTGATAACTTCTGACCTGCTTGTTTATCCGAGCCACCACTTTTTGGATGTCCTGCTTGGTTCTTGTACCTTCCCTAGTTGATTGTGCACTGCGGAAGTTCTGTCTGTATAACATTGCCTTGTGTCCAAGGTTGGTTCGGAGCTGGTCTAGACAATCATTAGCTTGCCCAATCCTGAGTTCCATTTCTTCTTTGAGGAGGTCATGAAGGCCAAGCTCCATCAGTTTGGTTGCTCCAATGGATGAGGGCATCCATATACTCATGAGCTCAGCAGGTAGCTCCTCTCCTTCTTCTGTAGCCTCCCAATCCTCATCATCTTCCCAGTACTCTCCATTGTCATCAATTTCTTCACCTTGCCCAAGGAATGCTGGATCATCCTGGGGTATGAAGACATCATCCACCTCCAAACCTTTGAGAAATGCCTGGCTGGTGCCATGGAATTTGTCAATCCTGGCAGAAAGTCTTTTTCTTTTCTCTGAGACTTTGATTTCTTGTCTGGTAGACATGTGGCTCTGTCTAAGCTCAGATCTTAGCTGGTCCCTGCAGGTCTGGTTAGCAACCTATTGCTTCTGGAAACCACAGACCATACTGTGCATCCTCTATGCTAATTCCTTCCACAAGCCAAGCCACAGAACCATGGCTCCCTGGGGACACAGGTGGATTTTTCATGAGCTTTAACTGCACTTCACCCATGGTAGGGGCTACAGGCCATCAGACATGCCCAGGGTTTCTTAGGAACATACTGACCTTTTTCCCCTTTCAACAAATAAATGTCTAGGGAATCACCTCGATTTGCTTCTGCCTCAAGAACATCCGACTCCCATTGGGCAAGTTGGCCAGGGTCTAGAACAGCTGTCAACTGCTCATATGCCTGATTCATTTCTTCTAGGCACTTGTGTGAGGTCTTGTATTTTTTCAACAGTGCAGGAACTGAGATGTACAGGGTAAATTAACTTCTCTTTGAAGAAAAGGTCTCTCACCCATGTTGACAATTTTTTTCCAGTTAGAATCTCTCATATGGTCATCATACACTTCTTGTCTGTGGGCCTGAGTCATAGACCTTGCAGTGGGAGAGATCTTATTGAATGGAGCCCACAATGTCTCCAAAATTTCACCATCCAGATGACCAGCACCCTTGATAAAGTTGAGGCTATATCTTGGAAAGCAAGAGAGTTTGTGGGCAGCAAGATGAAACTTCCCCACAGCAGGAATGATTTCCAGGGAGGGAGGGAGATGGGAGAGCAGCTGGATTTTACCCGACTCTGGAAGTTAATACTCCACTGGCACCCAACATCATAAATGACAAGGGCCTTTGTGATGCTTTCTGAATGATAATCAAGAGCACTGCAGATGGAGTAATCTGTGTTCATGTACCTAGCACAAAATGAGTTCCAAAGGCTTCCAGTACATCCATCAGGTCCACTCACTTTTCCCCTTTCTGAAAGTCCACCACAGAATGGGGAACAAAGCAACCATGCCGAGCACAGGCTGTGGCACCAATCCCAGTGGACCGGAGATTGGACTTGTTAATATTAGCAGCATTGATTGCCCTGTGATTGCTGCAGGTGGATCTCTACCAGTACAGTGGGTCATTTAAACTCCATGACCTTGGGACAACTCACCTCCTTGTTATCCAAAGACTGCTCAAGATGGGCCTGGTAGGGCTTTTCAGCAACCATGTAACCAGTTCCATCTGATAATGACACATCCAACTCAGGCTTGTTCATTTTCATATGCTGAGCAGTGAAGTTGCCATCCATGACATATTGCCTCATTATGGTATCACTAAGGGGGGAGGGGAGTTAGAAATCAAAACCCTACAGATTATCACTCCATACCTGTCATATCAGGTTTTCCAATCTGGAGGTAAATTAATACCTGGTTGTGGGCAGGCAGGACAAAAGAGTGCAAGTTCTCCTTGTCTAGGATCTTGTTCTTTATCATGACCAAAGCCAAACCATTTCCTATGTTTCAAATCCCTCCACAGTCTGGAAACCCTCATCAGCTCTCGGTACCTGTCCTAATTGGAAATGAATGCATTAATAGAACCCCCTAAGAGCAAATAGTGCATGGCACTCAACTGGTATACAGTCAGGAAATGCATTGTTGGTGAACCTCTTCAGCTTCTGATAGAAACTCATAGCTGAAGTCTTGCATTCCAGGGCATCAATGAGAAAGTGATTAAGAACATCAAAGGTGAAAGCAGTCTTGGGCTTTGTTATACTGGCTGGAAAGAGTCTTTCCCTGAGTAAATCAAGGTGCCAGTCCATTGGATCTGACCCAGGGCAATTGCACCAAGAAATCTCATGAGTGAAAATTCCTTCTGTGTGCACTATGGTCATTTTTGATCTGAAGGATCTCCTGCTACCAGAGGTTAACATGGAGGCTACAGGATATGACTGCCATTGACCTGTAATTGGGAGGCCCTTCCCCAGAAGTATAGCCCAACTCCTCTGAGTCTGGATCCTGATTCTGTCTGTTTTGAGGGCAAGGGACCCCCATGGCCAATGTGCCAAAGGAACCCAAGTGCCATCAAAGAGGTAGCCTGGTAATGAGTAGCATTCCATCTTTGTACCTTGTGGAATGGAAGATTTTGATGCACTTTCACAGCACAAGGACCACACCAGGCATGCACACCAATGCAGGACATGCATCTGATACTTCCTTCTGCCTGACAGCACTGCTCACATATCCCCCCTTAGCCAGCTGCTCTCCCTGAGAATGACTTTGAGATATTCTGCTCTCCAAGGCAGCCATTCTCTGATGAAATCATTTTGACTCTAGGGGATAATTTAGCCAATGCAGTATCAGGCAAAACTTCCCACCTTGGTAACCCTCCTAGTATTTGGGGTATCTTCCTCATCATTCCAGTCCAAGGTAGGCATGTCAAAGGAGTCTGGGACAACATTTTGGGAGCCTATTGTCCTGGGGGTCCTTGGAGTTGAAGGTTGACTCTGAGATGGGAGGTAGAGGTGTCTAGCATCCACCTCCTTGTAGGTGTCCTTTCCTCTCCGGGTTTTAGTGACTTCAAATTTATACAAACCTCCTGCAGAGCTTTTGCCAAGGACTTTGGTTCTACGACGACACATGATTGAGCACAGGAAGAGTCAAAAGCAAGGTTTTCAGCTGTATTGAAAATTTTTCATCCCCAAAACAACACCACACAAGTCCAGAACAAGGTTATCAAATGTATTTAAAATATTTGTACCCAAAAATTGCCACTAAAATGTGTTTTAAGTGTATCTGACAGCCAACCCAAGAATGTCCTTTTGGGTAGTCCATGCTGGTCTTGTGACCTTGAGTCGGTCATGTACTTTGTCCTTCATATAATGCACCAATGCAATTCTTTCTCCCTTCTCCCACTTTGGCACAGAATGTTGAAGGATTTTTCCTGATAGGAAAATCATGGTGCCTGGGGAATAAGCCAGTTCGGCCCCCAGATCTGGAATAAGGAATTTAGCATTGTGAGAACCCAGGCTCACTAATGAATCCAGAAGGGTTGGGGTGGATGTGACATCTCGGTGAGAGGGAGTTTCCTGATTGACAATAATATCAATGTTGGTATAGACCGATGGCCAATCCAGGGATATCTCATTCTCCACCCTGCCAGCCTTGGCCAACATTGCTTGATCACCAGCCCTGGCCATATCTGGCAATGAGACCTTTGCTATATTGCTCCAGAAGTGTTCCACATAAGAAATCTTGAGCAGCCATTCCCTATTGGCTTTCTGTTTGAGGGATGTGCTTTGATAGAGTGTATCAACCAACCTCTTTAAATTTGTCAGCCCCTACCATGGAAATCACAGCACCTGGACAAACCTCATGAGCCTGTTGGAATGTGGCAGGAGACATGGAAATCCTGCCATGTCCATACATGACTTGGTCAACAGGCTGATGCTTATGGCCATATCGTTTGTTAAGCTTGCTTTTGTCTTTTGGCTTGTTCTTGGGCTCAGTCTGAAGATTGTCTTTTATGGAAAGGAGAAGGGAATTGAGAAGTTCCTATGATATAAAAGCTGTAGTGAAGGGTTGTCAGAGAATGAAAACACTCACTATCCGTGCATCTGGGACAATACCAGGCAGATACCATACTATCACCCTGCCATGCACATCCAGAACTGTGGCAGGAGCATTGATATACCCAATTTTTGGGTTTTCAAAATGGATGGTCCTGTCCTTGGCATGCACCAATGGTTCAGAAAACCTGTCTGCATCCCAATGCAACACATCTATTAAGGGTCAGACTTGGATCACTTGGAATTGTTGTGGAAATCACCTACAGGGATTGAGGATGGCATGTGTAATGACTGCGGATGCCAGCCTAACTTCCAAAGATGTAATAGCATCTGAAGTTAGACCAGATTCCCCTTGCAATGTTGCCCTGACTTGGGTTAACTCAGCCAAGGATCGAAGTCTATTATCCAACTAAATACATAGCAAGTGTAGCATCACTGCTTATGGCTTACCTTGGCTTCCTGAGCTGGTGATTTGAGAAAATAGAGCTGGAAGAGATCATAGGGACTGTTCCAAAGGCAGCCTTCAGCATTCCAACCACCATTGTATGCAGGGAATCATCCATGATGATGTGGGGGGTGTTGGAAAAGTCAAAGGAAAATTTTTCAACCGCAAGAAAAATAGTTAAAAATCACTCAGTACATAAGTAGGAAGTTATTCTCCACAAGGGACCTTGCTTGACTTGGGGGAAGATCCAGAATCCAGAAACCCAACTTAGTCTACTAGATACACCATGTTTCTTGAAACATCTAGTCATGTAAGCAGGGGCCTGGAATGGTGCAATCAAACTCAGCAGCAGTTGAACTCCAAGTCAATCCAGTCCAGCAATCTCTTGAGCATCATGGGAAACCATGGAACACCAATACTAATCTAGCAATCTAGCAACATCCAACAGCTAGGAACACATCCAGACAGCATTTGAAGGGAAGATGTTGGGTTGCTAGTAATGCCATTGGCAAGCTCTTGAGCATCAAAGGGAAACCTTGCTTAAGAAGATCAGCCATGGAACACCAGTGCTAATCTAGCACCATCCACCAGCCAGGCAGACTGACATGAAACAATACACCAAGTCATTTGCTAAGGTTAGGGTTAGAAGCAGACTTGCATGAAGAAATACACCAAGTCTTATGCTAGGGTTAGGGTTAGCACATGCTTCATTCAAAAAAAGAAGCATAGATTCCCACACAGCATTCAAATCCAATCAAAGCAGTGACATTTACAAGGTCATACATAAATTCAACTACAGTTACAATTTCAACTACAAAGGTATAATGGTTTCATAAGAAACCAAGGCTTGCCTGCATTCCAGAGGGGGCCCTCCTCCAGAAGTACAGTTGGGCCAATAAAACCGTCCTCAATTCAACCAAGTTCCCAAAAAAGCGCACAAAAGCTGATAACAAAGATCCTAAAAACACATTAGCATCAACAGAACTTTGCAAAGTTCACATACCTGAGGTGCACTCTTTATTCACCAGGAGTCAAAGATAAACAGCTCTAGAAAGTTTATGTCAGTACAACATAGATTATACAGAAGTGAATACTCACTACACCAAAGCCTGACCAACTAGCTACTACCAATATATACCAACACATACCACACAAAAAAAACGTCATAGGCTGACCCACACAGGTGGGTACAGACCAAATAAAATGTCATAAGCTGACCTACAATGTAGGTACAGACTAGCCCCCAGATCCATGAGCTGGCCTACAATGTAGGCACAGACTATTCCCCCAGACCCAACATATTACCCAACAACCAAAAATTGCGCTGGCCAAGCACAATCTAAGGTCAAGGGTAGCCCCTCCCTACATCCTGTAGCTGCAGACTACAGTCAATAGTGAGGCGCCAAGGATGCTGCAAAGTAACGGTAATCAAGTAATGTGAAAATTCTGGGATCAGAGGTGCCACTTACCTTATGACAGCCGAGACGATGGGCTGAGATAAAAACGAAGATGACGTAGCACAGAAACGGGAAAGAGAGAGGGGGAAAGGGAGGATGGAGATGGAGGGAGAGGGAGGACGACGGAGGGGAAGCATCACATCGCAGAGAAACGCAGTAAGGGAAAAAATATGCCACTGACTGGGGGGGATTTATATACTTGAGTCTTATGTACCGTTGTTTGGCCACAGTCCAACTAGTGAGGTCGCTGTCAATGTCACGTTCTCGGCCTCAGTGCGTGTTCAGTTGCCGTGAGTGCTGGCAACTTCCTCTGAGTCAGTACCGCGTGTCGTACTATACATCGTGAATAGCGATGTCACGTGACTCCACTGTCACCGGATTCGGCTTCTATATACTAAATACTAAATGTTCGCTTGACATTCTCGTAATTGCATTGTCGAGCCGAGCAAGCACTCCCTCGTGCCGTTGGTCTGAGCGGTAGTGGTGGCTTACCCTTGGGATTTCACAGAAAATGTATTGTAGTAGCACTACCAGATCATTTAATACATGTAGTCACTTATTGAAACCGGAAATCGGCCTAGCGGCGATGGACCACTCCGTATATAGTCCTACGTAATGTTCCAGAGACGCATCCGAAGTACGGGTAGACACGTGTGATAATCATGACAGCCGTGACGTTGTTCATGTCACAATTAAGGTTGTGTCCAAGATTATCATAGGTCTCACTACGTGACCTGTCCAAAATCGAGATCTGTGCATCCGAGTATCCAGATTGACACGGTCTTTTGCTCCTCTCCTCTTGCCACACAGTGTCTCCCTCACCGACCGTCGTTGCGTTATCCCACTCTCTGGCCCTGCTGCGTCTCAGCGAAATTTTTGGTACGTCGTCGTCCTCTGGATCTCTCGCACCTCTCCCTCTCTAAACACAAAATAGGTACGTCGTGCCGTGTCTCCTTCAAAAAAAAACAAAAAAGGTATGTTGTCGAACCTCTCATGGCTTCAACACTCACATCACACACCAGGACACTGCCATTCTTCTCAGTCTATTGCGCGTTGTTCAGTGTCCCATACTACTCACAAAGCCCATTCATTCAAAAAGAAGGTAAGTAGCTCGCAGCGTCCCTCTACAACTCACAAAACACCCCCCTCCTCTTGCCGGGTCTCATCCAAAAAACAGGTATGTCATCCCAGTGCGCGGCATCTCTCTACCACTCACAGAACACCCTCTCGCCTTGTCTCATCCACAAAACAGGTATGTCGTCCTACTTCCCGGCGTCCCTCTACCACTCACAAAAACACCCCCTTGCCGTGCTTATCCAAAAAAAAGGTATGTCGTCCCAACTTTGCGGCATCCCTCTACAACTCACAGAACACCCCCTCGCCGTGCCTTATCAAAAAAACAAAAGGTAAGTCGTCCCAGGTCGCGGCGTCCCTCTACCACTCACAGAACACCCCCTCGCCGTGCTCATCCAAAAAAAAAGGTATGTCGTCCCAGCTTCGCGGCATCCCTCTACAACTCACAGAACACCCCCTCGCCGTGCCTTATCCAAAAAAAAGGTAAGTCGTCCCAGGTCACGGCGTCCCTCTACCACTCACAGAACACCTCCTCGCCGTGCCTCATCCAAAAAAAGGTACGTCGTCCCAGCTCGTGGCGTCCCTCTACCACTCACAAAACACCCACAGAACACCCCCTCGCCGTGCCTTATCAAAAAACAAAAGGTAAGTCGTCCCAGGTCGCAGCGTCCCTCTACCACTCACAGAACACCCCTCGCCGTGCTCATCCAAAAAAAAAAAGGTATGTCGTCCCAGCTTCGCGGCATCCCTCTACAACTCACAGAACACCCCCTCGCCGTGCCTCATCCAAAAAAAAGGTACGTCGTCCCAGCTCGCGCAGCGTCCCTCTACAACTCACAAAACACCCACAGACCACCCCCTCGCTGTGCTCATCCAAAAAAAAAGGTGTGTTGTCCCAGCTTCGCGGCGTCCCTCTACAACTCACAGAACACCCCCTCGCCGTGCCTTATCAAAAAAAAAAAGGTATGTCGTCCCAGGTCGTGGCATCCCTCTACCACTCACAGAACACCCCCTTGCTGTGTCTCATCCTACAAAAGGTATGTTGTCCCAGTTCCTGGTGTCCCTGTACCACTCACAAAACACACTAGTAGGCTATCAATTCATATCTCCCTCCTGCCACACTGCATCTCCCTTGCTGTGTCTCATCCAATAAGGTATGTTGTTGGACTTCTACTTCATGGTGTCCAGATGATACTTACATATCACCCTCTTTGGTCTGCTTATCCAGTGCCCAGTGTTGTGTAGTTGCATACATTGGCTTGTCTTTTCCATAAATATGTAGATATCCATCCTTGCTGCATGATATATGTACTAAACTAAATGCATTTATTGTTATCTTACTGCTTGTCCCCTACACCTTCTGTGTCTTGTAAAGATAATAAGGTATGCTACTGTTCCCTTCTGTGTCATGTTGCTGCCACTCACTAATGTTGGCATAATACACTCAGATGGTGAAGACCAAGCAGACAGCTAAGAAGACCACTGGGGGTAGAGCTCCCAGGGTATCTCTTGCTGGTCTGAAAGCTAGGGAAAAACATGCTGCCAAGTCAAGCAAGGCCCATGCTAGGAAGGCCCCTGTTGCCAAGAAGAGAAGGATGAGGAACTTGGCAAGTCTCTTGTTATATTCCATCCATCTTTCTAACATTCTATGCAGTTCTGTGTGATGTGCAGGGATGGAGGGACATTGTGGCCTTGTGATCAGGCAGGATGCAGAAGGGTAGTGTGTAACAAGTGTGTTGTAGTACCTGAGGATTGCCTTGCAGAGGTCACCCAGCTTCCTGTGACCTTCAGGTGTGTTAACCTCCCTTTTATGAATTAATTCCATTGACTCAAACTCTGGATGAACTTCAGGTGTGTTGCCTGTCATTGGAAAATGACAAGATTTGAAAGTCCTCAGCCCTATTTTGTAAGTGCATATTGCCACCCCAATCACTTCTAACTCCAAGTACAGGGCTTCTACTTGTCAGGCAAGCCAGTCCTGAAACACCCTCTTGTGGTCATTGGGGGGTTTGAGCATGCCACCACCTCTGAAGTGGCTGGTAACTCTACTGCCATTATCCACCTCCACCTTGAGTCTCTAGAGCTTGGCCATGCCCCTGTGCATATCCTTCACACCATGTTGCAGGGATATTTCAGACAAGACACCTACCACTTCTCACAACTGTCCTTCAACTTTGCCACTGAGGAGTCCAGAGCTGCCTATGACACTGCAGCATCAAAGCTAGCTTCAAGTCTGACTACCTTTGCTAAGGTAGTCATTTTCCTTACTACCCATACTGATGAAGACAGGGGGGATCTGTTCTCTGGAATGGAGAATAAGGTTCCAATAGCCACAGAGGTCTTTGAGGTAAGTCACCATTGTTTGACTGTCACTCCCATCTGACCAGTTGCAGTTTCTGCAAGGCCTTCTGTTACCCCTCTCCAACATTGTCAAGGGTGGAGACCTCATCTTCTTTGTATGTGGTTCTACTGTAAGGAAGGAGCAGAGCTTCCAAGGACTGAAGGCAGCTGTGCAACAGTAGGTTTTCTTTCAATGTTGGTGGCTATGGCTGACACCATATCAGTTTCAAGCCAAGGTCCATGTTGCTTTTTGATGCTGAGAGACTTCAACTAGTCACCACCATTCCCTTCCTCATGAGTGTCCTTGACTCCACCCTTGTTCAAGGCTTCCATGTCCAAAGTGCAGTCAGGTATGCCCTGAATGACTGTGGTATGTTGGGTAGGCACTCCAACATCATCCTGATGTTGTGGCAGGAGAAGGTAGTGGTGGAGAAATTTGTCTGGACTGACAAGTTCATCAGGCCTTGGGGACAACAATTGCCTGCCCAGTGCCCTCAGTGTTATAGCATTCAGAAGTGGGAAGCTGGTTGTTCAGGGCAGACTTATTCCTATGAGTGCAAGAATCCTGGCTGTGGGAAGGACACACAAGGCACATCTCAGCCTCCCCAAACCTATACTATCTGCATGTCCAAAGGGGCTACCAAACTGACACAGGGAAAGGGGCAAACATCATCCTGGCTGTTGGAATCTTTGTAAAATACCCTACCTTGATACATATGATATGCATGTACTACAATCAAAAATAGCTGCTTTGTGTTTTCAAATTTCATATGACATTGAATGTTCAGAAAAAAAGTAATTTCCTGCAGGACAATTCCTCCTTAAGTACTGATACACAACTGAGTAAATTTGCCCAATGTTAATTCCAATACAATGGCCAGATTGGTAGAGTTAACTTCAATACCACAGGATAAGGATAGGATATAGGATTTTTCCACAACCATGTGGGTTCAGCCAGCTAACTACCAAGGAAGTAGTGTACTGAGTAATAAGATTGGCCAGCCCCACTAACCCACTAGCAAGATATTGGTCTTTCTTGCAAAGTGTCTGCCCAACCACAACTCCAGGTCATGGTTCATTCCCCCCAGCCACATCAGCTGACCCCACTGCCAGGACATCATCCCTTCCCCCAGCCATGTCAGCTGGCCCCACTTCCAGGTCACTAATATATCCCATAGCTGGTTTGGCCAACCCCACTTCCAGGTCACTAACGTATCCCATAGCTGTGTCAGCTGACACCACTTCCAGGTCACTAATTCATCCCATAGCTGTGTTGGCCAACCCCACTTCCAGGTCACTAATCTATCCCATCTGTGTTGGCTGACCCCACTTCCAGGTCACTAATTCATCCCATAGCTGTGTTGGCCAACCCCACTTCCAGGTCACTAATCTATCCCATAGCTGTGTTGGCTGACCCCACTTCTAGGTCACTAATTCATCTCATAGCTGGGTCGGCCGACCCCACTTCTAGGACACTAATCTATCCCATAGCTGTGTCAGCTGACCCCACTTCCAGGACACTAACCTATCCCATAGCTGCATCGGCTGACCCCACTTCTAGGACACTAATCTATCTCATAGCTGTGTCGGCTGACCCCACTTCTAGGACACTAATCTATCTCATAGCTGCATCGGCCGACCCCACTTCTAGGACACTAATTCATCCCATAGCTGTGTCGGCCGACCCCACTTCCAGGACACTAACCTATCCCATAGCTGCATCGGCCGACCCCACTTCTAGGACACTAATCTATCTCATAGCTGTGTCGGCCGACCCCACTTCTAGGGCACTAATTCATCCCATAGCTGTGTCAGCTGACCCCACTTCTAGGACACTAACCTATCCCATAGCTGCATCGGCCGACCCCACTTCTAGGACACTAATCTATCTCATAGCTGCATTGGCCGACCCCACTTCTAGGGCACTAATTCATCCCATAGCTGCATCAGCTGACCCCACTTCTAGGGCACTAATTCATCCCATAGCTGCATCGGCCGACCCCACTTCTAGGGCACTAATTCATCCCATAGCTGTGTCGGCCAACCCCACTTCCAGGACACTAACCTATCCCATAGCTGCATCAGCCGACCCCACTTCTAGGACACTAATCTATATCATAGCTGCATCGGCCAACACCACTTCTAGGACACTAATCTATCTCATAGCTGTGTCGGCTGACCCCACTTCTAGGACACTAATCTATCTCATAGCTACGTCAGCCGACCCCACTTTTAGGGCACTAATTCATCCCATAGCTGCATCGGCCGACCCCACTTCTAGGACACTAATCTATCTCATAGCTGTGTCAGCTGGCCTCACTTCTAGGACACTAATCTATCTCATAGCTGTGTCGGCCAACCCCACTTCTAGGGCACTAATTCATCCCATAGCTGTGTCGGCCAACCCCACTTCCAGGACACTAACCTATCCCATAGCTGCATCGGCTGACCCCACTTCTAGGACACTAATCTATCTCATAGCTGTGTCAGCCAACCCCACTTCTAGGACACTAATCTATCTCATAGCTGTGTCGGCCGACCCCACTTCTAGGACACTAATTCATCCCATAGCTGTGTCGGCCGACCCCACTTCCAGGACACTAATTCATCCCATAGCTGCATCAGCCGACCTCACTTCCAGGTCATCAATCCATCCTATAGTCATGTCAGCTGACCCCACTTCCAGGGAAGTTGATCCATCATCCTGTGACATAGGCCGACCCCACCTTCACAGTCCAGCCTACCCAACCCTAGGGACCACCGGCCAATGTCGGTTAGTCCCAGTTTCAGGACGAAATGTACATGTCGGATGACCCACTTTTAGGACTACAAGTGACTGAATCATGTGCAAGGACTCCAAAATATCCTGCGAAAATGTAACGCCGTTGGCCTTATACCACATGTTGTGAGCAATGAGCCACTCAATTAACAACTGCACCCTGCTCTTATTCACAAGCACCGGAGGAAATTTGCATAAAGCATCCAAAGTTGGCCGATAAGAGCCACCTGCAAACACAACACACATCGCGCCCTCAATCTCAGCAGTGGTTGGGGGGAGTACCGTTCGCAAGGCACCGGGATCCTGCGGCAGAATCGCGACATTTCCTCTATTAAAGCGCTGGCTCGCTTCCTCTGGCAAACGACCACCACGTGCACCCTTTGTTTGATAATGATGGGTAATCACAGTCGCCCGGGCCAGCGCAATCAGCTGTAGCTCAAATTGACTAGCACATGCCAGCGCAGATTTCACATCCACAGGTAGCTCACTAACGCCATAGTACTGAAAGTTCGCAATCGCATCTTTTGGCTGCCTCGGCTTCGGGCTGCTCAAGGATCTGCGACAGCACAGGCACATACGAAGGTCCCCGATGTTGCCAAGGCAGGACATGCCATGACAACACAGAATCGCGCCCTCGTATTTGGCGATGTCATATGTACGAGGCCGTGTCTCCGCGGGCAACCAATTATTATTGAGAGTCAATAACATCTCTTTACTCGGGACAACGTCGACAAGCAACTCAGCAGCAAATATCTGGACGCAGACAGCGCATACCCCCTCCTGCAAATGATCAGGGGACATCTCCACCTGCCACTCCCGAATAATCTCGCGCTTTGCTGCAAACGATTGTACGGGCGGAAACGGCGAGACCAGAGGAGGTTCGGCAGGAGGGCCCACCGGAGCCAGACCCTCTAGCGCATTTGCCGCTCGTCGCTGCCGTTGCTTCTTAGTGTTTTCCTTCGCCTTCATGTAACACTCATTGGAATAGGAGTTGGATGGCCGGTGCAGGTCGGGCACGAATATATAATTGTGCCGTGGGCGCTTTAGGACGTGGAATACATATGACACAGAGGGACAGGATCCTTCACAATCATGCAAGCGTAGAGCATCTTTACACATCCCCCGCTGCAACCTTCCGTGCAGCGAGACCCCATGAATCTGCGCGATCGCCCTCAGATGAGCCACCGAAAAAAAGGGAAACTGTTCAACCAATTCGCGCACGCTCGAAGGAACGCATGTAAGATAGGGACCTAATGGATTCTCAGAAAGCCGGTTTATAACATCTGTAACTGTAACATGATCAAAAGAATATTCCCGACGAAGAAACTCATAGGAAACATCACGAGCGCCATCCAAGTCCCGAGAGTTGACCACCAAGCGGCGCGCGCCACTGTCCTCGTCCACATGGACCTGAGTCGCCTGCGTATCGCATGACATTATTAACACAGGTGCACAGAAAGATTCCCCAAATATCAAGCCATCCCCATATCTCCCACGCTTTCCCTAAATGGATGTCCCGGCATTTCCGGACCGGCAAAAACTCGGGGGACAAAACAACTTTCAGACCTGGACCAGGATGCGTCCAGGAATACATACAAGAGTATCACGGGTACAACGCTCATCGAAATGAAACTTCAGAAGCGTCATCATCATTTTAAGACCTGTAAGTGCACTGCGGACGGGCACGGCAAATCACACCAAGATATATTTGTTCTCTTTCTCCGGAGTGGTGAGATGCTTGCGATCCGTCCCAGTGTCCAAGCTCGTAGTGTCATGTGTAACAGAATCCCTCCCTATTAATATAATTGAGCTCCCGCTCTTCCTGTCAGCCACATGATGGCTTCCAAAGTTTGTTCTGGGCGAGTTGAGCATGTGTTCAGGTAACAGTTCGTTGCGAGTCCGAACCCTCTCTGACCCTGAGAACCACAGCGTTGCACACAACACCCCCATGACAGTTACATAGTTGTTGATCAAGAGCACCACCGCACCAGCAGTGGGGGACCGATCAGTCGTTACGAGGATGATTTGTGCGATGTTGAACATAAGAGGGAAGACAAAATTGGCAACAGAGACATAGAAAATTTGTTGGATGCGCTCCGCAATGCTGTGCGCTGCATGTCGGGAAATGCATTAGTTATCCATTTGTATGGAGAAACACGGAGGTATCCTCACCTCTTTTTATTGGCGATGTGCGGATGTGGAGGTTGTAAAGAAAAAAGCTAACAGAGTACCTTCCGAGGAAAAAATGTCCAACAGATCACGTAGAAGGATGCCAACTTACAGGTTGTCGGCAATTTGCAATGTCCACTCAGCGATCAGATAAGGGCTACGAAACCAGTATGAGGACGCATCCTCGATGGGAACCTCGGTGGTCATCCCGGGCACGACGTAGTGATGAATACCAACTGTCTGTGAAAAGCGTTACCCAGGAATGGAACTAAATATCGATGAAAAAACCTACAATAGCGACCACCCGAGCACATTTGACGCAGAAGGGGAATGAAAATATCTTCAATAGAGTGGTCGGAGGTGTGCTGGAGAGGGGATAGAGTGCAAAGAGTCGAGTTAACAATATTGAGTCGTATAACAACGGTGGGAAGACAGTGACGACAATTGCAGCAAGGTACACACTTGTCGACACCGGATTGAACGGGTCGACTATGGACTTCCCATCAGTTAAGAAAGACAATATGCTCGTCGTTAGGGCGAGACAAAGGGCAAGGACATTCAGTCGGAATGCCAGGCGGCGCCGAGACTCCTTGGTAGATAGTGCAAAAAGGACTACGAAGAGGGTGAGCAAACAAGCAGAGAAAGCGGTCGCTATGATAAGACAGTCGAAATTCGGACGTATGATGTTCACGAAGGCATTGACGGCAGCTTCTGAACTCGTCACTGAGGACATGTGAGGTAATGGTTCTAACAGAATCCACACATACAACGATGATATACTCTACCTCTTGACCTTCTTTGGTTTGCACAGCACGCAGTCTAATAGAGTTAGTACTCCCTCCACAGCTTGAGATCCGTGACAGCGGACAAGGCTCATCAGAGAAACCACATGGCTTGCAATCGGACTTCTCGCCTTATAGCAACTAAAGAGTACTTTCCGTACCCTGCTTGCAAAATAAGAGTAGTGAAACTCACCAAGCCCAATTACTATTGTGTGTATTGTATACAAAGCAGCATACGTGCGAGCAGGTAGGGATGCTACCGGCATACTATAATGGAGTTGGTGTAATAAACGCACGTTGAAATGTCGGGCAGCTCTCGACAGTTTTGGGTATTGATGGAAAGTTGAGGTGCTGTTCACAAAGCAAAAAACGACGCGTTGAGTGTTTGGAGAAGCAATTTAGCCTCAAGAAGTAGGCGGAATACGTTGCAGGATGTTGCTGTGCGCCAAGGGTTCGAATCACCTGCGAATAGCAACAGTACTTTTGAAGTGTATGTATGACCTGATCGACCTGAAACAGCAGGTTTTACAGATGGACTGATGCGGGCCTTGACGACGACTTGATTGTTATCAGGTGGCGGCCCAGGATAATAGAACGGGACCCAGGGTTGGGTTTTGAAAAAAAGACGCTAACTGGTATGGGCTGATATATATATGTCCCTGATGGCTATGATTATAAACTCTCCTAATTTACTTTCACGAACCTCGTGACGGCCTTCTACTTCCCGTCTCCATAGGACGGGAATTATTATGTGGCAGACGAACCTTGACCCCAATCTCGGATCCGGACCCGGTGAACGGTGCCAATGGGATACATAACTTGGGACTCGTGCACAAACGAACAAATAGAAGGGTGTGATTGCGCTCCGCCAAGGCAGGACCTGAGGAAGAACAGCGATGGCGGCTAAATAAAGTAAGGTAATGTCGTAATGCGATCGATTTGGGAGGTTACTCCATAAAATACTTATACTCTCTCACGAGTCCCACAAGCAGCTTGGAGTCCGTCGCCGCTCCATAGCACAAAGTCTGCCGTATCAGAGTGTGGAAAGCCTCTTAATCACTACAACTTCATTCTCATTTTTCCTGAAAACACCATTTGCCCTACCCGGGTTCGGATTGAGCAAGAACATGTCTTCAGATTCTCTGCGACTCTGAACCCACTCTGATCCTGAGAACCAGAGTGTGGCACATAATACACCAATGGCGGTTACGTAGTTGTTAATCATGACAGCAGGACGCCGGCATTGGGGGACCGATCTGCCATGATCAAGATGATCTGTGCGATGTTGAACATAAGAGGGAAGACAAAATTGGCGACAGAAATGTAGAGGATTTGTCGGATGTCCTCTGACAGGTCGCCTACTGCATACCGGGTGAACATGAATTATTCAGTTCACTGGTTAGGAAGCCCGCAGGAGGAGCTCACCCTTTTTATCGATGACGTGCGTACATGGAGGTTGTTTAGGAAGATACTGACAGAGTATCTTTCGAAAACGTAACAGCTAATTCTTCAGCAAACCACATCGGTAGTTATCAACTCACAAGTTGTCTACTATTTCCATTGCCCATTCAGCGATAATTTTGGGGTACCGATACCAGGCAGCCTCCTGGTTCTGCACGAGAGCCTGAGTGGTAAGACCCAGATTTGACAAGTTCGTCCAGGAAGAGGGTCTGTAAAAAGCACCATCAGCTGCGGACCTGGTAACAACAAAGGTATGTACAAGGACCACTACTCGACCGCATTTGATGCAAAA
The DNA here is from genome assembly GCA_024663395.1 of Pisolithus tinctorius. NCBI lineage: Eukaryota > Fungi > Basidiomycota > Agaricomycetes > Boletales > Pisolithaceae > Pisolithus > Pisolithus tinctorius. The sequence continues at coordinate 1,628,363 of JANFAH010000012.1, read as the reverse complement.
AGGGAATACAAATATTTTTTACTGGGGTGACTGAAGACGTGCTAGTGACAGGGTAGAGCGCAAGAGCCGAATTAGCAATATCGAATCGGACAATAACGGCGGGTAGAGAGCAAAGGTAATCGCAGCAATATAGACGCTTTTCGACACCTGATTGTACCCGTCGATGATCGCCTTCTCACTAGTCAAACCGACTAAGATGCCCAGTGTCAGGGCGACACAAATGACAATGACGAGCACGTTCAGCTGAAATACCACGCGGCGTCGGGACTCCTTGGAAGAGAATCCAAGAAGCCAAACGAGGAGAGTGAACAGACGAGAAGAGCACGCAATGCCGGCAAGGACATAGTTAAAGTTCTGACGTATTTCATCAACGAATCCGTTGAGAGTGGTTTCTAGACCAGTAACGGAGGACATTTGTGAGATGGAGGTCACCGGGTCTAAATGTACTTACGGATGTATGATAAGTACCTTCCCAGGAACCAAGTTTGCTCAGACCCTGACGGAGTCTAAACAGAGTTAGCACTCCCATCAGTCTTGAGAGGTTGATAGATGTAGGGAAATAACTGTCAGTGAGACTACAGGGTCATATTCCCAAATGGATTCCCTACCATACCGGCACCCTTTGCGCACACTAATTCAGAGTTAATTGGAGTCTGCACTGGCGCTGAAAAGGCTGAGTGCTCGGAGATTGAAAAGATAAATCGAGAAAACTGACCTGAGCTCAAACAGTGTTAGTTATCAAGGGAGATACATAGCGGTCTGTTGATGTAGTAGGACCTCCAAAGGGATTAATGAAACTGCAGCGCATGTGAATTACTTGAAGGGCAAAGATGTCGCCTAGATGAAGTTTTGGCTGTTGGTACGTCGAGACCACTTTAATCATATCATGAGACAGACAAGGACGGAACGAAACCTAACGAGTGATACTCATGGCTCAGAATCACTGGGAGTTCAAAGTTCGAACGGGATAGTGGCTTTCGCCAATTTGGTGGATTCAAATGGCAGTGACCTGCAGTGACTCGCTTCCGGCGTCTGTCGAATGTATTGAAAGCATTTAGAGTCTCCGAAGGCGCTGGCGCAACGGAGCATTCCACCCCGAGGAGACGTCCCATGCATCTTACACGTTTCCTCTTTATAATTCAAGGTTAACTAATGCGACAATGATAATCGATACGCATCTATCCGTCTTGTGCTGTCTATGATGAAAGACGATTCTCACAGCTTCTTCGGCAGGAAACTCACGAGGGCATACCTGGACAGGTGTCATCATCAGCCTCTCGCGATCTCAGACATAGCAAACTCGTCGAACATACTTTCCATTCACTCTCCATTCTTCGTCCTTCTCGTCCAATTTGTCAGCGACGTCCTGTGATATTCCGACTACAACTTCCGCCTTGTTCGTACGAAGACTCAGTATGGGGAACGATCCTGCAAGTGGCCCTGTGGAAAAGACGGTCGTCAAGATATCCTCGTATGAATTCGAAAGACCGCTACCAAGGGCCGCAGCAAAAGGCGTCGTTACCGGCCATTTGACATCCCCTGTCAATCTACAATACGCCACATTTGGATGAACTCCTGTGAGGTGGCAAACAAAAAAAACGTGACACACTTGCGGTAACTAGAGAGGCAGGATGAACAAAGGTAATGACCTCATGAACACAGTACATACTTGAGATCTCCCTGTTAGTGGCATGAGAAGCCGCACTGAATAAGATGAGTCATATACTGACCTTAAATATCACCAGACTGCTTTCGGTGAGTAAACGCCACAAGTCATTCGCCTTGTCTTCCATGTACCAATACGGCCAGGGACCGGTCCAAAACTGAGCCTTCTTATGCCCATCCCCGACTTCCGTACTTAGGCAAAATATGCCCTGTTCCAAATACCTTTGCCACCGTTTTACCATTTCGCTGAGATGATGAGCTGACTCCGGCGTGGTCCCCAAAGTTGTATCGAAAAATGTGGGTAACGATAGCGACTCTATGGCTTTGCGGAAGTCGGTTGGTGTGACGTCAGAAACAAACCAAGGGATCAACTTCGGGCTGTGGGCATGAATTGGCTGTGACAAGATTCATCTTCGTCACTCACTGAAAGACAGCTTTAGAGAAATAGGGGGTGTAAGTGACCAGAAAGTCGGCGAACACCAAGTCAGTAAAAAGCTTCCAATAGGTCAGGAGTCGATGGAAGCAGAAAGGTGTTCCTTGCCCACCTCAAACCCAGCTAAAATTTATATGAGTCAAATACAACTATAGAGGAGTTCTTTTAGTACCGTTATCGAGAATGAAGTCGCATGTGGCGACAGTCCCAGCTTGAGATTTCAAACTCTTGATATACTCCCAGGCTGCTTCTTGATCGTCTTTGAGGATGAATTCCTTCCTGGCTTGCTGGGCCTCCCTCCCAACCGTCTGTAGGTGTTCGATATCGGAGGGAGTGAGGTGTGTCAATAGAGAAAGGTCCTGGTTCGGAGTACGTCAATTTTGTCTGTCAGAGCGGCTGCTACACCACACTCTCTCACAGTGGCATTTCCCCTGCGTTCGAGAGTCACTATGACAGTCTGTCTTGGACATGAGAGTAAGCACGTACCAAAGGCACATCTGGACCATTTCTTTGAAGAGTACGGAGAGTTTATCGGGATCATCTATGAGCTTATCTTTCTCTGTCTCCAACTCGTGCATCGTCGTTGCAATCTCTATGGGGTAGATGTTAATCGATGATTTCAAGGGTCGCATGGTCTCACTTACGATGTATGGCGGTTACACTACTTCGAAACGTTTCTTCCTTCTTTGAGTCGAATGGATCAAAGTCCACCCAGTAAGTGGTCTGCTTGAAATAAGACCGGAATAGGCGGTATCTAAAGCTTGCCGTGAGAGGGTCTCATTGTATATCGGGGCACTTACAGGTAGCACCTACGAACCGTACGGGTGAGCGAGAGAATATCAAGTCTGCACAGGATCATCCTTACTCCGCATAGAGCCAGGGGGCAGTATACCACGTATTCTTGCCGATCTGAGCGAGCTTTTCTAATTCTGAGTTGTATTCGTGAACGTAAATCTCCCCGTCCTCTGGGATCTTTCTGTAAATCCAAGCGTCACGAATCCACACTACGCATCGACCCCAAAGACTTACTCGAGTTCCTGATTTCTCTCCATGCGATACTTGAGGTGGCTAGCTTTCGCGACGATCTTTTTTCCTTCTTCGATCTTTAACTGGATAGTACGGTCGGTCGACCCATTGTCAGCGGGAGTCCGTTCCTCCATTGTCAGGTTATGGACCTGATTGTGAACATGGCTAATCAGGTCGGTGATGATAACCGGCCACCGTTTGGCCACTGTCTTGTAGCTTGCCGAGTCCCTCCGATGAGATGTGTCGTCACAGACCGGGGACGAACAAACTTACGCGAAGCTGAGTGGCGTAGTGGGTGTGAGAGGTGATGCACACTGAAAATTTGGACCCGTACTCGCCTCCTCTTATCTTCGGGGTCGTAGGGAGGATACGGGGATTCGAACATGCCAGACTAGTGACGTGGGCAGCGCCGTCCGTAGTAGTGTGTTGTAAAGCAAACTAGTGGCTGCGTGGGGAAACGACAGCACTTACAACTTATAAGTTAGGACTTTCAAGTGTTGCACGCTCAGGAAAAATGAACGAAGAAAAACAGTGTTCATGAAGCATAGTGCATAATTTGCATAGTTGCATACGTGGATAGTAGCAGAATTTAGAACACAATGACCCCGTCAAAAAGCTAGTGGATGATATATCCATATCCGACTCGTCGCTGCGAATGCTGGGCGCGACCCTTGTTTTTACTCCTCCTCTGCGAGCGTAGGCAGTGTCCCGATAGTGGTGAGATTTTGGGGAGCACTTCCCGCACGCGCCCCTGACATTGACAAAGAACGTTTCAACGATGCAACTCGGCGTTTAGCAGGCTCCGAGGCTGATTCCAGGGTAGGTAACGACTGCGATGCTGAGAGAGGCCTGGGTCGTGCGCGAGTCGCTGGTGGAGGGGGAGCTGACACGAGTGATTGCCGTCTTTGCGCCACGTTTTGCGTTGCAGGAGATATTTGTTCGAGTGCATGTTCAACTGAAGAGACGGGCCACAATTCAGTTGAATTCGAGGTTTGATCCTGTGGCCATGGTAGGTCCCATTCGAAATCATCCAGGAATGATAGCCTCTCTTCTCGCTCCCACCTCCAAATTTCATCAATCCGGGTCAGCATACGACTCGCGAGATCTTCCAAACGCCCTAGAATGGAAACATTCGAAATAAGCATCAAGTCAGATTTGCTTTCAAAATCCTACCTTTGAGCGTTCCTTCTATCGGAGTTTGCAGATAGGATTCGCACAGTACTTCGTAGACGAGGCAATAGAGCAAGAGACGGAAGTCCATGCTTTTATAATTTGTGTGTAGAACGAGATCCAAGAGAAGGTAGCTCTCATACACTCCGTCGGCAAGCTAAGATATGGGGAATGAACAACACGCATCATATGCTAAGCCGGGTTGCCTACCCAAAGGACGTTGACGAGCTGTACAAATGAAAGTGCTCAATAGTGACCCTGTTGCCCCGCCCGGTGAATGAACTTGCCTCTTCTTTTTCATCTTGAGTCAGAAATGGTTTAGTATGGATGAAATTAGACAGCTTGAGACAAGCTTGCTTAAATGCGTCAGCATCTGGTCTGCCATACTGCCCTATGAAAGTATTCCTGGTTTCTTTCAGCACCAGCGCTGCATCCCTGGGGAAAGTGTCGGCTAGTCCGTAGTGGCAATCAAATAGGTCGAGTAGCTCTTCAAGCGAGAGATTAGAGTAGGTGTGATCACTTGACTGCGTTTCGGAGTTGGACATCCCGTGTATGAATAGAGAAAGAGGCAGAGGTTGCGGGTGAGATTGCAAAGACTTGACGGATAAAAACTGGACATTTTATGCGGACGGCAGCAAAGCAATGGTGGACTGCATTAAAATCATTGTCCTCCTGCTGAATGCGCGATTCAAATACGCTTCGACAAGACCCGCTGGAGTCGATGAGACAACCAGCCGTCACGGTGGTCGGAGCGAAGTCAAAGCGTCTGTGATATTGTCCACACTTGTTGGTTTCTAGAAAGAGACACATATGAGTCACCCCCAGGTTCCTTCTGGTGATCGGCACATGAACTGCCTAGTAACCACATAGCGGGGCCGACCCGGCGTGGCGTTCCGGGGTTTCAGCCCACGACCACCGTTGTGTATGGCCATCCATTGTCCAACTTCAACAATGGGAGATTCTGCGAACAAACATTAGTACATATCGATAACCACAGCAAAGAAGTGCGTTCTGCATGCCGCATTAACGAGGTTGGACATAAGATTGTCGCGGACAGTGGCACAGATGTGACGATGAAAGGGAAAGTGAGGGTCAGTGTGACGATTAAAGGGAATACCACTCACACTAAAGTTGGAAGAAGGTGTATTATACCAAACGACACAAGGTGAGCGTAAATTTTCTAGGACGCAGAGGCCGACGTATGGCTGTATATATGTCACGGCACTGAGACTTCCGTGATGCTTCCATGTAGACGTGATATCAGGATGTATTCACCACACTTCGAACTCGGGCAAAGCCGTTCGTGAATTGTTCGACCCAGTCCTTCCATCACTGGACCCGACCCTCCCTGTCGTGCACAATTTCATTTCTCGAGGACCGGCACTGGTGCTTCCAAGCCTTTAGCAAAACTTCCACGTCAGTAGCCGACTTGATCTGAGGTTGAATGATGGCGACTTGGGGCAAGCGTAGATCGGAATCTACCAACACCCGGTTCGATCGATGCTGCGTTCATTCCACCAGAGTGCGCCACGAACACGCACACACGTATTTCATCATGTAAACCCACCGCTTAATTGATTAACATGGAAGTATTTCCCAAGGACAATCTACGCCGGTCGAAGATGGGTATCTCAAGAACATCAGGAAACGGGTGCCCGGAGAACTGGCATGAGGGTGTATAAGTGTGCACGCATTCTTGATCTCCCGTTCTCTTTTCACAGCTCCAGATGCTATCCTCATCCTTCAAGACGTGTATCGGAATGCCAGCATGGACCGATGAACTCATACGAAAATCGTTGTTAGCTGAGGATATTATCGATGTTCATTTCCATTTGTTCTCCTATAGATCTAAGGCGAGAGTACTCCGTCCACGTACGTTGAATGCCAACACCGCTCTCCTCAAGAGCACTGGTGCAAAATACTTTGATGATCGTAAGCCCTATTGATTTGCTAGTACGACGACACCCCAGTGGTTACTGATTGTTTTTGATCAGTGTTTAGCCCAGCTGCGATTCCGTCTCCTGCACTGATGATCAATGTCAAGACAACGGATTCCGTCTTTGACGGGCTCGAGCTGGATGACTATGGTTACGAAAGTGACAGTGACCTCGAGGACGAGGACGATGGCACCTCTGTCAAAAGTGATACTGGTTAGTGTACCCAGTACACCTTTTAACATTGGTGCTATAATGTCCAGGAGATATCTTAGCATCACGCGCCTGCACACCTGTGGCCACGGGTTCTGATCACGAGGAGACGGTCTCATATCCCTACTTACCGGATACATCAAGTTCTGCAGATGATTATACGTTTCCCGTCAAACAGAATGGCTTACGTGCGACCAGTGTGATTCCATCGTGGGGTTCTCAGGACCTCCAGTCTAGCGGTATGCCATTGCTGTCCGACCGTGGCTGCCATATCTTTGTCAAGGATACTGCATTCCAGACGTACGTTATCTCTCCACCACAGAACTATGTGTAACTTACACCATGTAGGTGGTACTCCCTTATGTACTATCTCTATACAGATAATATTGCATTTTCACCGCTCAAGTCGTCGGGTCCACAGGGGCCACAGAGATTTTCACGCACGGCAAAGCCAAGGCCGCAATGCTCACCGAAATCGATGTACAGCCTGGCGACAAAGGTCTGAGTACGTTCTGATCGATTGAGGAATTTCACTGACGAGTTACAATCCAGCTCGGAATCGACAAACTCCGTGATCAGGCCTTTGCTTCTATTCGCAGCAATGTGGATGAAAACAACTTATTACAAGAATTGGCCAGTAGTTTTACCGGGAGGTTCGTGCACTTCTCACATGTCCTGTACATTCCACTGAACGATGTGATAAGCAGGTATCCGGCGGTCCTGGAACTGGAACTGGATTTACTTGCGGAAGAGATAGTAAGTGCGCCCATTGTCGAAGGCTTACCCCACCTTATGAGACGGATTGCTCAAAAGGAGCTGTCCCACGGGGCTGATATCTTGATTGGATACAACACTCGAATTCTTCGTAAACACTATTTATCCACACGACCCACTCCAGCTGCACGCCACCCGCCATCATCCCGAGAAAGTATTCCTCTACAACTTAAAACATCCAATTCAGTTACCATCTCCGAGTGGTCCCCGGAAGAATTTGCCGATCGTATTTCAGACAAAGAGGATCAATCATGCCCGTCGTCACCATCCTCGACACAAGCTGTGACGTCACGGTCTTATGGTAGCGGGGCTCTCACTAAGACTGCAAACGTCTCGAATCAGAAGAAGAAGAAGAAGAGGTAGAAGGCCGTCATCTGAGTACGCTCTGCGAACTTCCAGGCTTGCTTAGAGTCGGACATTATAGTTTGTATGTGTACTTGATATGCTTGTCTATCACATCACAATGGAGACGTTCGCACTTGTCTTCGGGTCGCCTAGGACTCTGTCCTAGAAACAGGTGCAGAACATGCCTCTCGAGGTCCCAGGAAGTGACCGCCTACTGCTATGGTCATTACTTTGAAGAGCCAGTGGACCAAGTGAAGAATGCACTTGCCAGCGACGAATCATTCGTTAACTACTAGTTTAGAGAGTACTTGATAGCTGGTGCTCAACCCTTCCTCTTTCGTCTCTGAAGATGACATTCGACATGGCTGAAATTTTAAGGTGACGATAAGTGATACCACGCATATACATTGGACGGTCATAGTAACGTTTCCACCGTGGTTTTGGTGGCATTGGATGTATTACCAAAAACGCATATAGATCTACTATTGAATAATGGTCAAGCTCAGAACCGGCCCCCTGCGACCAAAATCGTGATGGAAGATTGTCATTCGGCGCACGATTATGGTTAGTATAGAAACTCCGCAATGTCGTGAAATGTATCGTCAGTGGCGAAGTTTGCACGCTCCGTAAAGGATGTGTAGATGTCCTCCATTCGTCGTAAAAATGGGCATCGGTGGCGAAGACAAGACAAAACAAAAGGACACCGTCGTTGGCAGGACGTTCATCTTCCTCTCTGTATTTCCTCGTTTCTACATGTAAATTGCTCGGTATTGAACGGCTCTTACCAACCAAGTAATCGAGAAAATTGATGCCAGCATAGCCTGAAATCGGATGCCATAATGTTCAGAGACGCGGTAGAAACACTCACCATGATTGTCCAATCGTTTATATCAGGCTTGAGACGGCCCCTAAGGCCATAGGTCATAGCTCGAGTGGCTCTTCAAGCGAGAGATTAGAGTAGGTGTGGTCACTTGACTGGGTTTCGGAGTTGGACATTCCGTGTATGAATAGAAAAGAGGAAGAGGTTACAGGTGGGATTGTAGAGACTTGACGGATAAAGACTGGATATTTTATGCGGACGGCAGCAAGGCAATGGTGGACTGCATTAAAATCATTGACCTCCTTGCTGAATGCGCGATTCAACTACGCTTTGATGGTAAGACCCGCTGGAGTCGATGAGGCAATCAGCCGTCACGGTGGTCGGAGCGAAGTCAAAGCGTCTGTGACATTGTCCGTACTTGTTGGTTTCTAGAAAGAGACACATATGAGTCACCCCCGGGTTCCTTCTGATGATCGGCATATGAACTACAGTAACCACATAGCGGGGCTGACCTGGCGTGGCGTTCCGGGGTTTCAGCCGCAATCACTGTTGGGTATGGTCATCCATTGTCCAACTTCAAGAAAAAGAGATTCTGCCAACAAACATTAGTACATATTGATATCCACAGCAAAGAAATGCGTTCTGCATTCCGCCTTAACGAGGCCGGACTGGCGGGGAGCACAGCCGCTGAATGCTGAGTCAGCATGGTCAGAGTCCGGTTGCACGCATGTAGAGTTTAGTACTAAGCTACATCCTCCTACGGCTTGCCTGGAGCTCAGCTCATTGCTCGTGAGGCTCTCTCCCACTGCTCCAACGTATTTCATCATGAAAACCAAACGCTTAATTGATTAACACGGAAGCATTTCTCAAAGGACGATCTGCGCTGGTCCAAGATGGGTATATCAAGAAGCATCGGAAAACGGGCTCCCGGAGAATTGGAATGAGGGTGTATAAGTGTGCACGCATTCTTGATCCCCCATTCTCTTTTCACAGCTCCAGATGCTATCCTCATCTTTCAAGACGTGTATCGGAATGCCAGCATGGACCGATGAACTTATACGAAAATCGTTGTTGGCAGAGGATATTATCGATGTTCATTTCCATTTGTTCTCGTATAAATCTAAGGCGAGAGTACTCCTTCCGCGTACGTTGAATGCCAACACTGCCCTCCTCAAGAGCACTGGTACAAAATACTTTGATGATCGTAAGCTCTATTGATTTGCTGGTACTACAACATCCTAGTAGTTACTGATTGTTCTTGATCAGTGTTCAGCTCAGCTGCGATTCCGTCTCCTGCACTGATGATCAATGTCAAGACAACGGATTCTATCTTTGACGGACTTGAGCTGGATGACTATGGTTATGGAAGTGACAGTGACCTCGAGGACGAGGACGATGGCACCTTTGTCAAAAGTGATACTGGTTAGTGTACCCAGTACACCTTTTAACATTGGTGCTATAACGTCCAGGAGATATCTTAGCATCACGCGCCTGCACACCTGTGACCACGGGTTCTGATCACGAGGAGACGGTCTCATATACCCACTTACCGGATACATCAAGTTCTGCAGATGATTATACGTTTCCCGTCAAACAGAATGGCTTAGGTGTGACAAGTGCGATGTCATCGTGGGGTTCTCAGAACCTCCAGCCTGACGGCATGCCGTCGTTGTCCGACCACGGCTGCCACATCTTCGTCAAGGATACTGCATTCCAGACGTACGTTGTCCCTCCACCACGGAACTTTGCGTAACTTATACCATGTAGGTGGTACTCCCTTATGTACTATCTCTACACAGATAATATTGCATTTTCGCCTCTCAAATCGTCGGGTCCTCAGGGGCCTCAGAAATTTTCGCGCACGGCAAAGCCAAGGCCGCAATGCTCAGCGAAGTCTATGTACAGCCTGGCGACGAAGGTTTGAGCAAATCCCGTTAGGTTGAGGCATTTCACTGACGAGTTGCAATCCAGCTCGGAATCGACAAACTCCGTGATCAGGCCTTTGCCTCTATTCGCAGCAATGTGGATGAAAACAACTTGTTACAAGAATTGGCCAGTAGTTTTACCGGGAGGTTCGTGCACCTCTCACATGTCCTGTACATTCCCACTGAGCGATGTGATAAGCAGGTATCCGGCCGTCCTAGAACTGGAACTGGATTTACTTGCGGAAGAGATAGCAAGTGCGCCCATTGTTGAAGGCTTACCCCACCTCATGAGACGGATTGCTCAGAAGGAGCTGTCCCATGGGGCTGATATCTTGATTGGATACAATGCTCGAATTCTTCGTAAACACTATTTACCTGCACGACCCACTCCAGCTCTATCCCGCCCGCCATCATCCCTGGAAGGAGTTCCTATACAACTCAAAGCATCCAATTCAGTTACCACTTCCGAGTGGATCCGGGAAGAATTTGTCGAACATAACATCTCAGACAAAGAGGAACAACCGTGTCCGTCATCATCCTCGACACATCCTACGACGTCGTGGCTCTCATTGTATGGTAGCGCAGCTCCCACTAAGAATGCGGACGGCTCGATTCAGAAGAGGGTGAAGAAGAAATACTAGAAGGCCGTCATCTGAGTACATTCTACCCAGAGCAAAATGCACCGTACTTCCGGGCTTGTTTAGAGTCGGACATTACAGTTTGTACGTGTACTTGATACACTCGTCTATCCGAGATGCTTGCACTTGTCTTCGGGTCGCCTAGGACTCTGTCCTAGAAACAGGTGCCGATCATGCCGCTCGAGGTTCCAGGAAGTGGCCGTGCACTGCTATGGTCATTACTTTGAAGAACCAGCGGACGAAGTCAAGAATGCACTTGCCAGCGCCGAATCATTCGTTAACTACTAATGTAGATAATACTTGATAGCTGGTGCTCAACCCTCCCTCTTTCATCTCCGAAGGTAGAGTCCGACTTGGGTGAGATTGGGTAGTGTCATTCGGCGCACGGTTATGGTTAGTATAGAAACTCACTAATCCGCAATGCCGTGAAGTGTCTCGTCAGTGGCAAAGTTTGCACGCTCCGTGAAGGATGTGTAAATGTCCTCCGTACGTCGTGAAAATTAGCATCGGTGGCGAAGACAAAACAAAAAACAGGACATCGTCGTTCGCAGGACGTTCATCTTCCGCCGTGCGTTTCCTCGTTTCTACATGTAAATTACTCAGTATTGAACGGCTCTTACCAACCCACCAGTCGAGAAAATTGATGCCAGCAAAGCTTGAAATCGGGTGCCATAATGTTCAGAGACGCGGTAGAAACACTCACCATGAACGTCCAATTACTTGTATCAGGCTTGAGATAGGCCCCTAAGACCGTAGGTTATAGCTCACCAGCATCCTTTGATTATGTCGAGAGCAAGTCGTCGAGTGTTGCGGGAAATCAGTTCAGTTCCAGCTCGTATCACTACTTTGACCATTCTAGAAAGCCAGTACGGATAGTTCGACGCGCGTGTCCGCATGTGTAAAGAGGAGAAAGTACAAGAAACGTAGTCGTATATGCATGTCTCCTAACACGACAATCGGGGTTGGAGAGGAGATGGGGTAGGGTACTGCGGTGATTGCGGCCCACGTAACTATGCCACGACACGCGCCGACGACGAGAGCCACCTCGTGCTGAGTACGCAAGAAGCAATACAAAGGCACCATATTTGCTGAAAGGCACATAAAAGACGACCGCGCGCTTGGGCCCTGTTTAGCGTTCGAGGTCCCCTTCCCCCATGTCATCCCAGCAGAGCACTAGTACACCGGCGTGGACGGAGGACCTGCTCAGGCGATCCTTGCTGGCGGAGGAAATCATTGACGTTCATTTTCATTTGTTCTCCTCCAGGTCAAAATCTTCGAAGAGAGTGCGGCACCCTCGCGTGTTGAACTCCAACACCGTCCTCCTCAAGAACAGTGCAAAATATTTTGCTGACTGTGAGTGCTATGCTATCTCCAGCAATGTCCTCCAAGGCACCAATCACCTCGACTTAGTGTTCAGCTCGGAAACGACTCCATCTGGCCCGAAGGCGGTAGACGTCAAGGATAGCGACGAATTATTTGACGGGCTTCCGCTGGGTGACTATGGTTACGAAAGTGACAGCGATCTCGAGGACGAGGACGATGGAAACACTGACGAAGATGATGATGGTCAGTGGTAGTCAATGTGGCCTTTGATGTTTCACTGTAAGATCTGAACTTACGCACAAGGGACCCCAGGTTACGAGGTGAATTACGATGTCAAGAAAAGTCCAGGCACCATTTCAGGTCCGGACGAGCGTAACGACGAGAAACTCGACACGAAGATTGCCCGAGCGAACGGCGCGAGGCCTTCGGTGTCATATAAAGGCCGCCGTATCTTTGTCAAGGATACTGCATTTCAGACGTACGTCGTCTCGCCGCTGTGAAAGTATGCGAGGCTGACGTGGACCCACCTGGAAGGTGGTACTGCCTCGTGTACTATCTATACACAGGCGTGATTACCTTTTCGCCGCTCAGGTCTTCAGGTTCACGGGATTCCCAAAGCCTCGCTCCCAACAGCGACAAAAGGCCGCTGTGCTCTGCCAAGTCCATGTATGCCCTCGCTACAAAGGTAGGAAACCATAGCCTTCCTATCACTCATAGCCGTGCTTCTGACAAGTCACTGCCCCCCCAGCTTGGTCTCAACCAACTTCGTGATCAAGCATTCGCCTTCATTCGTAAGAATGTGAACGAAAACAACGTGTTGCAAGAATTAGCTTGCAGCTTTGCTGGAAGGTTTGTACGCACTTCATATATTGACTCGTGCACACTCATAGAGCGACAACATGATTAGGTATCTAGATGTTCTTGAATTCGAGCTCGACTTGCTTGCGCAGAATTTAGCAACCATCCCCGTTATCCAAGGCTTCCCACAGCTCATGAGACGCATCGCCAAGAATGAGTTGGCCCATGGGGCTGATATTTTGATTGGGCTTCACACACGGATTATTCGGCAACACTATTTGCCTGTGCCCAACACAACAAGTTCGTCTACCCGGCCCACCCCGACGTTCTCGCCGACCCCACCCACGACGACAGTCCCGCCGGTCCAGCCCGCCACCACAGTCCCGCTGACCCAGCCTGCCGCAACTACTGCATTCCCGTTTTCTACTCTTCCCACTGCGACACCGGCGACACAGCCACCATTCTCGTTTCCGACCGGTTTCTCGACCACAAAGGCCACCACCAGCATTTTCGGCAACTTAAGCAAAACAAATTAATTGTATCGTAAACTAATTCCAGCATTCAAGTGCATTCACTGACCACATGATGGATAGCTATTAATTGGGAGGTGGTACAGAGAGTGTGACTGACCCTGTATTACGGGTCATTGACAGTAGTGCTCTGAGTGAGAGAGTTGTGTATATGCGGTAATGGGATGGCTATTATTCCCCTTTGACGCTTTTGATTCTTTGAATTCGAGATTGTTGTCTTTCCATCACGATTTGATCTGGTGGCCGCGCGGCGGCCATAAACTCGAGGCCCGCAGCGATGCACTGGTAAACATGCTTATATGTCACACCGGTCAAGTTGATGTCGATACCCTGCCAAAAGTCCGTGTACCAGCCTTCCTCTGTCAAATTCCGGTCAAATAACGAGCTTGTAATTCCGCGTCGACCTGCTTGGCTGCAATGCAGCAGGCAAGTGGTTCAACGCGGTGTCCACCTAACTATGGATGTATGTGCGTGATGGAAATGCTCCACGACCGCCGACAGCCGCACTAGTGTAAATGCTCACGGTCACTTACATATGACCAAAAACGCCTTAGGGCCCGTTCGGCAGCCGCTCGTTTGCCTCCGTTCCGTTTCGTTTTGAATTCCCACCGTTTGCAAACGGAACGGGTGGGCAAGTAAAATGGAGGCATCACAAAATGTCACAGATATGTCACACCCATAGTCACATGTAGATCAGACATCAGATAGTGATCAATGGTACTGCACTACCTTGCCATGGCTCCATCATCATCTCAGAAAAAGAGAAAATCCTTGAAAGCCTTGAGATCATTATCCTACCACCATAAAAAGAAAGTAGCAGCAGTTGCTGCTGCTGTCACAATGGCCATTCTACCATCTATAGACAAGATGCCACAGCACACCTCAATCTTGACTGGTCATGCATGGGTTCGTGAGCTGTTATTTGGACATCCTCGCCGCTTCTATAATATGATGGGAATGTCCAAGCCTACCTTTCACCGCCTCCAACATGAGCTTGGGGAGTATGCAGGACTTTCCAATTCAAAGCACATTTCTGCAGAGGAGCAGTTGGCAATATTTTTACGTATGTGTTGTGCAGGGGCAACAAACAGAGATATGCAGGAGCGTTTTCAGCACAGTGCAGATACTATCTCAAAGTGAGTAAGAATGTTTATTTATTAATGAGAAAATATATTAATGTATATTCAGAATTTTTCTTCGTCTTCTTGATATGACTATCTCCCCACGGTTCTACAATAAATATGTTCACCTTCCACCCGATGACCTTGTTCCTCCCAAGATTCAAGCTGATCCAAAGTTCTACCCCTTTTTCAAAGACTGCCGAGGTGCAATTGATGGCACTCACATTGACATCTTTGTCCCTGATGATGCACTCACTACTCGCTATCGCAATCGCAAAGGTCGCCTCTCACAGAACATTCTTGCAGCATGCACATTTGACATGCAATTTTGCTATATTTTGGCTGGCTGGGAGGGGAGTGCAGCAGATAGTCGCATTTATGATTCTGCTCGACGGACTGACTTTGCAATCCCGCCAGGCCTGTGCTACCTGGCAGATGCAGGGTTTGGAATATGTGACTCCTTATTGGTTCCTTACCGTGGTGTCCGCTATCATCTTAAGGAGTGGTCACAATCTTCTCAAAGGTTTTCTTTATTCCTGCATTTCAATGATAATACTCTGTTGACATGCCAAAATTACAGGCCTCGAGATTACAAAGAACTGTATAATCTCCACCATGCACAGGCTCGCAATGTTGTTGAGCGCATTTTTGGAGTTGTCAAACGACGTTTCTGCCTTATGGTGGCTGCTCCAGAGTATGACCTTCAAGTACAAGCAAAGCTGGTTCCTGCCCTTTGTGTTCTCCATAACTTCATCCGCACTCATGACCCTGATGACACTGGGGAATTTGATGGGATCTCAGGAACCCATCAAAGGCCTACAACTCACCTGAGTGAAAGGGCACCAGCAGACTTTGGTCACACAATCACACCAGCAGAACAAAGTAGGGCAAGTGAAAAACGGGATTCAATTGCAAAAGCAATGTGGGCACAGTATGTTGGGTATACTAGGGAGAGCTAGGATGAAATGATTATGTAGCATTGGCAAGTTCCAACTGTATGTATGCAGAACGAATGGTGGCATCAGAAACAGCAAGATATGCATCTGCCTTAGCTATGTCCTTGGAAAAGAGAGAAATTGCCTTTACACGTTCCTGGGTAGACAAGTTGATATCACCAGATATTGCTGCAATAGCATCCATACGCCTCTTTGGAGTGGGAGGGAAAACTCCAAAAGTATCAAGAGTCTGAATCTCCGGAGGAGTGTTGAGTGAAGAAGCAACGGCAGCCAGTGCATCAGCAACTCCAAGGATTGCTGCAGGACCAGTCACCTTGGCACGTTTTTTCTTCAACAAAGGTGCTGGGGTATCAGGGGAGGTACTGGCAGCACGTTCTCACTTCAGTCTGTGAGAGGATATAGGGGTCTACAAGATTGTGAAGGTGGGTCATAATAAATAAATTGTACACAATTACACACCTCATTTTCCTCTTCCTCATCAGTGGAAGGCCACAAAATACTCTCGCCAGCCTCTGGAGTTAATGAAATAGACCTGCCTGTATCAGGGATGTGAAGGGCACCCTCCCCAGTAGCATGACGCCCTTCAATGAGACTAAGAATATCGTCATAGAGTGGGAAAGGATTGTAATGCCAAGGCTTTGCCTTGGGATGGGCCTACAACATGGCTGAAAATATGTTCATAAGAGAACTGGGTCCGTAGACTTACCTCCAGGTATTTCGCCCACACAGATTCTTCAGCAGTGGCCATCTTCGTCATCTCATCCCAACCAAAGCCAGAGGCAGTGATCAACCGCTGCACAATGAGACAATTGGCCTTGAGCTAGTGTGATGCTCGAGCTTCAGAGATATCACACAAAGCAGTCAGAAATGATAATCACCGTAGCCCAACGACGAGAGCAGTTCCTCGCAGTCTTCGGGGCACCACCACTTGCCTCATGGCTGTGCTCGAGTGCCTTTGCAGCAGCCGTGAATGCTACAGACTTGAAAGTCCCATTATCTGCAGAATTCCCACTTGCAAAGGTCTTGAGGGTGTCGACGAGTGCTGTATCATCACTGGTGCTCCACTTGGCATTACGAGGAGCCTTTGTATTGTCACAAGAAGTTGTGGAACTTGCAGGAGCTTGATGGGTGGCCTGAGATGTATGAGCCATACTTGTAAAGACAGTGGTAGTAGGGTATTAGTAGTACGAAACTTGAAGATATAGTATCCCAAGGTAAAACGGAGCGTGACAGACTGTTTCGAAACAGCAAGGGCAGACTCGTCCGTTTGCAAACCGTGGGAAATCAAAACGAAACAGAACGGTTGCAAACGAACGGAAACGGAGGGCTGCCGAACGGGCCCTTAGGACTGTTACCTGTGGTCTTTTCCTTTTCCTCCTTTTCCCTTGTATTCCTTCTTGGTTACTCGTCTGTCTCCCGCTACACTCTGAACGTATATAAGGACACAGTTCTTCCGGCCAGTTCTTCTTGAGCAGCTGAAAGACAGAACGGACTACTCGTTGTGATCCAATACACTTGCATTAGCATTATTTCGTCGCCCGCATATTCGGCTAACGGGACCCCCCCAATCAGAACCTGCCAGCACTCATCCTCATGGGTCATACATTCTCGTTCCTCAGCGAATTCGTTCCGCCGAGGCCAAAGTTCACAACTGACGATATCCCCGACCTGACTGGAAAGGTTGTCCTTGTAACTGGCGCTAATGCCGGGATCGGTAAAGAAACCGCTAGAGTATGGTTGCCAATTAAAGGTGTTCCGGATACGCGTTAACTGCTCACGTTCCGGACTTCCTAGGTACTTCTTACGAAGAACGCCAAAGTCTGGATTGCCTGTCGGGATACTGCCAAAGGAGAGGCGGCTCTCAAGGAACTCAAGGAACGCATTGGCCGCGATGCACATCTCCTCAAGCTAAACCTTGCCAACCTCCGGTCCATCAAAGAAGCTTCCGAGGAGTTTCTGAGGTATGTACTAGGTTTCTCGTCATCGTTTCTTCACTGTACATATCCATATTTACATGACAGCAAGGAAACGCAGCTCCACGTGCTCTTCAACAATGCGTGAGTTTATGCATGTATGATTCGAATCCGTACACACATTTTTCGTGACTTGCGCCTCTCTTTAGAGGTGTCATGCACCCGCCCGTTGAACTGCTCACAGATGACGGATATGACCTGCAATTCGGCACTAACGTACTTGGTCACTTTTACCTTACTAAACTCCTCCTTCCTATCCTTCTTTCAACCGCAAAGTCCTCTCCTGCTGGTACTGTCCGCGTTGTGAACACCTCTTCGACGGCACACTGGTTCGGAAGTCTTGACTTCGACACTTTCAAAGACACTCCAAAACGGAGAGCGCAGCACGCGGTGTCATTGTATTGCCAGAGTAAAGCGGTATGGCTATGACCATATGACCAACCTGTATATGTGCATGATCTTCTGAGATGAACTCGTCAGGCTAACGTCGTATTCTCTGCGGAGTTGTACCGCCGGTACGGAGATCAGGGTATAGTGTCGACCTCTGCCAACCCAGGTCTGTCTCGGATTTTTCTGCGCGTATGGCGACCTCCTGAACCTTGGAACTAGGTCTGATTGCGACCAAACTTTTTCGGAATCACACAGGCATTATTCGATGGATCGCGGTATGCTGTGCCATGTCATTCTGTGCTCTTGTTGATGTGTTACTTTGTGCTTCAAGGGCGTGGTTCTGTACCAAGTCTCGGACGGTGCGCTCACGCAACTGTACGCGGGTACATCGCTGGAGACTGCTGGACTTGGCGGTCAGGTGCCGATCTCTCCTTTCCCTTGTTCGCGCGATATATAGCAAAACTGATCTATGTGCCTGCAGCACTTCGTGCCATGGGCGCGGGTGGGGGAATGCCACTCATATACACAGGATCCGCAACTTGGAAAAGAATTGTGGACTTATTTGGAAGAGCAAGTGGAGAACGTTTAAGATGATTTCCGTGAGAGTCCAGTGATCTGTATATGTACGACCTCTTGTTGCATGGTGTGTGGTGACTAGAATTTCCAATCCGACTTTCGTTCCGTCTAATACTCCGTTCTGTTACTGCGCAGCCCTGAAGCCTTTTTTTTTTTTTTTTTTTTTTTTTAAATCTCATTTAAAGTGCGTGAGGGCTGGTATGCCCTATGTTGCACTATCCTAACGTAAAGCGTACTAACTAGGGCCCCCTGTGGCCCGCCTGAATCCCACAAGCGTGTGAATGCCCTGGTGGCAGAGTTTTGGCTCCCCAACAGTCCGCCGTTCCCGCCGGCCGTTTTAGACACACCGCCTTGTAGTGGGATCGGCTTAAGACTTCTGCTAGCCCGCTTTAATCTATCTACGCTGACCCGGCTGCCATTTAGGCTAGCTGATATTGAATGTGAACGTGTCCTTCTATGTCCTGTTGTGCGTGATTGAGTGTCTGATGCGCTAGGTCGTTACTTGTGGGCGAGGGTAGGTGATCTAGGGGACACGGGTGTGTTTATTCAGCGTTAAGCCGGATGATGTATGTTGTGAGGGGGCGGGTATGTGTGTGGGCGTGTGGTTCGGGTATACGGTACGTGCGTGCTGGGGCTACTTCCGTAGCTTAGAGTGGAGCACAAGGCTCTACTGGTGGGAGCGTTTCGTTACGGTGCACCTCCTTTCTGGTGGTCTTCGGCTCCGATTTGTCATAATTTCCTGTAGGGTGCGTTATCATTCGTTCAAGTTTAGTCTGGGGTTCCCACCGTGTGTGTGTTGTAATCGTTTCGTGGCCGTTATATATTTGAATAAATGGGTTTGGGCTTTCTTGTTCGAGAGCAGGAACGTCAACGAGTTGGCATCTCTTCCTAGCGCGTTGCGAAGTATATGACGTTCTCTGTCATATCTTGGGCACTGGTAAATGTAGTGGTGTATGTTTTCTGGCCTGTTGTCTCCGCACTGTAGACAGTAAGGTGAGTCGCTTCGCTTGAATCGGTAGAGGTAGCTGTTAAGTGGAATGTGGCCTGTGCGAAGTTGTATGTACGTTCCGGTTTGCTTCTTCGGTAGCAGAGCGGCTAGTTTTGTGAACGAGTTGCTGGGCAGTTGGGGATCTATGGTGGATATGCGACGATAGCGGGGGGAGTTTTTCCATTCCTTCACCCATAGGGACTTTAGTTTTGCGGTGTGAACTTGTTTGAGAGCAGATACGCTTTGAGGTAGTCGGTCCCTCAACGGGAGGGGTAGATCTTTTGGCGGGCTGGAGGATTCGGGTCTTGTTGCTGCTGTTTTTGCCTCTCTGTCTGCGAGCTCGTTCCCCTCCACATCCATATGTCCCGCTATCCATCGTACCGTGATATCTTTCCTCGTGAGCTCTTGTCTATTGAGAATTTTGCGGATGGACGATCTGAAACGCAAGAGTAGGTGGTGACCTGGTTTGGCAGACGGGCGCTCACTAGATCTTATCGCTGCCTGGTTGTCGACGAGTATCGTAGCTGGGAATGTGACTTCATTTCTTGTTTTCAGGAGTTGTGTTGCTAGCAGCATTGCTGCCGCTTCCGCTTCAAAGACCGTATGTTTCGATTCGTGACCGAGGTGATATCGAAGCGTGGCTATGTGTCGGTGGTTTACGAACAGGGCTGCAGCTGCGCCCACATGACCTCCTGTGCAGGATCCGTCAGTGAATATGAGTGTGTGGTCTGCGACTTTCCTGAGGTCTTCGATTGCTTCCTTTTTGCTTGTGGCAATTGCGATTGTGTGCGAGGGGAGAGCGCTGGGGGGTATTGGGTAGGGGTTGATAGTTTCGATTTCTCCTGGTGAGACTTTCAGGTCGTGTACTAGCCGGTGGAGGGCTGTGCGATGTCTCTTGACGTTCGTTTTGGCGGTCCTTCTTACGTGTGGGTGCAATGGGTGTGACTCCGGTAGCGAGGATAGTCGTAGTGCGGCTCTGTAAAGCGTATGTTGAATGAGTAAGGGTGCTGGTAGGATATTCGTGTGTGCTAGGAGTGCGTCAGTGGGGGTGGTTTTCAAGGCTCCTGTCGCCGCCAGGGCTGCTGTTCTCTGTACTGTCAGTATGCGTTTTGCGATACCTTTCGAGCCTCTTGTTTTGGTCAGGTGGTCTTCGGTGTAGGTTGGCTGGAGCCAGACGGGGGCTGCGTACAACACTTTTGGGACTACTACCGATTGGTACAGTTGACGCATAAGTTTCAGGGGGATGCCCCATGATGCCGCGGACAGTCTCCTCAGGAGGAGAGCTTGCTTCGTTCCTTTCGCTACTGCCTGAGCTGCGTGTGTTTTCCACCTTAGTTCTTGGTCGAGTATTACGCCTAGAAACTTGTGAGTAGCGGACAGCGTTATAGTAATGTTCCTTAGCGTGAGGGGTGGCCTGGCTTTCGTTCTGCTGAGCGTGAAATCCATAAGGGCAAATTTGCTTGTTTCGAAGCGTGAGTTATGCTTGTCTGACCAGTCGTAACCACCTTCTTCTCTTTCCATCATGTCGGCTATCGTAGCATGGGTGTCTGCGAAGGTTTTGCCTATGGCTATGAAGGCCGTGTCATCTACGAATGCTAGCGTTAGTTCTTTTTTACCCTTTGCTGTGTCAACCAGGTCCAAGCTGTATATGACATAGAGTATCATTGATAGGGGGTCGCCCTGTCCAATTCCGTTCTGGATGGGGAACCAGCTGGACTCGTAATCGTCGAAGCGTATCTTGGTTTTCCTGTTCGTTAGCAAACGTTCCGTGTATTGGACTATTTCCAGTGGGAGTCTTCGTTTTCTCATGTTGTGTAGGAGTCGATCTTTGACTGCGTTTGGGAATGCTCCTTCGATGTCTAGGAATAGGGCCGACACCACTTGCTTTTGTCTCCAGGCATGTCGGATGGTGGTTTCGAGTAATAACAACGAGTCTTCTGTCGAGCGTCCTGGTCTTCCCCCAAAATGCGTAGCTGGGAGTAGCTGATGTTTCTCCAGTATGTATGACGTGCGGTCTGCCACTACTGCTGAGAGTAGCTTCGCTGTGGTGTTGAGCAGTGCTATTGGGCGGTAGGCTTTAGGGGTTGTGTAATCTGGTTTACCTGGCTTTCGAAGTATGACCGTTGTTGACTCCCTCCACGGATCATAGTAAGTTCTGAGTGTGAAGACTGCGTTGAATAAGGGTAAAAGGTAGTCGGTTAGGACGGGGGTTCTTTGGAAGACGATGTTGGCCACTCCGTTGGGTCCCGGTGCCTTGTAAGGGCTGAGGCCTTTGATCGTGCGCATCAGTTGGTCTTGCGTGATTTGGGTCCAGCGTGCTGCTGGATCCGGGTAGTCGTATGTCAGAGGTACTGACGAGTGGGTCGGGGGGGGCGGGAAGAGTGCCCGCGCGAAGGCCTTGCTTTTGTCTTCGTTTGAACTGAGCGTGGTTTCTTCGCCTTCGTCGTTCGTTCCCTTGAGCGTAGGTATCCTGGTCTTGCTACCATCTCCGTAGGGCTTGGAGATGTATCCGTTCGCTATCCACAAGTCTTCGTTGTTAGCTGCTTCGAGCCAGTCTCGCCAGTGGGTCTTCTTTGCTTCCTGGATGGCCTTGTTGTAGGTTCTCGCTTTGTTTTTACGAAGACTGTGACTCGGGTGATCTCGGAGTGCTCGGAACGTGAAGGAGGCTTTACTTAGCGTTTTTAACTCGTTGCGTAGCTTTGTGAGCTCCTTCGTCCACCAGCGTTTGTTGTGCAGGTGGGGTTTTGTTCTGGGGACTTCCTTCTCTATCGTTCTGCGTAAAGCCATGTTGACACCTCGTGCTTTGTTTTGGAATTCTTGTTCGCTGGTGATCGTCGTTGGCGGTCCAATTGCCCTGAGCTCCATTTGTAGCGTACTATTGAACTTTTGCCAGTCCACATCCCGGTAGTTGAAGGACGGAGAGGATGTGGATGGCGTGAGGGCTGTTTCTAGGCTGATCAGTATTGGGACGTGGTCGGTATTGGGTCCTCGGTTCTCTGGGCTGGTATTGCACTCTACTACGTCCTCTAGTGCTGTTTCTGTGCAAAAAACGTTATCAGGTCTCGTCCAGTTTCCTGAGGAGGAAGACTGGAGCGTCGGTATGCCCTTGGGAAGCGCTTGTACTAGACCGTAGTCTGCTACTAGTTCCAACAACTTTTGTGCCGAGGCAAGGGCCGTCGGGGTGAAGAGGTGGTGATTGCGTTCTTCGTCCCACAGTGGATGGTGCCTGTTGAAGTCTCCTAACCAGAGCATTTGGTCTCTTTCTGTTGGGCGTAAGTCTCTGATGTTCGAGGCTAGGAAAGTGTTCAGTTCCTCTATTGTTCGGTCGTGCTTGCAGTCGTTGTATATGTTGAAGAGCGTGTATGCGCCTTTTGCTGTTCTGATGCGGGTTACTGCGACGTCCGCTGATGGGAATGGGATCTGTTCCCATGAGTTAGTACTGATCCGCGAGTTGATGAACGTTACCGCTCTTGGTCTGGTTCCTTGTGCCAGTTTTGTGGATGGGTAGACTACCCTCCACCTGGCGTTGGCTCTAGTGTTACCGAGTTGATCTATCGGGGGTTCCTGTAACGCGAGTATGTCCCAGTCTTCTGCAATTTTGCTGTTTATGAGTGAGTGAAGTGCGATATGGGAGGTATTCAGGTTTTGTTGCCAGATGCGTAGTTTGGGTAGCGCGTTGTTGCAGTGAGGGTTGTCAGGCGTCATTTAGGGACTGGTGGATGGGGGATGGGTCAACTGGCGGGGTGTTTGCTGCGGTTGTTGATTGGGGTGGGGCGGGGAGGGTGCTGTGTACGGCGTATGGTCGGGGTGGAGGTCCGCCCCTTCCTCCTCGGATTCTGTTGGGTTGTCCGCGTCTTGGTGCGACAGTTTGGAAGTTTACTGCTTCACCTAGCGTCAACTGTCTCAGTCGGGTCTGGGTTGCTGGTAGGGTCGCTGGTGGTATGGTCGGTATTATAGGGTCTGTTGGGCGTGGGGGTAGTTCAACTTGGGTCCATTCTTCTGCTGTAGGGAAGTAGGGCATCCTGTTTTCGGGGGTGCAGTCGTCCATGGCGTTTCGTCTTCTGATGAATTCCGGACAGTTTCTGTCCGTGCTGGTGTGTGTATCGTCCTTGCAGTTTACACAGTGGTGGGTGGTAGAGTTGCATTCTGATGTTCGGTGGTGTTGGGCACATGTTCCACATGTGTCTGTTGCCTGGGCGCAGTCTCTTGCGAGGTGTCCTATGAGCTGACACTTCAAGCATCGTAACGGTTCCTTTTTGTCTTTGTGCGGCCGTAGTCTGTCTAGGCCCCAATACAGGCCGTGTCTCAGGAGTTGGTTGGCTGCTTCCGGGGAGGCTAGGGATGCTAGGGCGTGGGCTACTTGTTGGTTGGGAGCGCGTTTGGAGGGGTCTTTAATCCATTTGATCTGGGTGATCGAGCCGGGTGGGATGTTGTTCTCCTTTTCCATTGCATGGAGGGTATCTGGGTTTTCTACGTCAGTGGAGATGGGTAGGAACGGGATTACCAGGTTATATTGTCTGTCTTTGATCCTGACCGTTCCGCCTAGGCTTGCTAGGAAGGTCTCTTTAATTCCGGCTTCTTTTATCCAGTTCACAGCTTCTTGGCTGTTGAACTCGAGCAGGATTCCGTTGTTGCGTAGGCGGGTGATTGATTTCAGATGAATTTCCGGGCCGTCGACTCGGTCTATTGTGTCTAGCACTTGCTTGATTGAGTCGATTATGTTTTCCCTCATGGCATTGCTGTTGAGTGCGGGGTGATTGCTGTCGGGGTCTATCAGTAGTTGCCTTTCTTTAATAGCGGAGTGGGCCTTAGCGTGTTCCGTTGTGAGGCGCTTGCCGAGTGGGATATGGTTCGGGTTAGCTGTTGTCGTTAAGAGGGCGTCCCTGTATGGCGAGTGGTGGGGAGCGGGGGGGGTTTGGGTCTTGAAGTGCTCTTTTATTTCCTCTATCGTCGTTCTCAGCGTGTCCATATTGATGGCCAGGTCCTGTACTTGGTCTTCTAGATGTTTGAGGTTCGTGTGGTCCGGAGCGTTGTTGATCGTGTCGAGCTTCTTAGCGAGATTATCGCCCGTCGATTCGAGGTTCTTGCCAGTTTTTTCCAGGTTATCGGCCGCCGACCAGATCTTTGCTACCTGGGGAGTGATTGCGACTACGACCGAGGATTCTATCTTGCTGGTTACCTCCTTGGTGATGGAGTCGGCTATGGCTGAGGTCGCTAGTTCCCTGACTAGGTATGCGGTGGCTCGTATGGCTGAGCGTAGGGTGTTAGATACTCCTTTGGCTTGCGAGATGCAGAATAGAGCGTGAGAGATGTGTTCCGGCGTTGCTGGCTCGCCCTGGATGGTATAGAACTGATCCAGGTAGTATTTTGCTGTTTCCGCATCCTTGACTTCTGCATCTGGATCGTCGACGATGTCCTCTAGGGCGAAGCCGCTACTTCTCGTGTTTCTACCGGGCTGTGTAGAGCTTGGCATTCGGGGTACTGTCGGGGGTCCCGATGTGGCGTGGGAGCTTGACCTCGAGGACATTCGTCCTGTCGAGGTCATGGGTCAGTGGACGAAGTGGAGACTCACTAGGTAGTGAATTCGAGAGCAATTGCTTGAATGCTTGTGTCTCGAGACTGAGGTCTAAGAGGCGCTGCTATACGTCGCTGTTGCTTGCGACGGGCTCTGCTTTTCCTGCTGGTACTGCTAGGATTTCGGGGTCCTAGTCGGGGTGCCACGTGGAGCGGAGTCAAGAAGCGTTCCTAGCCCTGAAGCCTAAACGTTAAACGGGCTGCCAAATTTGCACGCGATATTCTTATGTATGATCCCTATTTCTCCTCTCGACCTTTAGTCCCTTTTATGCCTCAAGCCATACCATCGTTTGCGGTTGTTCGTCTCCATGAGAACCGAATAGGATACTTCATCCCACAGTAGTGATTCTAATAGCGAGCCCGGCCACCCGGTACCAGTGTTGGCGCTTCCGCTGATAAAGACTTCGCTGCTGCGGGTCGCTACCACTGTTTGCATCGAATCATTCTATCCATCCCTCATGGTAGTGTGTTTTTGTACTTGAAATCAGTGTATCGATCTTGCCGTCGGCCTCCCGTCAACCTCGCGCTCACTGTTTAACGAGTTTGGCGCTTAACTGAAGGGCGTAAAGGTTTAACCTCTGTTTCCACCAGCCGTTTGGCAACCCTGTACCACCACGGCGCAGGTTCAAATTGATCTCCAAGCATGCCTATACTCCAACCTTTGCGAGTATCATGTATGGGTTTTCAGACCGTCATTTCCATTGATTCCGACGTCGCATGAGACAGACATCGAGTTGCAAAGCGCTGGGTATAATGTTGAATCCATCGAAGTCATTTTCGACGATCATCGACGAAGTATCCCCCGGCGAGGAAAATACCACTTTCGTGAGGATTTCAGTCAACCTCTGTAAGGATTTCTGTTTGGCATATGTATATCCGTTTCTCAAACCCTTGGCCTGTATCTAATAGTGCAGTTCGAGGCGAGACAATTGCTTTCTCGGTTACACATCGAGGGTGGTTTGTTCTACCCAAGAAGGCCCCCGAGGTGATCGAAATCAATGTTCACGATATACTATCCAAACTGCCGACGCAGAGTGAGTCCGATGCGCTATTTTCTCTTCCTCTTTTCTATCTAAATGATGTCAGAGTTTCAGACTGTGTGTAACAGGCTGATCATCACCCTTGGCCTGTCATCCAGTATTGTCTCAGATGTACGTGCGCAGTGGATTTGACCTTGAAACATTTTGATGTAGTATCTACAGAACGCAGGCCCCGGTCGGGACCCTAATTTCCTACAACCTACTGCTGAGAAACTCCTGAACCTATTTCCTCGGTGAGTACGTTTAACTCCCTGCGGCGCAAGTATCTTACACTTTTATGTCAGTTGTCGGATACTGGTAATCGGACAGGTAATGAGCATTTGTAGGTACCACTCAGATGATTTTCAACGAAGATATCTTTGCAGCCCGGTGTTGGAAAATCTACGCTGCTCAACAGAGTCTTTGGAATCGAACAAGCAGTTGAGTGACTGTCAACATACGTACACTCTGACGTTGAGGATGAGATGCTTAGTCCGCCGAAAATTTCGAGCCAGGACAAGCAGATATTGAGAAGGAATTCATCTCACCGCAAAGCGGTCGATTGGTCTTGCATTATAGTGACGGTTTCGATCCCGCAGTTGACGCCAACTGTGAGGGCGTGAAGGCATTCATAAAAAAACGGAAGGAGAAGGAGCACGTCAAAGATCAGCTGCATGCGGTCTGGTAAGTCGTTTCTCAGAGTTGCAAGGGCCCCAACAAACGGTTCATGTTGCAGGCTGTGCTTCGGAACACCTATTGTAGAATATGGAGAAAGGGTTCTGTACGAGGGTGCGGAGACATTTTTGAAACAGCATGCGAACGTTCTTCACGACAGTGAGCAGAGTCTGCCTTTTTCGACCCACTTCCTGAATCATCATTGTCATTAGTTCCAGCGATCGTCGTCTTCACGAAATACGACAAGCTTTTAATTCACCTTGCAATACAAAGAGAAATGCATCCAGAGGTGGCGGCGAAGGTGTATTTACAAAGGAACTGTATCCAGCCAATTCAGGACCTCGTCAAAGACACAGAACTCTCATTTGTTGCGGTCAGCTGTGGGTTATATTTGTTTTGATTCTTTTCTGCGGTTCAACCATTGCACTATTAGCAAGCGCCGGGCTCGAGCAAAGCCTCCATGAATTAATCCAACTCACTCATGTGAAGATCGCCGAGACTTTCGCGTCTCAGTTAGGTACACCATTGCTAAAGTCGGCGATGACTGCAAGTGCACTAAGAATGAGACCGCGTCTGAAGATCGAGGGGTCAATAATGTTGGTTCTCTTCACTTGTGTTCGTGTCATGACCTGAAGAGTTTTCGTATAGCGTCGGGCAGCAGAGTAAGCAGTCATTATAGCCTGGAACTACTCGGATATTCATGCCACTCTGCTAAGGATATTGGAGGACACTGTTTTCATGCGTTAATTTAGGGGGACGCGCGATTGTTAGTTGCCTTGCTGCCATTCATACCGACATCGCGTCTGTTTGGAATTTCAACGACCCATCTCAGGTGAGTGTCACCCAGTTAACACCGCAGTTATTTGCTGAAACCTTCACCGCAGTATCTGTACAGCGATGAATTTCGAGAAGTTATGGCAAACATAGCGGGGATCACCAATGCATCAACTCCTGCATTCTCTCGTCTCCCCCGCGTCGCTACTACAAACTTCACGAACGAGTAAGTGCTACCGCCACTATTCAGGACGCGCCAACATCATACTTAAGGGCAGCCGTACAGTTCAAGGTCTGGAGTTCCCCTCGTGACTTCTGCGCCTACTGTTCAGCCATATAAAGCGGACCCTGTCTTTCCGAGGTCCATTCACCGGCGAATGTGGGTGACATTGTATCGTACTCAATATTCCTTACGAGTTGCCTCCTCTTTAGACGCGACGTGCACCATAGCTTCATGGCTTACATTGTCCATCTGGTACACATCTTGGAGATATTGTTCGCAGTCATGGACGACAAGAATCTTACACGTGACGCCGTAAATTTAGCTTTCAACATATACCGCCAGTCGGAAATGTGGCGCAATGCTCACTTGCAGATCAAGGGTTTCGATTGTAGGATCCCGAGTCGCGACGCCGTTCTTGACAAGATTGCTTCCTTGGTCGTGATGAGCCCTTTTGACGACAAGGACATCTCCTGGGCGCTTGAAAGGATTCCTCCAGGAGCGCCGGAGCGGGTCGAAGAGTGGTATACAAATAGCGACGATTCAGCGCTTCGAGAACGCCTTGCATCGCTCGCCAATCTGGTTAATGACCTGAACCTGCAGTTTAGCAGGGAGGGTGACATGGATACTTTGGCGGATATCATCAACTTTCAACGTGCTATATTGGATATTACTCCCCCATTGCGCCGAGAACGTCTTACATCCGTTGTCAACCTCGCGAATAGCCTGGACAAGCGATTCAAGGCGAAGGGCGGTATCGAAGATTTGGGTCAAGTCATCGACCTCCGACGCGCTGCCTTGCAGCTCACTTTCCCGGGGCACCAAGGACGTGTGATGTCTCTTGACGACCTTGCAAATGCCCCTAAAGAACGATTCCTGAGGGATGGCGATACGGATGACTTGAAGGAAGCTATTACCCTCCGACGTGCTTCCCCGCAACTCACTTCTCCGGGGCATCAAGGGGACGTCGCGTCCCTCGACAACCTTGCGAATAGCCTGCTCGAACGATTCAGGAGGGAGGCCGATGCATCAGACTTGGAGGAAATTATTATTCTTCGGCGCGCTGCCTTGCAACTCACTCCCCCGGGGCGCCAAGGACATGTCGTCTTTCTCGATAATCTTGCGGATAGCCTGCACGAACGGCACAGGCGTGAGCCCGGTGCATCAGACTTGGCGGAAATCGTTCGCCTCCGACGCACTGCCTTGCAGCTCACTCCACCAGAGCATCCGGAACACCCCGTGTTTCTTGCCAAGCTGTTGGATTGTCTCGATGAGCGGTTTAGCAAGGAGGGTGGCACAAAGGATTTGACGGAAATCATTACCCTCCGACTTACTGCCTTGCAATTCACTCCCCCCGGTCATCCAGGACGCTTCGCATCTCTTGTCAGCCTCTCAAATAGCCTGCACGAGCGTTTCAGAAGAGGTGACGACTTGGCAGATTTAGATGAGGTTATAACTCTCCGCCGAACTGCACTAGAATGCACTCCACCATCACCCTCCGACAAGTGCATGTCTCTATTAAACCTCGCGACATGTCTCCGTGAAAAATACCAGAGGCTATGTGTCAAGGATGATTTAGCTGAGGCTGTCACGCATGCTCGTGCTGCCCTGGCGCTCTGCCCTTTGGAACATTATGATTCGTGCCTCGACTTTCTTGCAGACTGCGTGGATTTGCTGACCAGAAAATGGCGTCTGCCGAACCTTACGATGCAAGCCATTGGTTCTGGCGCCGGGTCGTCGGGTGTCAAACAGATGGTTCGGAACATTGTCGCTGAAACCATCAAGACTCTCCCACCACGATTACTGAACACGATAACGGGCGTCCTGTGTGATCGGGATGCGCAGATATCGTATTTTGAGGGTAGCGTTCATTACGATGAGCTGCTATCCTCCTTATCCTCCATATCCTCCATACATGACGATCCTGCATGCAAGGCGTTAGTTCACTCAACAATCTCGAAATTCTTTCGGTACGGTACACTGTCTCATAGGTGGGGCACTGGCGAACCCCTACTACGTGACATCCAAGGAAATAATATCTATGATTTGGGCGATGGAGAAGGCATCGCAAAGCTCCGAAACTTCTCACTTTTCACTCTTCGACACCGCTACTCATGGGCATGGAGTGATACGTGCTGCATCAATAAGGACAGTAGTTCGGAATTACAAGAAGCCATCGCGTCTATGTTCTCTTGGTATCATCATTCGGCCTTAACCATCGTGCATCTCTCCGATGTATCCGACTCAGCTTCATTCACCAATAGCGTCTGGTTCCGACGGGGTTGGACTCTCCAGGAGTTGCTGGCTTCTCCTAGGATCCTCTTTTACACTCAGGACTGGTCCCTCTACAAGGGCTGCACTTCTCCAAACCACAAGGTGGACAGCGCTATTTTCGCAGAGCTCCAAGAGGCAACAGGAATTGGAGAGTCACATCTTAAGAACTTTAGCCCAGGCATAGATGATGCACGCTCTAGGCTTCGATGGGCATCGGCACGTTCTACCACCCGGTCAGAAGATTCTGCTTATTCGCTTTTCGGAATTTTCCAGGTTCATTTGCCTGTTATCTACGGTGAATTCGCAGAGGGAGCCCTTGGACGGCTCTTGGTGGAGATCATTTCACGGTCAGGAGATGTCTCAGTTTTAGACTGGGTCGGGGAAGCATCGCCGTTCCATAGCTGTTTCCCTGCAAGCCTCACGCCGTACCAGACTTTGTCTTGTGCGCAGTCAACTCCGAGCGACCCTTCCAAATACAATGGCGTTGATCGCGGAGAGGAGCGCATATTGTACAACGCCCTTGTGCAGTTACCTTCCCCGCGGTTCGTCGGTCGTAGGCTTGCGTTGCCTTGCATCGTCCATCGGATCACAAGGGTAAAACTACTAGCAACCTCATCCAACACTTCGTGTCATGACTATGAAATTGCTGCAACTAACCTGGTACCTCTGAAGCTCACAATGTCATCCCATCTTCAGGAGGGTTCAGGTACAACTTTGCCATATGCCCTCATTCGTCCTTGGAGCCCGAAAGTACTTGATCTGCTCGCACCCGGTGATGTTCTAGGGAGTTTATTAGAATGGCTCGGACAGCCATTTAATGCCCTTCTGCTAGAGTCGTCGCTTCACAACGACTGGAAGAGAATCGCATCTAGTTGCTTAATCAATGTTCGCGTTGAAGATGTGGCTGGTGTTCTCGATAGTCAATGCCAGACCCTGGAGATCGTGTAGATTTTCGCGTTGTAATCAGCCTTGGTGTGCTCTTCTTCGTTTCTTAGATAATTCTTGTAACGCGACGGGTATACCCAGATTACCGTTCATGCTAGAATACATTTACTCACAACACTATATGTTCCCTCGCATTCTACTGCGTTGCGTCAACTTGTATCGATTCGAAATGGGAAGATGATTGCTATCCGCACTGCTCATATCACCACATATTAAGGGATTCTGCTGCGTGCATGCCATGCGGGACATAGGTAGCGATAAAGACTTACTGCTACCAGACCGACGGTGAAAGTGATCAAAATCGAAACCGACAACGGCGAATGATAACAATAGCTGAGGCGAAGCCCTTGTAAAGTCCTCGTCTCTCAGTTTAGGCATATCCTTCCGCCAAACACATCCAAACACCTTACTCATCATCGTAAACGTCATCGTTGCTTCCGTCCCCACCATCTCCTCAGCAACCCGCTCAGACCACGCCTAGTCTGCACCGGAGGCTCGGGTGTCTCCGCTTTGACCACCACCTCCAGCCTCAATTTGACAGGCTGTGCCTGTTGGCAACGTACTAGTTGCCCTCGGCGCACTCGGACGACTCTGCCCCCTGCCGGCGGTGGATTATGCTATCCATAAATCCGTTAGTCTTGTACATAGAGGGTAAAAGCGGTTGTTGGTGTTGTCGTAGGGGAAGCACTTTGAGTAGTATGGTTCCTCTCCTGGAAAATCGATGGTAGACTGACCTGCAGGTAAGGTGGTTTAGGGGATATAGTGAATCGCCGTCGGCAGCGTCGAGTTTTGGGTGCACAATAGTACTGAACGCCCTTGGCTGGTAGCAGGTGTGAACGCTGATTGGCCCACGTCGTCAAGGCTTCTTCAGCGCCAACCTATGACAACTTCAAGGTACGAGTCGTAATGCATCCCTAGTCCATCTTCGTTTTTCCCCTCTAGCGGGCGACCTTTATGAAGCCTGCCCTTCTCGCTTGTATGAATTACAGCGTGAAGGTTGATTTTTTCTGCTGAATATGTATGTCTGATTCTGAGGGCATCTCGAGAGACAGGGAGTCGTCGAGGGAGCGTTCACTATCTGAACGCTCGGGGATAGACCCATGGTTCGTATTTGGGTCAGTTGCTGCCATGCTTCCCTGTGCTAGATTTCGCGCTTGACGTATGTCACACCGGCCTTTCAAGAGGATATCAAGGCGCCACCTATAATACTGGATGAGCGTCCGGCCGGCAGTCGCATTGTCTGATTCGGAATGTTGAAGCGAGTAGGAAAACAAGACACGGGGAACTCACCAGCATGACAATTCTTCCGACTGCCCACTGTGCGTGACCACAGCTCACTGGTCCGATGAAAACCAGTAGTAAGGCACACCATCGAATTCTCCCTTGCAACGTATGTGTGTAGCCTATGTCTCACCTGCTTCTGCACTCCGACAATGTGGTTCTGGATGCCTATATTCCCACCGTCTCCATTCGATTTGCTCTCTGTTCTGTTCAAGCAATTTCGTATTGATACTCGCTGGAAAGTACCTGCGAGCGTGGGAGGTGAGCTCCAGATGTAAGCTTGACGAATTGACTCGCCTGCGGTAGAACGATTAAAGCGTAACTGTACCATAAACGAGCCGAGCCATGAGCAAACTCAAGAACGGACAAGGCATCCCTAGAAGTAGCGAGAGACACGTTGATGGCCGGAAACGCATAAGTGGAACGTATCGCAGGTTTGAAAACAACGACGATGCATCTTTGATAGTTCACCTCGTTCAACAGGCCATATACACGGAGGTCCTGGTGATGATGGTGCGTGCATTTCACATTACAGCAGTTGGCCTTAGCCTATGATGTTGTGCCATGTCGGTGGTTGCGATGTCCCATTGACAATTTGCCCTTGCGTCTCGTGATGAGGTTCAAGGGCAGATTGTTTATACCCCGGAAATACCTGCGGCCCATTGTACCCGGGAGTTCCCCCCTCGGATCCATAATGAGGGAACCCTTTGTTGTTATGCTCCAGGTAATACCTACAGAGAAAACAACAAAGAATTCCTTCACAAAAGGCATTCATAGCCAGTCCGTGATATGGGAACATGAACGCGGTATGCAAATTCGCTATTTCGGCCAGCTGACTCTGTGTGGGTTTATGATTGGCCAGTGAGCGGAGATAAAACAGAAATGGTAAGAAGTTAGAATCTTTCGTAGTCAATGGCCCAGGTACTAAGCGAAGTCTCGATTCTGGTGAGAGGACCGGCTATTGCCAGCGACGTGAAGCATTTTGGCGAACTCGGGGTGCCTCTTGACTGGCGATACTGCGCCGAATGAGACACGTACATGGGACCCAGAAATTTTGGGTGTTTCACGGGCTTCCTCGCAGAAAACGGGTTCAAGGGACTTGTTCGCTTATATATGTGTCAAAGGCATCATCAAGGCGGATGGAGACAGACACGCTGATCAGAAGGTGCGGGTGCGGGTGAACAGCAGACGAGCATGGGGGCCCACTTTATCTCTGAATCAGCCTATCGTACCACTTTCCATGTAGATCCCAGAGGGACGCATCGTGTTTGTGGAACAAGCCTTTGGCTTTGGTCGGCCTATCACAAGGGTGGTTTACGAAGTATCCTACGGCGCACTGACGCAATTGTAAGTATGCGGGGCCGGCCGTTCACGGATGCACTGTCAGTCTCAGTGGAAAGGTACGATTTTGTATCAGTCTTGTATCGCTTTGGACTTGGTCAGAGAATCAACTTGAAAGATTGTAGACTTCTTGGATAACTCGAGTTCCATGTGCCATCAGTATCCTTCCCTCACGCTGGTGTACAATTTTGCTCAGGCCTACGGCGACGCGGGACACGTTCACATGCACAACTTCTCTCGTATTCCTCACAACTTGGCCTTGAACGCAGGTTCACTCCTGTGTGCCTCGTTCGGCAGCTCTGTGTCCCGTACCAGTGCCCTCGCTACACCCGAGTGTTCCCTCTCGTCATCTCCAAATTCCGGATCTATTCCCTCCGACGAGGAGTGCGAGGCACGACGAAGAACATGTTCCACGATGGAGGGTGCCACATGTCCCAACCCAGGCGGCCAATGTGGATAACCACACGACTTTTCCGACAACCCATTCTTCTCCTCATCGGACGGTCCATACTTTTCAGTGGCTGCTAGCCACGTCGCAAACGTTTCAGAATGTACGGAGCGCCTGGAACGTTCTGACGAGGAATCAGATTCCCGCTTGTCGTGCTGCAAGAACGTAGATGAGAAGGGTCGTCCGACGCTACCGCAGAGAACCCTAACTTTTTCCGGAAAGGCGGTTGTTGTTGTGGTACTGGTGATGGTGACAGTAACCCTGCTTGGATCCAGGACGAACCTGTCCTGGGTGAATCCTGACTTCCGCAGCTCAGCTTGCACGATGACTGAAGTGTTCCCATCGAACGGGGATTTTTTTTAGAAAGAAGGATGTCATCAGTACCCCGCCACCGCTAGTAGGTAAATAGATAAGGCGGGAAGAAGTATGACACTCACGAAATTGTTTGAGCCCAAGCCCGAAATGCACCCTACACACCAAAGCCAGAATGCAGGAAACAATGAGTAGGAGGCCAGCTATTATCGAAAGGGAACCCAAAAACGCCCACGCTCCAATCTCGTAGCGGTACAGCGCGCTGGTGAACAAGAGAGCGGAGAATACGAGCAGGACAACGCTAAGAAGAGAAAAGACCGAGAACCAGCTTCTCTGTTCGAGCCGGATCGAACGTAAACCCTGCATAAGATAGCGGTGAACTGTTGAACGGACGCGAAGCAAATGTCGTTATACGTACCAAAAGCCACCATGGAAGAATGATCTATAGTACCCAGCCGCTGATCAGCAACAAGCCATACTAATAAAAGAAGACAGATACGTACAGCAGAAACAACAACGAAGGCCACATCGAACAATGTGCTGTGCGAGTAGGGAGAAACAATGCCAGTCTTGCGCTTGTCGAACCAGGCCGCAGCAGAAGCGACAACGTAAAACGAGGCGAATTGAAGGAATACTGTCAGCCAATGTAGGAGCTGTGCGTGATGAGTCAAGTAAATCCCACATATGTTCATGGCGATTTTGTAAATGGACGGACCTTCAAGACACGGGTGACTGCGGGTGACGAACCAACACTACTGAACATCTCTTTTCCGTAGATCTACATGGAAACTCGTGGTCAGTGATATGTGGCCAATACGAGTCCGGGCGAGTTCCCACCTTCACCAACTGGTAAACAAGGAAGATCGTACATAAAAAGACACTGCCGTGGATCCCGAGGATCTGGGGACGACGAGTAAGGTGAGTGGAGATATCCACTGAGGGTCAAGTCTAAGGAAGGAAGTCGACTTACAGCATAGCGGATGACATTGCTTGGCCAGCCACCAAGAACATCTACGCCATCGCACGCTCCATTAACGATATCGGTATACGTTTTCTCCGCAGCTCGTTCACTGTAGAGGCGGAAAATAGACCACGCAGTATTGGCACCGTGACTAGCTAGAACGACGACTCTGCGAAAAGAAAGTTGAGAATTCACCTCGGTTTTTCTGAATCGTCTACACGTACAGATGTGGAATCGATTCCGTGATCAACTGATACGAAATTCCTAAGTAACGAGAGGAAAAGGCACGAATACAAAAGGGTAACACGCACAGACACCAGGGAGTTTGAGAACAGCCAACACTGGAAAGCGATGTGGATGATGTCTTCACTCTTGGCATCGCGGAGGCTATGGTAATGAAAAAGACCGGCGTCAGCTCCAAGTGATACAGTAGTGGGCACAGGAGCAAACTGACAAAGTTTCCAACCAGGTAAGAGATTCGACACACTGGAGGCTGAGAGTCGTCGAAGAACCCGGATTAGACACGACCACTCCTTGTGTCGTGCCTGCACTATCAACGAGGGGGTTTATGGACACGTCCCGACTAGCAAGCCCTGCAGCATCGGTGGTAACTACGCATACAATGCCCAATGTCACGATTAGCGAACTTGTCACGAGGGAATACGCATGCCACGACATATACAATAGTTAACCTCACCTTGATTGTTGCTTGCCGTTCCATTATACACGACATCGCAGGATGTGCCGCGAAGACTTGGGATTCCGTAGCATATCTCAATCACGTCACCATGCACGACCGTAAATCCCCTCTGTACGCCAGCGGCGTCAATGATGTCCGATACGAGCTTCCTCCCTTGAGCACTGACACTGACTGACAAGCCTAGCAACGTCGATTGCGTGACGCATGTTGCGAGTGCCAGGAAAAAGAAACACAGAGTGACACGGCATGTGGTTGCGCGGGTGTGCTGTACGATGCGACAGAAGATATCCACGGGCTCAGTTTTGACGCTTCCACAAGGAGAACAATCAAAAAAGACATACCCGTTTCCACAACGCGGATAGAAAGGACGCGTTGAAAACATCTCTGGACAGCCATGTCATATCGACTTCGTGCTTGTGAAGCAATTCTGTTGCTCTGCGGGGGCGCCAAAACTACGAACCAGTCGTGAAAATCCAGCCAGCTGGATATCTAAAAGAATGAAAGAAAACAAGGCAGCCCTTTCTAAGGGAGCGACTGAGGGGGAGACCGAGAGGTGACCCGGTAACACCAGGTTACGGTTGGGAAAGGGCGAGCAGCGCCTCAGATACGCACTGCCTGGTACTTTTATAAGGTCGATATGTGTACTTTGGCAGGTGCCAGGCGGAGGCAATTCCTCCAGTCCGATATGTCCATCTTACTGTTATATCGCCCTGACGGTGAGAACCAATCACTGAGAGAAAAGATAAGATACGGATCACCGTTTGCACAGCTCTTGTTGATCACGATGGGGGATATACCTGGCTGTAAGCACATACCAAGTGGCACCTACCAGCAACCCAAGGATCCTAACTAAATTGTGATCAACGCAGATTCCACAGGCGTCGCACAATGCAGACGCCGAAGCGCTAACAGGGTAATGGATATACATATGCACTCGAAGTTCCTGAAGAATGAAAAAAGAATGAGCAAATCGACTAAATGTTTTATCTGATAAGTCTAGATCATAGCTGTGCTAACGAATGACAGGGAAAAGGAATGTGGTCCGTGACTACGGCTACTCTACTGCAAACTGTTTGGGTAAGGCTGGGCGTTTGTAATCGTGGCCTCATGAGCTACCGAACAGCTTCCGTGGTAGATACAATCAGCAATTTCTTTTCCAACTCTCTGGCCCTCAAGGTAGGCACCTTGCAAGAAGCCTATACAACCCCATCAAGTAAGTTGCAGCTCTTAGGTAAATAGAAGACGTGGACTAACCGAAGTACTTGAGACTGGTAGCCTCACCCGCGAACCAGAGGTGATTATCCACGTTGGCCCCCAAGTTTTCTACGTGTCCAGGTACGAAAGACGCCCCCCAGTTGGAGTATGCGCCGCGATACAGGGCATTGGTGCCCCAGGTAGGGATGTGGATATCGACCGGATCGGGGGCATCGGGGTACATTGTGCGAAGAACCTCCATGACCTCGTTCTGGAGCTGCGTGGTGTTCATTTGCTCAACGTAGGGCGACTGGTCACCCTGAAACCTCGTTGAGTAGAGGAAATTTATGGCACAGTCGACGTTCACTTACCGTCACAGTAACAGAAATGACTCCCGAACCAGGGAAGAAGTCGGGATGGTCTAAGCTTTGCCATACCGGGAATCTTCCTCGTTGCAGGTCCGCATAGAGTCCCATCTCCGTATCGAACCAAAAAGTGTCGTTGAACTGCAGGAAGATCTTGTTGTACCCCGCCTGCCTTCGCGTTAGGGAATACGGCATTTGATCAGCAGGTCAATTCTTACCATTTCTATGCTGTTGATAGCCTCTCGTTTCCAGTCGGGAAGAGTAGGTTGGAAAACAACGTCGGTGTTTTGCAGCACACCAACACTGAACGTAACCAGCGCATGTTCCGCGGTAAGGTTGTATCCGCCTGCTGTCAGAACGGTCACCCCGTTCTGGTCGTAGTGGATGGACGTTACGGTCTGGTTGTAGAGGATCTGGTTTGTCTTAAGAAAATCGACAGCCTCCGCTTGAACGATCCATGCAATACCACGCGGGTCGATAGACATCATGTGCACGTCCGAATAACCTCCGGCCTCAGGAACGTAGGTGAAATTGTGTTTCTATAATGAATCAGGGACATCGCAGCCACGTAAAACGCTACACATGTGCTCACCCATGCAGAGGCCAACCACGATGTTTGTGAAGGGGACTACAAAAATGGGTCAATGGCGTCGTCCAGTGGCAGTGAAGGAAACCCGTCTTACCTGCGCATCTAAATTCCGGTGCGGAGAGAGCGGATCAGTTTAAAAGTGACAATGTAAGGGGGGAAACAAAACTTGCATTCC
The DNA here is from genome assembly GCA_024663395.1 of Pisolithus tinctorius. Lineage (NCBI taxonomy): Eukaryota > Fungi > Basidiomycota > Agaricomycetes > Boletales > Pisolithaceae > Pisolithus > Pisolithus tinctorius. The sequence continues at coordinate 1,589,918 of JANFAH010000012.1, read as the reverse complement.
TGAAACAAGGTAAGGCCGCACTCCTACCGAATATGAAGGATACCTACGAAATCAACCTGGTAGTACTGGCAAGCCTCCTCTTGTGGGGTCGTGGGAGCCATGCCCAAGTAACTGTAAGCTGACCGGAGATCCATATCAACCTTGTTCTCGTGCAATCGCTGCCCTATTTCATAAACCTTAGAAAGATTAAATAGCCACTGAAATTCCCTGGCGTACCTGCAACCACTGTAGCGTTGGTGAACGCGTCTATCGACGCTGTGAAGGTGTCCGAGTAGTTACTGGGTCCAGTGTAATCGAAGAAGGCTACGACGGGATGAGTGTGACCGCAAAGACGTAGTGTAAACTACAAACGCACATACGCTCCCGTACAGGTCGCTCTCCACCACACTCAAATTGTGTTTCTGTGCCAACTCCCAAACTGGATTAGCATTTCCATCACCATCCTGAGTTCCCTGAATCCAGCTCGGACCCATCTCGACGACGATTTGTCTACCCGTAACACCGAAGGGCTTTTGAATCATGCGTCCGCCGAATTCTGTTTTGGCGTCCACAACCACGAAGTCGTCGATGCCTTGCTCATGGAGAGTACGGGCTGCGATGATACCGGCCATACCACCACCAAGGATGAGCACCTTGGTGTTATTCGGGGCAACACCGGCTTGGGTGAAGTTGGCCAAACTTTGAGAAGCGGTGATACCTTGAGCGGCCGCGCCAGCCAGGAGGCTGAGCAGCACGGTCCCAACAGAGACCCTGATTAGAGACATGGGAAGAGAGGGATCAGTGAAAAGATTGTGACAGAGCAGCGCGCAGGATTCTTTTTTGTGTTGGCCATTTTATAAGTCCTGGAAGCGATGTAGAACCGACTTAATTCAACTGCGACCATTACGCGAAGTTTAACAGGTGTCCCGGAACTGGCTCCCAGGCTATTCGCCTGCTAATCGCGGGTGTTGTGCGGGTCGCCACATACAAATTCATACCTGGCAGTACCTCATGATATCAACTCGGAATGCTTGATCAGCCTGAATATATTGCATGATGGCCGGCCATCGTAGTCTACATAAGGGCCGCCGGGAGATGGCTCCGCGCGCCGTATGGACAGCGATAATGCCTCGGGGTGTTCAACAGCCGCTGATCAGTGCTGTATGTTTGAGGCTTGGGCAGGCGATGGCATGTCACCCGTACAACCCGATTCAATCTGTCGATTGGCTGTGGTTGGGCAGTGCCACCAAGAACCTGGCCTCAAAAACAGTGCAGCTGCTCTGGGAAACCTGAACGACTGACGTGACCCGTCCTAAAGTCGCGTAGGTCTTGATGGAAATGACATGGGCGGGTTTTTTCCCAGAAGCTCCACCAACCTTGAGAAATCTTACTCGTTAACGACAGCGCTGGGAAGTGCGGACGCCCGTTTACAAGGAATCAACTCTCGTTGAAATGGCCACCCGCTCCCGCGCCACTTGTACTGTAATTGCTAGTATGAGCGCGCACCAACCAACACCGTTTGAACTCCGGATATTGTCATAGGCTGAACTAGTCTGACTACTGTATCGGGAGATGCCGTGCCATCATTACACTGCCCACCATCTTATCAGATTCCACTATCCCACCAACAGGAAACACTTCGTTATGCCTACGACCCGCGAAGATTTGGAAAAAGCCATCCATGATTCGTTCCGAGTGTCGCATCTAGAAATCGAAGACCAGTCGAGCGGCTGCGGTGCAAATTATGCCATCGTGCTCGTGAGCGAAGTACGTGTGTCATCGCTCCGTTCGTTTAGACGAGGCTCATGAAGCGCCCGCCTTGCAGGATTTTGAAGGCAAACTTAGCCTCGCGAAACATAGAATGGGTTTGTGGACTGCACTCTCGACGCTGCTGTTGTGGCCTCACCCTTTCTCTCCCAGTGAACGAGGCTTTAAAAGAACAGATCTCCCAGATGCACGCATTTTCCCAGGTGAGGCTGCTGCAGACGTCTCATCTTGCTTGGTCAGACTTCTCCGCGTCAGAAAACCTTCACCCCGAAACAGTACGAAGCATACTTGGCAAAGGGTAATTAAGCGCACGACGGAACCAATGATTTAATCTCCGGACAAACTTTTGACGAGTGGGGGTGGGGTCGTGCGACGCTCTGGTCGCAGTGCGGGGTCAAGTACTTAGAGCGGGCCCTGAGGCGGAGTAGCATGTCGTCGTCGTCGTAAGTAGGCCCTTCCAACACGTACTCTCTAATCCACCAGTGTCATCAAGCAAGCTGGAATGTGGTTTGATCATATTAGTGAGTTCGATTGGCTGTCCATACCTGCATGATGCATCGCGTCCAGGCGAGACATTCTTCGCGAGGCGGGCTTTTGGTCTACCGCTAGTGTTGTGTGAACATCGAGAGGACGTGCTCCGATCCGAAGGACCTCTATGCAACAGATCAATGCACATCCAGAATCAGGGGGCGCCATCGTTCCGCAGAAACGCCTACAAGCGCAAGGCACGCACAAACAGTGATCCGGAGGAAGGAGGGCTTTACGAGGTGGGTGAACGTCAGATTACGGCCACCCATGACCCGAGAGGCGCCGAATCTGTGCCGCCCTTCAAGCACTGTCTGTGGCGTGTCGCCGCGTGTTCCGGGGAGTACAACTGAGCCCGCAGGCTTGCATACAAAACTTAGGTACGTTCAGGGTGACGGTTTCTTGATGCGTGGTGATAGAGGGATGCTTTGTTGGAAAACTCGATACTGATGTTCCCCCTAAGAGCGCAGAAAGCCTGGGAAAATAAGCACGCGCTCGCAAAGGTTTGATACGCGCTCGTAGGTTCACGCCCACATGTGTTTAGGGTTCAAGCATTCCTTTGTGGGTCCTGGCCAATGTCGCTTTTCTAGTTTAGTATATCCGCACAATCATTACCTAGCAGATACACTGCGTGTCATTTTTGCAGTGCCCCAAGTGTGGATTGGACGGTCCATCAACCCCACTTTGGCTGCTGAAACCTAGGACCTCTTGTGTCCCCTGCATTTGATGCAACTCCTTGAATACGATTTAGGTCCACGGAGCCTGTTCCTTAAGAATATTATTGATGTGGCGCCTTGAACACTCACATCACGCAGGGCTGCAAGCATAGGGAGATGAACCACTGAATGAGCTCCGGTTTCATGTCAGGTGCGAACATCATCGCACGCATATGGAACATGTCGATATTTGGGCATCATTGCGGCCCGAGATCGACATTCTCTCAGCAACACATTAACGCACAGCGGAAACGGGATTATTCTGTGCGTGATTTGACTCGATGGGTCTACACCCAAAATGTAGTTGGTTGTATTTCTGCCCGATGTCTCGACTGGTAGACGTTTTTTTTGCGATGAGTTTCGAGCAAGGTACCACAACAGGCAACAAGACTAGATCATACCAAGTCCGAACGCTGCGGTCGAGGGCAAATTGGCGATGTGTCTGATTGAACTGTAGTGTCCGAAATGCGAACACCTGAGAGATCCTCTCTCTTGCTCTGCTCGAGAGCGACTTCCAAGCTCCCGGAGGCTAACTCAGGAGACAGGTATCCGCGGCGCGTGTAGAAAACAGCCGCAAAGAATACACAGCACGGAGTACCGTAATTCGCAGCTGTAGGTTCCTGCCTTTCTGTCAGTATCTCAGTTGGCACGTCATCCCAAGGCGGATAAGCCAATATTATTGTCAGATAGTCGGAGTTCGTACACAGCACTACAACACCTTCCCTGAAAAGCTGGATGGGATAAACCGGAGATTGCATAACAAAGGACGTACTTCAAACAGGAGACGTAACTCGCCGGCTGTAAAGCTGTGGACGACAGAACAGAACTTGACATAGTACATCGCCATGTACTACGCCAAGTTATGTTCGTCGGACCCGCCTTTAGGTTTACAAAGACGAGATGATGCTGCGTTGTTACGCTCCAGCTACTCACAAAAGGCATCCACAGCCTGCCTGCAATATTATGGGGAGATGGATGCGGAACGTAGTTCAACCCCCATTTGGACCCGCTGACTCGCTAGAGGGTTGGCATCGGTAAGCGAAGGGACCCACAACAGAAACAGTACTTAAGAACCCCGCATGGTCGCCGATGTAGGTACTCAAAGCATTTCCGGAGAAAGGGTAAATGGAGCAATGGGAGAAGGAGTCGAACTGACCCAAGCTTCAAATACCACGATAGGTCTTGTCTTTCCAAGCAGCTTCAAGTAAAGTGCGCAACTTGGGTCGACTCTTGTTCAGGCGCAGCGTTGCGTCGGGTCCGAAACCCCAAGTACCATGAATGTTTGATTCGTTCGTGACGGCGGTTTGAAGAAGGCCACCGTAGACCAAAGTACCCCAATAGCCCCGAGATTCCGAGTGCCTTAGAGAACAAAAGGATGTTCCGTGCACTCATTCACGTTGTCGCCAAGCGTCTTATGAGTGTTGTCGTCGGGAACATCGTGGACGGAAGAGAGAGACATGATAGTTGGAAACTCCGAATGCTGATTTTATAATCTCCGAGTCAGGCCATACCGCTTTGTTGTGACTGACACCCAACGGGACATACCACCGAGGATCATGCAAGAGGTTGATGGTATCATCGTCAGCTTCGCATGGACATCCAAGTGTCATCCAGAATTTGCCCCTTCGAGAAATAGCACCATGAAAGTTTGCGCAGTCAACAACTTTCGAACGTTCGGCACCGCGTTTAGACAAGTGGAAGAAATGGTAAAAAAAAGCTCGATTGTACAGAGAGTAGTGTTGTACAGAGAAAAGCTTTGCGTCGCTGTCCAGTAGCACGAAGTTACAAGTTTACAGGAGGTGCGTGAGGAAATGCAGAGAAACATTTCCGCTCCTACCATACAGCTGGAAGAATCTCGAAGGTGCCTATTGCAAGCTATCTGGGCAGGACTGGATGTTCCAAACCGTGGGGTCATGTAGTAGTAGGCGGGCAACGCTGCGGGTTTTTGATACACGTAGCGATGTTGGTTGCTGCCTTCTGTCCTTCCAGGTATGCGCCATGCATGAAGCCTACATCCTACGTGATTAGCGAATAGCTACGCAGGAGAGACCGAGACTAACCGAAATATTTAGAGCTAGTAGCTTCACCCGCAAACCAAAGGTGACCGTTTACCGGGGCGCTCAGATTGTACGAGTATTCAGGGACGAAGGGCGCTCCCCAGCTAGAGTACGATCCGCGGAACAGCGGAGCTCTGCCCCAGATAGGTAACCAGATATCGATTGGATCGGGAGCATCAGGGTACATCCTCCGAAGAACCTCCATTACCTCTAACTGCACTTGCGTTATGTTTTTGTTGAGTTGCTCGAGATAATTCGCGTAATCACCCTTGATCTTTTGAGCCGAGGAAACATGTATATAATTGCCACGACAAACTTACCGTCACGGTAACGAAGATAATCCCAGAGCCGGGGAAAAGGCACGGATGATCTAAACTCTCCCACACCGGATACCTGCCTTTCTGCTGATCGGCATAGAGTCCTATCCCAGTGTCGAACCAGAACTTTTCCTTGAATTGCAAGAAGATCTTGGTGTACACCGACTAGCTTGGACGTTAGAGAAATGCCCCTGGGTGGTTGGTCATCTTACCATTTCTATGCTACTAATAGCCTCTCGTTTCCAGTCTGGGAGCGCGGGCTCAAAGACGACGTCAGTATTTTGCAATACACCGGCGCTAAACGTGACCAGGGCGTGATCTGCAGTGAGGCTGTATCCATCTGTCGTCTGGACGGTCACTCCGTTCTGATTGTATTGAATGGTCTTGACAGTCTGGTTGAAGAGGACCTGACTCGTATTCAGGAAGGTAGCAGCTTCCGCTTGGACAATACATGCAATGCCGCGCTGGTCCACAGACAACATGTCCACATCCGAATAGCCTCCGGCTTCGGGATTATAAGTATTGTTGTAACTCTATCCTCGATTAGACAGGAGAAGCATATAAGTGTCAGTAGGTACTCACCAAGGCAGCGGCCAATGTTGACGTTTGCGAGGCATCCTATGAGAATGGTCAATATCTCCGGCACTCACGACAACTAACCCAACTTACCTGTGCATCTAAATTCCGATCCAGAGAGAAGGGGTTAGTTTAGACGAACGAAGTAAATGGAACAACAAGACTTGCATTCCTGAAGCGGGTATCAGTCCAAAGTTATTAATGAGCTGAACACACATACATAATCGATCTGATAGTACTCGCAAGCCTCCTCTTGTGGCGTCTTCGGAGCGACACCCAAATATTTGTAGGCTGATCTGAGGTCCAGATCGGTTTTGTTCTCCTGCCACCGTTGCCCTATTTTATATTGTCAGGATCTTGTGAAAGCACTGAAATGATCTCTCCCACCCGCAAGGGCCCTGGCGCTCTCGACGGCAGCCAATGACGCCTCGAACGTTGCGGAGTAGTTGTTAGGCCCGTTGTAATCGAAGAACGCTATTGCAGCAACATGAGCACGGCCCACGGAGTTGGATAGCATAAACGCTAAACACACTTATGTCCGTAGACAGATTACTCGCTACCATTGACAAGTTGTGTTTTTTCGCCAGCAGCCAGACAGGATTAGCGGGCCCATCATCTGTTTGGGTTCCGTGGATCCAGTTTGCTCCCTTCTCGATGACGTATTCAGATCCGTTGACACCGAATGTCTGTTTCGCCATACGCCCCCCGAATTCGTGCTTGGCTTCCACAATCACGAAGTCGTCGATACCCTGCTCATGAAGTGTGCGGGCTGCTATGACGCCAGCCATACCACCACCAAGGATGAGGACCTTAGTGTTATTTGGCGGTGCTCCATCGGGATTGAGGTCAGCTAGACACTTAGTGGCATTGGCATTGGCATCTTTGGCGACCGCGCTACCAAGGAGGCTTAGGAGAACGGTTGCAATAGAGAATCTGAACCGGGTCATAACAAGGAAGAGAAGAGGGTACGCGTTGGCACGCAGTACTGCTCTCTGCGTTGACCATTTTATAGGCCCTGCAAGTGACGATTACTGCAGTCAGCTGATCAGATATCGAGCAGCTTGGACGTGTATGGAATAGCTCCCCGTTTGTCAGGGTGCCATACCGGCAAAGTTTTGGAGCCTTGAGCCTTGAGTCTTGCAAATTTGGGGGTCAGGCTTGGACGAGAAAGCTGGCAATTGTTATTGTATGCCGTATGCGACATCCTGGCGGGCATGCCATACCCCTGTCACACACCCCTCTTGCCCTTCGTGTAAACTCCGGTGTACGTGAATGTATCGTCAGTGCCTTCCTGATCGTCCGCGAGACCCGGCCCTGCGGTGAATTATGATAACGGTACCACCGTCAGTATTGGGATTCGGGCTTGGCCTCAGACAAACCATGACTTGGTCTAGACCCTCGCGGGCTGCATACCTTTAGAAATTGCCTCAAGGTCATCCACCATGAGGTCAAAGTAAACTCATACCTACATTCGCGTGCAAGCCAAAGACAACGCTAACGAAGGTATATGATGGCTGCCGATCAATGATGCAAAACGCTGCACTAATTGTGGAAGCTTCCCCGCAAGCTGTCAGATATTGAATAAGTTTCCCCGCTTCCCTGAGTGCCACATGAGACAGGCTTGTTGCATTCTTAAGGGCCACATGACAGTCGCCAATCATGGAACTCATTGCGGAACAGCCCCTTTCTGTGTTACAACGGACGGCTTCCATCCATATCATTCCAGAATCTTGTCCCGTTCGGTCCAGCGTCAAATGTAAGTTGCCCGCAGCATGCGCCTGCGCCATGTAACATTCTGTTGCGCTATTGTGGCTGAAGCAATACTGAGACAAGTCTCTCGACAGCGAGAGCGGGAGCTCCAAACCGGCAGAGTGAAAGCATACTGGAATGTTGCGTTATACGTGGTTAAAAAATGTCACAAATTTATTTGGGCCGTTGTCATGTGGCGCCATTAGGTAAGTATACTGACTTAGTGAACCACTTGCCATTATCATGGTCGGTTTTGGCTAGGTTATGGCAAATATGTGATAGATTATCTAAGAAATAGAGTAAATGTGTAAGATATTATGTATGTAACATCCGTTTTTGGCAATCCCATGACACTTGGGTGGCATCTTGTGTGAACAGCCACCCTTAACAAGTATTTATAAGGTTCTTATCACGTGTCCAAGAAATTCGCGACAATCTTCTTATGCCCGAATGTATGGCGTTACATTTGTACAAAAATTATTTGACGTCGGGAATAATTTATTAGTTCCGGGAATTTACTTGATTGTGCGGGACAAACAAAATTTTTGTGTCCCGCAACCAAAGTTGATTATGTAAGCACACATCGCACTAGCTTTGAGTGTAGTTAGGCCTACCTAATGGCCCCATCACCTATTATGACTCATATACTGTATGTCACCTTGTTTACAAGGTCACTCCAGCCCGAAATTGAGACGCTTTTTTCGACATCTGCGCGCGAGCCTCACAAACAACTCCGTGCGGCAAATGCCACCAGCCACGAGTAAACTGTATTGTACGCAAGCTCATGTACCTGCATGTAATTGTCTGTAAACCCCTCCCGAGCGCTCTGTCATTTGCCACCACCGCTTTGTGTCAACATCCAATTTTTCCAAATGGTCGTCCTCTCTCTGCAAGTATTCGCTCGGGTGCTGTGTGAAAAGTTGTACGTCGAAGTCTCTTAGCAGGTGGATTGTCTCACGTCCTCGGCTACGAGACAGTGCCACATATGCATTGAATGGGGTAATTTGTCCAGTGGGAGGCGTGCCGATGTCCACAATGCAGTGCTCGAGAGTTTGCGCTTGGGCGCGATAATCTGTGAAAGCATATGCTGGCGTTATCGGCAACTGCACTCACATGATTGTGGCTCGCTTCCCCCCTGCGGTGGTGACGGTGAATGTTCTACAGATAGGCATCACCGGCAGTACTCCACTGCGCAGTCCTGGCAGTGTACCGGCTTTGGTACGTTTCATTTCCACAAGCACAAACAGAGGTGGATATTGCAGCTGAATGACATTGTTGCCAGAAGTGTCGACACTCTCCCTCAAGTCAAGAACAATATCAACCACCCGCCCTCGCGCTCCATTGGCCATGTCAAGATCTGTTGCCATGTTGAAAGTCACCATCACCTCCATGCCGATGGTGAGCTCCACTTCATCTGATAACCCACCTCGTTCTAGTCGATTCCGACTGCGGCCACTTTTCGGGTTCGCAGCTACAGCAAACTTTTCTGGTAAGGTGAGAGCTCGTCCCGCTATGGTGTCCGAAGCAGGACAGATGATCAGAGATAACCCCCCCAATGCCGCTCGTTCCTTTGCCGTCATCGAATTCCATTGCATACGAACGGCATGACGCGGTGTCACCAAGACCGCATCTTTCCAGGGCGATGAACCGAAATCAATCGGAGGACAGGTAGGACTCTGCAACACAAGTGCGCACAGCATATTTATATGACGTTCGTTGCAGCTTCCGTTGCGGACGTGTTGCAGGAGATCCACCCACTCGGCATCGGTCACTCTCACCTGGGTCTTCAGGCGCACGACAACGTTGAACTGTTCGTAGATACGACGACCCAGAAGTTCTTCCTCGCTATCTTTTTCAACGTTGCATGGCCAAAATAAAGGCGCTGACATCTTTGTAGCCACAGGCGGAAATTGATGAAAATCTCCAACGAGGATCACGTTCAGCCCACCAAAAGGAAGGTCCATCAACTTGTCATCTGTCCCGGTACGTGCGCGGCAAAGGATTTGGGATAGCTTGGCCAAAAAAGGTCGGGACACCATGGACATCTCGTCAATGATAAGATAGCATTTGTCGTGCCAGTATCTTTCCAATCTTTTCATCGTTTGTGCTGATTGTTTTCCCCCCCTTAGTGGGATCATGCCTAACACAGCAACATTAGTGTCCCCTGATGCTGAATGCAAAGGCGCTTTGAGCTGTGAGCGACCTTACCTATGTTATGCAATGTTTTGCCATCAATCACTGACGCTGCAATCCCAGTGTACGCAGATTTCACAAGGATACGTTCTATTCCTCTCCACACAAAATTCTCTGTGATCATTTGAATGGTCTTTGACTTCCCCACACCTCCTTCGCCTGGTATGATCATGCGTAGCTGATCGGGACACCTACCTGCCATCAATTGCTGTAAGTGCCAATCGATGATATCATACGCTTGCTGCTGATCCTCTAACAAGTCCTCGACATTACTGGGCTTGAGCGTGTTCTCAACAGCCGCCACTTGTGCAAACATGTACGCACCACCTGCATCACCGAGTACCACGCCATCATTATCAACAATGCTGCCGATGTCCGGATCCTCCTCTGTCAGCTGAGAGATTGGAATCTGGCTACTGGGACCACTATCAACCATGGCCCGCATGGCGTTCAACCAGTGTTCCAGTTGAAGTGCATCATTTTCCATGGCCACTCGATACGAATAATTCTTTGATGCTGGGGTCTTTCCACTTGCAGAGAAGATGCCACACTGTAGTGCTATAGCAATGGCATGTTTTGCATGTGCCTGTTCTCGGGCTGAGAGTTGCTCATGCTTGAAAATCTCGAGATCCGCATCGGAAAGGGTCGCAGTCCAGCCGTCGGCATCAGTTTCCTTGTCGTGGCTATCATCACCAACGTGCGCGAATTCACTATTGCGCACCCCCCCTTGGTGTTGTGCCACTTCTCCTTCTTGCGATGATGATTCACAGGCCGTTTTAGAGTCGTAATAGTATTGCAATCCGGCCAGCACCCGCATCACCCATGGTTCACTTGAGGCCTCCATGCATTCAAAGGCATCGCACCACTCTTCATTCTTGCTTTTCAGATCGACTGCTGATTGCCAAGGCTTTAACAAAGCCAACATGCATGCGCAGTAGAAATCATGGGTGCTGCTGTCATCGTGACGTGGCAGCCAAGGTCCTACTATTTGTGGGAGGGTGTTGTGTCCATTGGCCTGACAAACGCATCGGTGTGATTGAGCCTTTGGATGATCTCCTTGATACAGAGAGCGTACGTGTGGAGGACGACCCCTCCTGCGAGACGTTGGCTGATTTTGCACTTTGTCACTGGGTGTGTATTGTTCCTCCCACGTGTCACAGAGAAATGCCAGAAGTGAGAAATCCTCCAATTCAGCGCCCTGTTGCAGATAATCCTGCATTTGGGTGCAAGTGTACAACTCCCCTCGGCAACTGCAGAGTAAAGTTACAACATCATTGTTGTCATCTCCATCAAGGCACTCCTCGTCCTGACTGTTCGTGTGGGTTGAATATCTGAGTACGCATGATAGTGAGCATGGATACCATCGTGAATGATGTCTTGGCTCACCTGTCAGTCGTGCCTACAGAGAACTCGGGATACAATCTCCTGATCGCGCTGAAGAACGGCCCTGTGTAGAGTGGCACATAATTGTGTGACATGAACGTGTCACCATATCCCATCAGGTATGACATTACCTGCGGTCCTGATAGTTCAGCCTCACGGTTGATAACGTTGATACAGCGGTATAGCAAGAGCCGATTTCTTTTGCGTACGTCATCATACTTGGGATTGTCTATATGATACGGCAGAGCGGAAGCCATCAATGCTGAGAGGTTATGACTCTTCTTTTGCTTCTTCGTTGCATATGCTGTGATATAAAAGGCGACATCTTTGGTATCCGCACCGTTTGTGTTGATCTTGAGGTCATTATTGCACCGCAGCGTCGTTAGCAAGGAGGGGCAGTATGCGTTTATATAGCCATGCATTCGTCGAGGGCCCCAATTGCCATGCTCATCGACATAGTCATCGTTGCTCAATGGCCAGGGCGCTCTTTGCTTGCAAACTAAACCGTCGTGCTGCACCCGCAGACACGTTGCCCTCGTACATGTATGCAGTTGCTGTGACCTTACCAATTGATGCTCAGGTGCGTGATTTCTCTGTAGCCATCCAGTGGTGCATGGGTCTAGTGGATGGGAATACGCGAGTTGGGAATCTCTAACCATATTCTTTAGATCGTGTTCTGTGAGGTCATCCAAGTGTGCGTGAATATTCGCTCGAATATAGTTTCGAATGGAATTGCGAAAACTCTCTTGTTGTAACAAAGCTTGCATCTCATTCGCATTAGGTGTGTTCACAAGCCACAGTAGCATGTGGACGTGCAGTGACCCTCTACCCTGTGCCTCAACGACTCCAAAGCACCCCCACTTGAGACTTCGTGCGATTGCCAGTATTAACGATGCCGAATAGATTTTCCAAAACAGCCACAATGATGAAATGAAAGTACCGCGCTGCTGCATAAGGATTGAGCGCAATATTTTCTGCTCGTCAATTACTATTAGGTCCTAGTTGAGCGTCGAAGTTGTCCAAATCAATCTCTTCCCCGGCAAAGATCTGTGCGATTGGATCATGGATATCGACAGGATTGATTGTCAACCAAAGTGAGGGGCCTCCGAGTACTAGACATGTCCCCCAGATCATACTCCGATAATTGGCACACGTATTGTCTGACCCAAGCACGTGACCATTGGCAGCCGTGACATGACGGCGCAGTGCCCGTACTTGTCCATTACTAATTGGCTCATGGCGCGCCTCCTCCACTGCTGCCTTCTTGAGGTCTGCCACTGTGATGGATGACAATGCCAATGTGTCGTGTTCGAAATCCTTTCGCCTCATTTGAAGTCGTGCTGATCGCATGGTCTCCTGCTTTTGCATGAGGGCGAAGAGCACGAATGGAAAGCTATGGTGCGTCACAAACCATCGATCGTGATACTGCAGAGCCCATTTACAATGTTCACGCAGACTAATTTTGACTGGACGTTCGGCCTCGATAGTGCCCCTCCCATAAGGAAAAAGCACCAGGAACGCTGCACCGAGTGGGTTGTGCATCACCCCAGAATTTGCTGTCGGTGCGAAGTCATTGATTGGCATATGCCCATGTCGCACGACGTATCCACCTTCGTGGGTGTTATCGCTGATATTTGCCAGAGCCTGTGCCATTAACTCTGACGGCGAGACCTTCGTCTGTTCGATGTCTGCAACACCAAGCACATGTAACGGAATCACATCGCCACGATCTGTGATCGCTGGTGAGCCGTTATAGAATGCATTCACTGTAATCCGATGTACCGTCACTAGCTAGATCTGCATCGACTTCGTTACATGGAGCTCTGTCATCACTCTGGTCTGCCACCATTGGGATATCATTGGCAGCGTCGATCTCTGCAGGAGCACATATGTGATCATTCGTTGTAAGTTTCTGATTCTGATTCGATGTCTTACCATCATCCACTGCAAACTCATTCATCATGTACCCTTCGCTCTCCCACACGGCTGTGTCCTCGCTATCCTCATAACGGACCATCGCCTCTATCTCTTCGGGTATGCCATCTACTGGTAGGCTTTGCATGCGTTCAGGGGATATCGTGATGTCCCAATAATTCTCATTGTTATCCTGCAGCCATTGCAGCGCATCAAAGACGACAGCCCGCCGTACTCGAAAGGTGCGTGACAGCCAATCTGTGGGCAGATATTTTGTTCCGACAAATGTTATTGCCAGGACGCTGCTCAACGTTTCCACTGTCTGCGGCATCAGTCTACCCTCGAGCATGTCCACTACTGCTGACATGTTGATTTCATATAACGTTACATTGCCTGCCATGGCTCGTTGCAGGTGGCGCAGATTTTGGGAGCGTGCACTGTCTCTGGGATATAACTTGAACACATAACACCGTGGGTAGTGCCGCGCGACTAGCAGGGTCTCGACAAAGTTGAGCATGCCCAGGGCCAATGGTACATCACCTATCCACAGGTTGTTGTTGAGAGCATATTTGGGAAGGCGGTCTGCACACAAGGCTCACACACATTCTTGACATACCCAGCCTTTCCCATCCTCACCTATAAGTGTTCCTTCTATGAGAAGTCCATCCCACAGCCTGTGTGCCACATGCGCGTCCGCTGGGGTCAGATGTCGTCGAACATTCAGTATATCTTTGATGAGCACAACATCGCCTGCTGTATGTGTCAGCGGCTATTTCGCTCATATCTATTGCTTGCTTACCTTCTTTACGCTGTAGCTCCCACGCACAGATGACACATACAGCAGATGCGATGGCATCATTATTTGTCGCATCTATGAATGCTGCTATGCAGCGCTGCCTTTGATCGTCTGTGGGCACTTGCATATACTCCTCTGAGGGTTGGTGAGTGGCCTGTTTGCATTGGCCATCACATTCGGAGGCGGCGGAGGTTTCTGCGTTGGACACCAGTTTGCGACGCCATCGATCTTGTCGATTCTCTTTAGCTTTACGCTTGCGATTTGCAGTGGCCTCTTCCTTAGCTCTAGCCGCCTCTCGGATCACATCCTGCATCATCTGTGGCAACTGTTGGACTGCTGGACGCAATTGCGCCCATGTTCGCAATGTGTGAGGGAGCATGCCTGTGGGTAGGGTGTTTAACAATTCCTGGCGAGTTAACGGTCCCCAAATATCCGTCATCTTGAGCTGTCATCTGACATTGCGTCTCGTGTTTCATCTTCTCTATCGCCTCTCCTATCCTCTCCACCCCCTTGAGGGTCGCCCCCTCAGATGTGCCCCTATTGCATCTCACTTAAATACGCGGCATGTTCTTGAGACCGCCTCCTCCTACTTATTCCCCTGACAAACCATCTACAACCATGTCGCCATTGATTTCCATTCAGTCCTCGACGTCCGGTGACATCAATACGTTGCTCCCCGCTCTTACTGATGCTCCTGCGACCTCAGTCCCTTGCGAGGCTCCACTGACATCTTCCTCCGTGCTGGAGAGCCTCAAGGATAGTACCTTTGCTATCTACGCTGCCACGCCGAATTTGGCTGCTCGTGCTGAATTCTTCTTCGGTGGGGCCACTGGTGACATCGCTGTGCTAAAGACGGGCTCAGACGATGTCACAGAGTTGGTTATTAGTGGGGTGTTTGAAATTGACCGTCAGGGTTTCTTTATGGGGCCAGAAGGTGGTTACATGGCCAAGAATGCATTCGCTCATGAATTTGTGGACACGAAACTGACCTGTAACCTTCTCGCTGTACAGTGCGACGCTGTTTACGGTATTACCCAGCAAGACTTTCCATCGATCATCTCCAATATCAGGGCATTGGAGAAGCTGGTACCCTTGAAAAAAGGAGAGAGTTTGCTTTCGTGCATCCGCGAGAGCCATAGTCAGCCATGCATTCATCTCAGCCACGCTTTATTCAATGTACGTCTACATGGCAGCATAACATCCTGGTCTGCCTGTTCACGATGTCCTGCTGTTCCACATAGAAAAAAGAGGATGATGACGATCCCAAGAGTATTTCCTGCAATGGTTTGTATTTCCATGTGCTTGGTGCTCCGGCAAATCTCATCCCGCAGCTTCAGATATAGCGACGGCCGAATGGCCTGTTCAAGATGTCTTGAGGGACGCCCTCAATCAGGCCTCTGGTACTCACTACATTTCGCCTTTGCCCGCCTTCGACGTCGATGGCGAGCCCATCCAGCCTGTCGACTATCACCGCCTCTTATGTGGTGCAATCGTTCAGGTGCACTTCGCTATATTACACTTCTTTATCAAAGGTGATAGAAAATCGGTGTTTACTACTGCTCTTCGTGAAATGCACGTGTTGCGTGCGCCACTCCAAGCACCCATCAACCCCCTGAAACACGCTCGTCAGAGCAATGAGAGCCCAAGTGCTAGTACCAAGAGGTCCCGTCCAGTGAGGCTACCCTACATGTGCTGTGACGCTATCTCATGTCTCTGCCTGCTGTCTCCCAGTTGTGATTGGCGTTCTGGTCTTTCGAGCCACTATGAACTTGCAATGGGTGCATCCACTAAAGTACATCATGTAAATTATTGTTGTCTGTGAAATGTGTGAGATCACTTGATGTGGCATATTTCTTTGTTGCAGTTTGGATTCCGCATCTCCTTGTCGATGACCAATGGTCATGGTTGTCGCATGTTCTGATGTGCGGTTGGGCTGTTAGTAAGTTTGCTCACTGTCACTTGTGTGCTCTGCCTGGTGGCAGAAAAGAGGGGCGATAACCTGGAAGCTATATGTCTTCTTCTTGGGGATGCTGTGCATGTTCCGTTGGGGGTGATCTGTCATCTCTTTCAGCACTCCAGGCATGGCCTGTTCTTGAGGGGGGTGAGTCGGTGTCCTATTTTTGCAATCACCTGGTCCCAAATTTTCAACACGCTGTTGACTATATTACTGTCTGTCATTGAGCTGCTGGTATGTCCCACCATCTCCTGAGCTTCCTGCATTTGATTCATAGGATTCATCACCTAGTAAAACATCATGTCCTCATTAACACCTGCTGTCGACAACAGCACTCGCTACGAAGTATGGGGCTTTTTGTTTGGCCCAAGATCTGGCCCTCGACGTTTAAATGTGCGGGTCTCTGACAGCGATGACATCCGGATCTCCGGTACACAATACCTCTTTGCCCCTGATGTTGAAATCTCAACGACGCGTGTTGAGGTTGGGATGAGGCTTTATGTCGTGTTCTTTGATCTAGGACGTCATGAGACAGAGCGTGAAAATGCTTCCTACGTCTTTGTCAGAGTGCGACCCACTCATTTGACTCCGGTGGACATTCGCACGGAAGATGATCTACAGGACATTATCCATGTCTTATTAGTGTAAGTATTTTCTCCCTGACCGCATTACCTGCATGCTAGAGTCTCTGCTCAGATTGGCTACACGCTTCCCGGAGGTTGGAACTTCCACGAGTCATCCCAGTGCTTAAAATACTCGATTGTCTCCTATTTTATGTAGAGCGTGTGTTGTGGGGTGTATTTTGTTCAACTATTTCCAGGCTCCTATCGATTTGTAATATGACATGCTCTGCGTCCCCTTTCTGTGGCACTTAAAGCCTTCCTGCAAAAGCTCAGCTGCCCCTCGTCGCCCAATGTGCGCCTGCTACAACTCCTCACTGCCCCTTATGCCCATCGTGCAGCATGAAAGGAGGGCCCCAGCGCCCCTTGCCGTCTGCACTATATATTGTATGATTGTAAGTCGGCATTCGATGTCCCTCAGATGCCTTCTATATATTCTTTGCCTCTCGAACTTAAACGTCATATCCTTGGCTATTGCAACATTCAGGATATCGCTGCCTTAGCGCAGGCCAGTGCACCACTCAATGTTATCGCGCGGGATTACATTGACCACCGCCTGCACGTCATGACGGCCGCATTCTTCGGCTCCACCAAGACACTGAAAAGCATCTTGCGGGCGTGTGATGTGGTCATTTCCGGTTTGTGTGCTCTGCACATCCTGCTACCAGCAAACGAGACTTCGTGGTCTCCCTCGGATCTCGATATATACGTGTCATGCCGTTACTTGGCCTGCATTTCTGTCCTATTGGAACATGAAGGTAAATGCATTATCCTGTTGACCCGGGTGGCTGCTCACTGGCATGCATGACTCAGGGTACGAAGTTGTGCAGCAACAATCAATAGATGGTGGTCCATATGATTCGTCTTCAATTCGATCTGTGGTATCATTTTCCAACACGTGTCAGTGCATCAATGTCATCGTCTCCACAATGGCAGCAGCCGTTTCTCCCATTTTCGAATTTCACAGCACTGCGGTCATGAACTTCATCATGGCCGACAGCGTGTTCTGTGCCTATCCCGCACTCACCCTCCGTCTCATGTCTATGGTAAATCCGGGTCCTATATATTTTGGTCCTTGGGGTGTCAAGACGATGCAAGCCCTCATAAAATACGGTGCTCGTGGTTTTCGGTTGGTGCCATGCAATGATGTCCACGGACTATCTGCTGTTTGCAGATCAATGCCTCACTCGATCGCAGACCGTGATTGCCTTTGGGTCAACACGAACATGATGTCCTGTGTAACAATGTCACCTAGTGATGTTTTCTACTCGTTGGGGTTCATCAACCTCATTTGGCTTCTGGGTGGTTACATATGTGGCGCTACGTATCCCTTTATCCGAGCACAGTGTTTTCTGATTGAGGATGATTCATAAGTGTCTTCTGTCGTCGGCTAGTTGCCTCGATTCTGATTGACGTTAGCCATGATCTCATGGGTCCTCACTTCCTCAGAAGTGTGGAGTTTTAGATGGGTTGATGGGTTTCGTTGTCGGGTTTATCTCCATGTTGGTAGTTACTCGATGTTAGGGAAAGACTTGTTTGTATTATGTGGGCAAATGTAAGTTGCGCGTGTGGCGCGTAGGACATGTGCTGCGCTCCGGGGAGGGAAACAAGGTGCCTGCCAGTGGCGCTGGCCATGTTCTAGTATAACATCCTAATGGCACATAAATATACCATGTCCAATTACATTACTAGTGTCACAAAGCCTAAAAAAATATTTCTAGGATGTAACACAGAAAGGAGCCAATTGTGCCACTACACTTGAAGCACCCCATCCCAGCCTATGAACTTTTGATATGTTGTAGGCACACATGGCCCCTTCAAGGGGACATAATAACCAGATAGATATGTCCAATGTATCAAAAAAGTGCCTGCTTTTTCTGTTTTTCTCCCTATCACACTTTCCAACCATTTAGGCCCAATAGGATGGGCAGAAAAGAATTCATTTAAGGTCTAATACATTTATAGTACATTTAACTATCATATATAATGCCTACAGGACAGGGATAGAGCCCAGGAAGGGGGGGGAGGCTGGGGGCAATGAGGGCAGTGTGTGGGAATGTTGGATATCAGGCATATGCCAAATGAGGCCATGTTTTGGGTGTAAGCGGCTGCGCTTTTTATGCTTATGTAATTATATAAAATGCGGAGGAGTGATGAGAATAAACTGTGGAGATCTGTGGGGAGAATCTTCTAAGGGGGGGTACTAGAATGTTATACATACAGTATATGAGTCATAATAGGTGATGAGGCCATTAGGTAGGCCTAACTACACCTACACTCAAAGCTAGTGCGATGTGAGTGCTTACATAATCAACTTTGGTTGCGGGACACAAAAATTTTGTTTGTCCCGCACAATCAAGTAAATTCCCGGCACTAATAAATTATTCCCGATGTCAAATAATTTTTGTACAAATGTAACGCCATACGAATGCTCCAGTCAAGGGCAATTTGGCGATGTGTCTGATTGAAATGTAGTGTCCGAAATGCGAACACCTGAGAGGTCGTCTCTCTTGCTCCGCCCGAGAGCGACTTCCGAGCTCCCGGGGGCTAAGTTAGGAGACAGATATCCACGACGCGCGTGTCGAAAACAGCCGCGAAGAATACGGCAGCTGTAGGTTCCTGCCTTTCTGTCAGTATCTCAGTTATCCCAAGCCAGGATCATCGTCAGATAGCCGGAGGTTCACATACAGCACTACAACACCCTCCCTGAAAGCTGGATGGGGTAAGCCGAAGATTGCATGACAAAGGACGTACTTCAAACAGGAGGCGTAACTCGCCAGTTCTAGAGCTTTGGACGATAGAACAAAACTTGGCACAGTACGTCGCCACGTACTATGCTAAATTCTGTTCGTGGGACAGACACCTTTATGTTTACAAAGACGAGATGCTTTGTTGTTTCGCTCCAGCTACTCACAAAAGGTGTCCACAGCCTGCGCGTGATATTATGGGGAGATGGATATGGAATGTAGCTCGCCCCCCTTTTGGACCTGCTGACTTGCTGGGGATTGTCATCAGTAAGCGGACGGACACACAACAGAAACTGTACTTAAGAACTTTCCAAGACCATCGATTAGGTACTCGAAGCATTTCTGGAGAAAGGGCTATTGGAGCAAACGGAGATGGAGACAAACTGACCCAAGCTCCGAATATCACGATAGGTTCCGTCTTTCCAAGCGACTTCAAGCAATCTATAGTTTGCAACTCGGGCTGACCTGCTCATGCGCAATGTTGTGTCGGGTCCTGGATCCTAAGTGCCATGAATGTTTGATTCGTTCGTGATGATGGTTTGAAGAAGGCGACCGTAGACCAGTGTAGCCCAATAGCCCCGAGATCCCGAGTGCCCTAGAGGACAGGGGGACGTTCCATGCGCTCATTTACATTGTCGTCAAGAACGCTGCAGATGGAATAGAAGACATGACAGTCAGAAAGTCCGAATGCTGGTTGGAGTTGGGCCTCTCATAATGTCCGAATCAGGTTGTCCCACTTTGTTGTGACTGACATCCGACAGGACATACCACAGGGGATCACACAAAATGTTGATGGTGATTATTGTCAGCTTCGTACGGACATCCAGTGTCAAACAGAACTTAGTATTTAGGCCCCTTAGAAAAATAGCACCATGAAAGTTTGCGCAGTGGAAGAAACGGTCAAAAAAGTTCGATTGTACAGAGAGTAGTGTTGTACAGAGTTACAGATATCACAGGAGGCGTGAGTATATGCAGAGAAACATTTCCGCTCCTATCATACAGCTAGAAGAATCTCGAAGGTGCCTATTGCAAGCTATCTGGGTAGGACCGGATGTTCCAAACCGTGGCGTCATGTAGTAGGCGGGCAACGCTGAGGGTTTTTGATACACGCAGCGATGTTGTTCGCCGCGTTCTGACCCTCCAGGTATGCGCCATGCAAGAAGCCTACGTCCTACGTGGTTAGCGGGTAGCCACGGAAGAGAGATCGAGACTAACCGAAATATTTAACGCTGGTAGCTTCACCTGCAAACCAAAGGTGACCGTTTACTGGAACACTCAGATTGTACGCGTGTTCAGGTACGAAGGATGCTCCCCAGTTAGAGTACGAGCCACGGAACAAGGGATCTCTACCCCACATAGGCAACCAGATATCGATTGGATCGGGGGCGTCAGGGTACATCCTCCGAAGAACCTCCATCACCTCTAGCTGCACTTGCGTTATGTTTTTGTTGAGTTGCTCGAGATAGTTTGCGTAATCACCCTTCACCTCATGAGCCGAGGAAATAGCACAGCCAACGACAACGTACCGTCACGGTAACGAAGATGATCCCAGAGCCGGGGAAAACGTCCGGGAGATCTAAACTCTCCCATATCGGATATCTGCCTTTTTGCTGATCGGCATAAAGTCCTACCCCAGTATCGAACCAGAATTTTTTCTCGAATTGCAAGAAGATCTTGGTGTACACCGGCTAACTTGGACGTTAGGAAAATGACCTTCAGTGATTTGTTCATCTTACCATTTCTATGCTGCTAATAGCCTCTCGTTTCCAGGCTGGGAGCACGGGGTCGAAGACAACGTCAGTGCTTTGCAATACACCGGCGCTAAACGTGACCAATGGGTGATCTGCAGTGAGGTTGTGTCCATTCGTTGTCTGGACGGTCACTCCGTTCTGATTGTATTGAGTGGTCTTGACAATCTGTTTGAAGAGCACCTGACTCATGTTGAGGAAGGTAGCAGCTTCCGCTTGGACAATACATGCAAAGCCGCGTTGATCCACGCACAACATGTCTACATCCGAAAAACCTCCGGCTTCAGGATCAAAAGTGTAGTTGTAATTCTATCCTCTATTAGACAAGAGTCATATAAGCGTTAGTGGGTACTCACCCAGGCAGCAGCTAATATTGACGTTTGCGAGGCGTCCTATGAGAATGGTCAATATCTCGTGGACGCATGACAGGCAACCCAGCTTACCTGTGCATCTAAGTTCCGATTCAGGGAAAAAGGATCAATTTAGAGGGATGAAGAAAAGGAAGAATATAACTTGCATTCCTGAAAAGGCCTCAAGTCCAGATTTATTATTAAAGAAGAACACACACATAGTCAACCTGATAGTACTCGCAAGCCTGCTCTTGCGGCGTCTTCGGAGCGACGCCCATATAATTGTATGTTGATCTGAGGTCCAGATCAGTTTTGTTCTGCTGCCACCGTTCTCCTATTTCGTATCATCAGGATGTTATGAGGGCACAAAAATGGTCCGTCGCACCAGGAAGGACTATGGCGTTATTGAAGGCAGCCAATGACGCGTCGAAAGCCGTGGAGTAGTCGTTAGGCCCATTGTAATCGAAGAACGCTGAAGCAAAGTGAGCACCACCCACGGAGATGGAAACAACGGAGTGCATGAACGCCGAACACACATATTCGTAAACAAATCACTCTCTACCATGGACAAGTTGTGTTTCTGCGCCAGCAGCCAGACGGGATTAGCGGCTCCACTACCTGTTTGGGTTCCATGGACCCAGTTTGGTCCTTTCTCAAGGACGTATTGAGATCCGTTGACACCGAATGTCGTTTGGGCCATACGCCCTCCAAATACGGGTTTGGCTTCCACAATCACGAAGTCGTCGGACCCTGTTCATGAAGTGTACGGGCTGCTATGACGCCAGCCATCCCACCACCAAGGATGAGGACCTTGGTGTTATTTGGGGGTGCTCCAGCGGGCGTGAGGTCGGCTTGACACCTAGTGGCATTGGCATCTTGGGCGACCACGCCACCAAGGAGGCTTAGGAGAACGGTTGCAATCGAGATTCTGAACCGGGTCATAACAAGGAAGAGAAGAGGGCACGCGTTGGCACGCAGTACTACTCTCTGCGTTGACCATTTTATAGGTCCTGCAAGTGACGATTACTGCAGTCAGCTGATCAGATATCGGGCAGCTTGAACTTGTATGGAATAGCTCCCCGTTTGTTAAGATGCTATATTAGCAAGGTTTTGGAGCCTTGAGTCCTGAGCCTTGCAATTTAGGGGTTAGGCTTGGACGAGAAAGCTGGCAATTGTTGAAAATACTGAATTGTATGCCGTATGCGATTTCCTGGCGGGCACGGCAGCCCCAGTCATGGGCCCCGCTCGCCCTTCGTGTGAACTCGAGTGTACGAGAGTGTATCGTCAGCGCCATCCTGATCGTCCGCGAGGCTCGGCCGTGAGATGAATTATGATAACGGTACCACCGCCAGTATTGGGATTTGGGCTCAACCTCCGACAAACCATGACTTGGTCTAGACCCTCGCGGGCTACATACCTGTAAAATTGCTTTAAAGTCATCCACCATGAGGCCAAAGAAAACTAATACCTACATTCGTGTGCAAACCAAAGACAACGCTAATTAAGGTATATGATGGCTGCCGATCAGTGATGCGAAACGCTGCACTAATTGTGGAAGCTTCTCCGCAAGCTGTCAAATATTGAACGAGCTTCCCCGCTTACCCGAGTGCCACATGAGGCCTTGAAGCCACATGACGGTCGCCAATCATAAGACTCATTGCAGAACAGCCCCTTTCTAGGTTACAACGGACAGCCTGTATCCACACGCATTCCTGGATCTTGTCCAGTTCGGTTCAGTGTCAAATGTGAGTTACCCGCAACATGCGCCTGCGCTGTGCAGCATTCTGTTGCGCTATTGTAGCTGAGGCACTACTGAGACAAGCCTCTCGACAGCGAGAGCGGGAGCTCCAAACCGGCACAGTGAAAGCTGGGCTGCCGGACCTGCGTACTGGAATGTTGCGTTATACAAGGTTATGCACTATGCCGGATTCAACTTACTCTAGCCCGTGAATGCTTAGCACCCCACAACGGGATTACTGCCGCTCTCAACATTCTCGCAGGGTCTTGATTAGCGTGAATTTACAGCGAGCCTGACTTGCCGGATCCCAGACGTTGGGCGGGATGATCATAACATGAAGTGACACGAAATGGTCGCTGAAGAGACTTCACCGGTTACCTCTGAGACATATCACAGCACGTGTGCATAGTTGACGAGAGTCTATCGACTGTCGGAAAAGATTTCGTCGAGTTCAACACGGCGGCCGTAGTACTTGCTTGTCATTGTAAACTCGTAAACCAGCGACTGTCGAGGACAACTGCTAAGTTGTCAGTTGATGCCCTGCTTCACTTCCGTTGCAAATAATGTTGACGTTGCGCAACGTTTTTCATACTCGCTCTCTGTTGCGGGACCTCTCTACCCTGCCGCTTCGAGACACGCCCAGGCTACTCGGATGCCGTGCGATATCCTCGTCGTCGTGCAGATTGCAGGATGCACGTACAACAGAAGCCAAGGCAGCCTCGGAAACACGAGACATCGACGCGATGGACAGGTTGTTGAGGGTTGTCAGTGAGTGTGGCTCACCAAAAAGAAGCGATTGTCTCTAAACCCGTCAAGGGGAGCGGTCCAACCCAGCCTACCACAGGTTCGCAACCTTCTCCCCCACCGAAACTGAAACAAGCTTAATATTGACCCACCGCTATGCAGTATCATGCCCATCAGGAAGCCAGGTCCCTGGTCCGAAGCCCTCCTCAGCGACGCAACAAACTTGGCATCCACGTCCGAAATTCCACCGCCTCCGCCCTCTCAGGAGTCAATGCCTCCCAGGTATATGCACGACACCTACTCCCAGATCGTCCTTCCCTTTGCTTCGTCGCCAGAGTTGTTTGAGCAGTACACGAACGCGTCTGGCGGGTTGCGCACCGGTATGCTCATGGAACACCTTGACTCACTTGCTGGGTCAATTGCATATAAGCACATGCTCGGTCCGAGCGTGGAAACTTTGGGTCGCGTGCAAGAGAGAGGGTTTTACATTGTCACGGCTTCCGTCGAGAGGTGGGTTCATGTTTGATGCTCCGGTGCACTAATTCAAGGTGGGTAGGCTAGATATGCTTGCTTCCCTCTACCCTGTCAGGGACACTCGTCTTAGTGGTCAAGTAATATACACTGGTAAAAGCTCCATGGAAGTCGCCGTCAAAATGGAGGCGCTCGGTCCAGATGGAGGAGAGGAGACATTGATGCTTGGTGTGAATACATCTCTTTTGTCTTCCGTGCTAGACTTAACAAATCTGCGTACAGGCCGATTCTCCATGGTTTGTAGAAACGCTCGCACGCACAAGGCACATCCAGTTATCCCGCTGATAATCAGAACTCCGGCGGAAGAAGCACTCTATAAGATAGGTGAAAGTCAGTCTCTTGTGATACTTTTCTTGTCCGTTTTGAGTGTTCATGACACGACAAGGCTCGAAAGATCGGAGGAAATACGCTGCCCTTCAAGCACTGTCCCGTGTCCCGCCAAGCTCAGCTGAAGCAGCGGAATTGCACACGACATATCTAAAGTGTGGTCAAGAAGATGATTCTTTGGTGCAAAGTGAAAGGGTGTGGATGGGGGATACCTTGTTGGAAAAAACAATGCTAATGTTTCCCCAGGAACGCAAGTAAGTTAAGCCAAATGCATGAGCACCAGAGATAATCTGCTAATGTACCCGCAGCGTTCACCAGAAAGTATTTGGAGGTGAGGCGTTCCTGTGTGCAATGTAACCGGCCTCATCATACCTATTGTCCAGGATATTTGATGCGTCTCACATATGAGGTGAGGAGTGCATTACTTTTACGGTTTCCCTAGTACAGACATTTTATGTATCCCTAGCTCGGTTTTGCAAATGCCTGCTTCTTCATGCGTTCACACGTCACTTTCCACTCATTGGACGGGATCTCATTCACGCAACCTGTTCCCATCAGATCAATTCTGCGCTTACGGTCACAAATCCTTCACACAAGCCCACCGGGGGAACTTCCGGCTACCGTTGTATGTTGACTCATGTGTGATTTTTATCCAAGCATACTGACTATGTTGTGCATGTGATAGCATGTCCGTGTCGTAGCTAGTGTAGTCAATGTGCAGACAGGGCATGAAGAGACTACGAATGATTTCCGGTTTACATGGGCTCGTGACGATGGCAAGTCGACGCCGAGGATTATCGTTCCGAAAACATACCAAGGTAATGTACTTAGTTCTTTACTGTGCTATCGCGAGTGACGGTGTTGTCTTGGATGCACGCGTAGAGGCGATGTTGTGGCTGGAGGGTAAGAGAGCACTGGAGATGGGCGCACAGATCAGGGGAAGGAGGATTCGGGCACTAGAGGGGGAACAACCATCATGCACCATGTAAGTTGGAGTTTGTCGTGGAGTACAATGTTCCTCTGTCACAGGTAACATTCATTTACTGGGTAGAGATGTATTGATAATGTACTAACTTCCAGTGAGAAGTACATATCTTCGGAATGTTACTTATGTGGGCCGTAAATACAACTGTAGGTGTATGGAAGTCATAGTACGTTGAAGGCTTGGAGCGGTGTGGCTGGCAACTCCACAAAGTACTGGCTTAGTCACTGTGATACACAGACTCTAACTAAACCACGCCGGACTGGATGTGGGAAACGTGAAGTGGGGTGTGCTCTCAGCATACCCTAACGGTGTTCGATATGTAATGCTTCACCCTTGTGCGGCACTTGAGCACGACTCCAAGTCAGCCACGATCGGTGACCAATCAGTGTACCGCACGCAGTGAGTTCAATTCTAACAGCTATATCTAGCCCAAGGTGAGCTGCTTCCTTATCGCCATCCGGTATCGGGTTTTCTTGCATAAGCGGGCGCTTGGGCCCTTCGGATGCATATGCGTTACGTTCGTGAAAAGCCCCAATTCCACATGGTAGTTTCCTTGAGAACCGACCATGAACCGACCTAGTATCAGGACATCCCTATCCAAGGAGGCCGTTGCGAAGAGGGACGAAACCCTCCTCGCCCAGCTCGGTTATAAACAAGAGTTTAAACGTGCTTTCAAGCCGTTAGAGGTGAGAGAGGATTGGTTTATGTTTTTGCGAAGCGTCCGTCTTTTGGGGACACTGTAGTTAATGACGAGCATCAGGTGTTCGGCATTTCGTTCAGTATCATTGGCCTTCTTCCGTCGATTGCGTGGGTTCTTGTCGATCTCCATTGTCGTTTCTCTTGCTGCAGTTAAACACTGATTTTTTTTTTTACAGATCTGTTCTCGTTTATGCGCTGCCAAATGGTGGTGCCTCTGCTATGGTGTGGGGAGTACGTCCGCACTCTCGCAGTCACTCTTTGGATAATGTAATATGTTCATCTTTCTTCACTCTCATAGTGGGTCGTAGGGAGCTTCTTCATTCTTTCCGTTGGTTTGTCGATGGCCGAGTTGGGTTCCGCAGCACCTACATCGGGAGGCGTAAGTTGTTTCGTGGTACACAGCCTCATGATGGAGCGGCACGTGTTAATGGTTGCTTGGTCCAGCTCTACTATTGGGCCTACTCCCTCTCGTCTCCTCGCTGGCAGAACTTACTATCTTGGATTGTTGGCTGTGTGTCCTGTCTCCGCGTTAACGACGTTTTACTCATGGTCTTATCAACAGATGCGAATACGGTGGGTTCCATCGCGTCTGTCGGTAAGTTGCATCCCTAGCTATCTTTGCGGTGACATCTGCACTGGCTTACCGTGATTATACCATCCTGGCGTCTTCTGGACGATTATCGGGGAATGATAACAAGCCTCAATCGACTGGGGCTGCGCCGTCCAAGTTGCTGCCGCCGCAAGTATCGGATCAGGGCAAACCTTTGTCGCTACCAATGTCCAACTCTAGTCTGTCACTTTATTCGTCCTACTACTCCTTGTGCCGATCACTAATATTGTGACATCAGCGGTATTTACGTTGCAATACTCCTCTCGCATGCCCTTGTGTGCAGCCTCGGAACCACTGTCCTTGCGAGACTACAATCGATCTATGTTGCGATAAATATCCTGTTAGTATTATCGTCATTTCATGACGGCCGCCACTCGATCAGTGAGCAATAGTGCTAACTTGAATTGTTAAAGACTTTGCATTGCGGTTATCATCGTACTTCCGGTTGCAACACCGAAAGGGTACATCAACAGTGCTAGTTACGCCCTCGGTAACTTCACAAATTGATCTATCTTCTTGTCTTTTTTTTTCTTCCTGTTCCGGATGAAAACAAAACTAACCAAGTGGTTTCTCCATTCATCAGTGAACGGTTGGCCAAACGGTTTTGCCTTTGTCCTCTCGTTGGTTGCACCACTTTGGACGATATGTGCGTATATGCCGTGTAGTGCACCGTCCTCAACTAATGGTAACATGTTCGGAAGGTTCGTTTGATTGTGCTGTACACATCAGCGAGGAGGCCTCAAACGCAGCTACTGCCGTTCCATGGGCAATCGTATGTCCTTTTCTCCCGACTTACTACGGGATACTAAGCACCTAATGTCAATAGGTCAGCTCCATCACTGTTGCTGGAATCCTGGGCATGGGTGTGTGTAGACTACTGCGTCACGAGAGAACTTAATGTGTCTGACATGCAAGCTACTCATTCTAATAGCCATCAACATTGCCCTTGCTTTCTGCATGGGTACGGATATCGAGTACACGCTCAACAGTCCTATCGGACAGCCAATGGCCCAGATTTTTTTCAACAGCCTCGGGGAGAAGGGCACACTGGCACTGTGGACATTTGTAGTGATCGCGCAGTACGTATGTCCTCAGTTTCAACCTCCCTATCTGA
Organism: Pisolithus tinctorius; assembly: GCA_024663395.1. Classification (NCBI taxonomy): domain Eukaryota; kingdom Fungi; phylum Basidiomycota; class Agaricomycetes; order Boletales; family Pisolithaceae; genus Pisolithus; species Pisolithus tinctorius. The sequence continues at coordinate 1,561,779 of JANFAH010000012.1, read as the reverse complement.
CTCACCGTCCTTTCCAGGTACATGATGGGTTCTAGCATGGTAAAAATCCACCACCGTTTTGGTGATCAGGTTTTAACGTCCTTGTCAGCTTCTCGGCGCGTCCCGCCAGACCTTCGCATTTGCTCGTGACGGTGCACTTCCACTTTCGAGTATCCTCTACCGCGTAAACAGCTTCACTGGCACGCCTGTCAACACGGTCTGGTTCGTCGTCTTCATGGCAGGCCTGCTGGGCTTGCTCGCATTTGCTGGCACAGCAGCCATCGACGCCATCTTTACCATGTCGATTACGTCGCTCTACGTTGCATACGCAATACCTATATTCGCCCAGTTCGCATTCAACAATGACTTTAAACCGGGTCCATTCAATCTTGGCATTTTCGTGAGTCCCCATTCTATGGAATGCCACTGGTCTACAAACTCACTGATGACGTGGATGGGTTTTCGTTAGAGTTTGCCGATAGGCATCATAGCCATTGCATTCATGGCTTTCATGATCATTGTTTTCTCCTTCCCGGCGACGCCAACCACCAACGCTACGAATATGAATTATGCAATTGTCGTCCTTGGTGGTGCAATGGTGTTGTCCCTTGTATGGTATTACCTCCCAGTGTATGGCGGCATACATTGGTTCACAGGACCTGTACCTAACATTGATGCCGATAAGAAGGATGAGACAAGTGGGATATATGGTGACCATGCGTCCAAGGAGAAAAGCGCAGATGGATCTGTGAATGTAATGAGAGTATAAGCAACTCGCGGCGGCTTCCCCAAGCGGTAGTATGTCACTAGTAGTGTTTACATCTGATGAAGAACACGTATGCTTTAGACCTTCGTACCTTGTTGGTCAATGCATGACAGCAATATTATGCATGGCTGATATAAAACGGTAGACCATTTGTGGTTTTCTCTACCGTTTGCAGTGGCCTGGTCATTCGTCGAGTTCAGTTAGGCCCGTTCGCAGTCTGACCGGTTGAACAGAAATCGTCCCTTACGGAGAGGCGACCCTTCTCTCTCAGAGGCTCCTGGGGGCACATGCTGGCGATATCAATTTGAACGATATGAACCACTTGAACGCTTGGAATTAGCTGACAATATAATTACTTCGTTTTATTCGGGCCGCCAAAAGTGCTGCCTCCCGGTCTTTATGGTTCAAAGCGAGAACGGAAACGGCGCCGGTACCACAGAGGAGATGAAAATAGGGATGAGGTAGCGGTGCAGGACAAGGTCGGCAGGACTGCCGTCGTAGGTTGGGTCACCGAGACTCGTGGTGGGCCGGGTCAATGAACTTGTACAGACAAGTCGGTAGTTGTTAAGAACCCGGGTTTGAAGCCTAGTACTAAGACATCGGCTCTGTGGGCCACTCGCTCTTGGCGATGCTCGAACTGTGGGAAACCTTGGACGGTTGCCAATTTCTGTGCAGGGAAGCTGAGCTCAAATTCAAGAACATCTGGATACCTGATCATGTCACCGCTCTATGAGTGCGCACAGGCCAGCATATGAAGTGCGCGCTCAAACCCTCCAACAAAACTACAGGCTACTTTTTGCAGCCTGAGCATGGCGCTTTCGTTTAGGTTCTTACGGGTGAAGACGAAGGCTTGATCACGAAGTCGACTGAGATCGAGCGCTGGCCGGCTTGAAGGATGAGGGTGATAGTGTAGGAGAACGCGGAATCAAAAAATACATCACGTGTACTCAAATCTTGCTAGCAACCCTTATAACTAGATTGTATTGCCAACAATGGCCCCAATGTTTATAATTATTCCAACGTACATTGCAGACCTTTATAAACCCAGGCTCTCCTCCCAACAGAAAGCAGTTTGTAGTCCTGTGAGGATGTATGACGACATAGTGGTCATCAGCAAAGGACATTGGGAAGATCAAACATTGCAAATTGTTGGGCAAAAGTCATCGTCAGACAATACTGGGAACTTCAACAATAGATTGGACTGTATGCTACTCCTAGTCGAACCAAAACAAATGCCTCAATGATTGTAGTTATTCCAGCGTACATTGCAGACCTTTATAAACCCAGGCTCTCCTTTCAATAGAAAACATTTTGCAGTCTTGTGGAGTTGTACAGCAACATAGTGGACATCGACAAAGGACATCAGAAACTCAAGTATTGCAGGCTGTTTTCCAAAAGTCATTATCAGACAATACTCGAATAGATCGGACCATCTACCGCTCCCGGTCGAACGAACAGCCACGGGTATATGTTTACATAGCGAAACGGACTAATGCGATCGATCGGTTTTATATCTTCGGGGGATGCGGCAATGCCTGGATATGGATCACCTGAATGCGAGACTTTGTGTGTGTGGGAAATCATGATGCCCGCGGTCCATCGATATTCAATTGCTGGTGCATGTGCATACAGGAAAATATGTGTAGTTAAGACACCTATGGCGAATCCATAGCCGGGAGCTCAGCAATTTTGAAGACATTGTTCAGCCCTCTACATCCACTGGTGATTATGATTTTCTAGCGAGAAGCGCCATTCCGTCATAAGCTGTCATTATCTCAAGGTTTTCACGAAGACAAATACCATGGATGATATTTCCAAAATGTTGAGCTCGGCATCATATTGTAAGAGTTGGGAAATCGGTCAAAATATCATATGAAATATTGCGTCCAAGTCGGACCGGAAAACATACACAAGCGGATAAATGGTAGGCCGTCACAATTGCGTACACATGTGCTACACTACCATGCTGTCCTCAGGTGGTTGATCTACCGCTACTAGCAGCTGCCTTTTCACGTCGCTTCCTCAATGTTGAGGCCACTGACATTTTCCCAGTTGCCTGTGGGCGGTATATGGAAGCATTTGCACGACCAAACACAGAGCTATGAAGACATAAGTTAGCTGCATGGCACAAAGCATGGAAGACACATACCGGTTCCACCAGAGAAGAAGGTCGGAAATTTCTACCTGCTCCTGAGGGGTATGAACATCCTCGAAAAAGGTAATCATGTTATTGTAAAACTTTTCATAGTCGAAATCTTCATCAACGATGCGCCAGGAGTTGCAGCTTGACAGAGCGAAGCGCAACTTACTCGGCTGTCAGTCAAAATCTTCGTTACATCTTTATAAGCACTGATGCGTACCTGTACCGCAGTATATGCAATTGCACGTGGGCAGATGGACTTCATCCCAAGGAGCGCGGCAATGTGAGCTCGGCTGCGTTTGTCGTTCAAACCCTTTCGACGTTTCGGTAGTGGGTCAGTTGACATTCGGTCTTCCAGGTCAGTGTCATCAAGTACAGTTTCGGAATCAGCTGAGCTTGGCGAAGTAAAAATATGTTTAAAGGCCTACGGGAAGGTTAAGGATGTTGTTCTGAAAGGTAGTAACATCTAACCTGAACGAGCATAGCATTCTTGAAGAGGCCCCTGACCGGATTTTCTGGATCATACTCCTCGTTCTTGTAAAGGAAGTAGGGCCAGCAATCAGCGGTCACGAGATAGTCTGGATGGAAACTGCGTATGTTTGCTCTATGTCTGTCGATGTGGTGCCATCAGGAAGTGTAAGTGTATCATTATTTACGGTCATGCAGTGGTGAGCACACGTACTGTACATTGGACCAGTCATAGTCCACAGGGCATATCAGTCGAGCGGTTGTGTCATGATAGAAACCACGCCCAGCCTTGTAACGGGGTTCAAGCGCTGGCTCTGGGGTCGGCTGACCGTGCATGAGCCAGCTAACAACGGTCATCTTCAGCCCAGCTGCATCATCACCGCGCGCTCCGTCTGCACCTTTGTTCAGCTTAGCAGAGGGTCAGGCAGCGAGTAACATAGGTGCGTATTACACTCACATACTTCATGATTGACTTTACCTCATGGTCTTCTGAGTCGGCCGCAATATCCGACTTCAGAGTTGGAATCCATCGCAAGAGCTCTTGGTAGTTGCGGTACAAACGGTCTTCCCTGTATAAGTATTGTAGTACTACATTGAGTGGAACATCGTTTCGAAATGACACTCAACTCTTCTGAACTTTCTGTAGGACTGTCGTCTGCCAGCTCAATGCAGGAACGGCGGTCAGCTTCATTGACTAGGTCTTCAACACGATCAACGAGGGTGACCAGCCGCCGGATAGCACGTCCAGCCCCAAGGTACTTATCATAGTGACGTCTATGGAAAAAATGAGAAAATGATGTTAGTACTGTTGAATGGATCGACTCGAACTCAGAGTCACGTAGAGTTGGGGAAGTAGAATAAACTTAAAGCTGAGATGGAGCACACTCACAGTTTTGACGTTGCCAGTTTCTGGGTGCTTTGTAGTTCACGATTATCTTCTTCTAAAGCGTTGATGCGGCGCTTAAGGGCACTGATAGTGTCCCTCGCGGTATCATCTGTGAAAGGCATGTCTTAGTAGGACGCGCCAGGCCAGGAGTGACGGGGTGAAAAGTAAAAAGCTAAGACTCCGCCGCAGTCTATGTACGAATCTTGGAGGAATTGCTACCCCGTATCGAGGATGACTCAGATGCAGTCTCCTCAACAACGTCATTGAGCACAGACCTGTGACATGTTCAGTTCTCACCGATCGCCATACTACATGATAATTGGTTCAATGCGAGTAACTGTATTGCACCAGAAAAGTGAACTCACAATTGCGATCGATGCCATACTCCATTTTGAAGGCGCAAGTGGTCGCCACTCGGTCACCCATGCCATTCAATCCAACTCGTTGATCGGCAGCGAGAACACGGTAACTGCGTCATCCTGGAGTAAGTGTATTGCACTAGAAAAACAGAGTCGCAGTTGCGATCGGCACCATACTCCATTTTGAAGGCGCAAGTTGTCGCTACTTGTCGGTCACAGGCCCATGCTTCAATCCAACATTTGATTGGCAACGAGAACACGGTAAATGTGTCATCGTGGAGTCGAACTGTATTGCACTTGAAATAGACTCACAGTCACAAGTTGCGATCAGCGATACTCTATTTCGAAGGCGCAAGCTGTCGCCGCTTGCTGGTCACTGGGGCCATGATAGACTCGAGTCATAAGTTGCAATTGGTGCGATACTCCATTTTGAAGGCGCAAGTGGTCGCCACTCATCGGTCACCCTTTGGTCCAGCTTGTTGGTGGAAATGAGAACAGCTGGGGATAATTGCTTCATTGTGAATAACTGCCAACATGCGGCAATCGTCCATATTGGTTGATTATGAAATCACGTCTTCAGCCACGCACATCATCTACTATCCACTGCTAGAAGATTTTCTGGCGAAACTCGACCTCCTAGAGCCACATCGAGGTTGGACTGCACAATTCCTCATTCCACTGAGAAGGATGGGTGTCATAGCTCTGGATGATATGGATTTGGTGACACCAGAGAGCCTCCATGTATTTTTTGGACTTCCACCAATCGCCATTATGGACCTTTTTGCGCACATGCATGATATGGTTGAGCGCATCCATCGTGCTCACCCCTTAGACTCCAGGTATGTGCCTTTCAGCTTCGTCAGACTTTACTACCATATCAGCCATGATTTGCAGGTCACGAGTCTTTTTTAATAGCGATCACGGCAATGGGTTTGATCCATACTAATGAGCAGACTTCCGAGTCCAAGCTTGCCACTCTGATTCCCACTACTCCGAGCGATTTACTAGTAGGAAATAAGAATCACAGTGCCGGTGATTCATTTGCCACACAGTAGTCATGCCGCTTTTTACTTTTGTACTCATCTGTCAACACCCATATTTAGTGACACTCCAAACGACTGTACCCTCGTGAAGAAAAGTTAAATCACTACAAAACAACTTCTGGGTGGTGAAATGAAAGCAGTTAGAATAGAAGCGACCAAAAATTTGGCACATCTTGGCAGCAGGCAGCCCAAGTCTCGAAGTAAACTGGTCTAAGTTCAATTAACCCAACAAAGTATGGAGTAACGAGCATGTTACGGCTTGTTAGTTACACGGTCCCATAATCATACAGAAGTCGAGTGTACTACAGGCACAAGTAGTTAGGGTGCAGCGGATCTCACTATGCTGCTGTTCCGCAGCATCCACCTCACCTCATCCGGATCAGCGACAACAGGTTCTCTGGGATAGAGAGTGAGGAAAGTAACAGTGTACATTTATCAGTACCATACCTGGTATTTTCGTATTGGATTGAAAATCAGAAGCCATCTGAAGATGCTTCGATGGCATGAATGCGGAAGAAAGTATTATCCGGGTTGAGATAGAACTGCTGGCCGATGACTTGAGAAAGAAATTGAAGGTCAATTAACCTGTCCACAGTGTCTGTGGTGATTCGATCATGGGGAAGTTGAGACTGGGGTCGCTGAAAGGTTGGCAGACACGTTGGGACAACAGGACGAAAACCATCCCTTTTCGCCATATACTTAGCACGTCTTCGTTCAGACCTATTACAGTGGTTATTAGTATGTATCAAGAGTCAAGAAAAGGTGAAACTTACCGAAGTTGATTGATTTTTTTCTCAACGTCATCTGACTCAGGAATGGATAGGCGACTGATAACATCGTGCTGCAGAAGCAGCAGAGTGTTAGCAGCGCAGCAGATCCTGAGATGGCTGGCATTTCATCATATCAGTGGTGTGCGTGACTTTGAAATGATGGTACAAACTCGTCAATTGACGTTGCAGGGTGCCGGATAATGTCTTCCATTCTACACCTCAATGTCCTGAGGCCCTCGCTGTCAAGCAAGGGCCATGCCGTATCAGGTGATAAAACCTGTTGTTCATTCAACATACGTTGGTAGGCAGTTGCACCTTCTCTATGGCCCCGAACAATGGATGCATGTTCTTCAAAAGTGTTCATATATGTCAGCGTCTGGGCTGCCATCTCGTCGACACTGGCATAGACACTGCTAAGTGGCAGATGCGTGGTGGCTGGGCAGGGCTGTAGTAGTCGAGGTGATGGGCGGAGAGGGGGCATGGTGGGGCGGGGCTTGTTGTGGTCGGACCTCCGAGTCAGGTTAAATCTGGCACAGGGCATGTGGTGGTGAGGTGCAGGGGTTTGGAAGATGTGGTGGGAATCTGAGTAGATGCTTTCGGAGTCTTGGTGCCAGCCGTTTTCGGAAGGTGGTGGGAATCTGAGTACATTCCACTCTTGCTCTGACCTGCCGGCAGTGCCAAGTCCGTCGGAGTCCCTTCCCCGAAACCAAGACTAAGTGGATCATGATAGTACCATATAGTTGAAAGTATCCGCCCTCATCGAACATTGGTGGGCGTAGTACAGAACTTCACAAGGGCTTATTGAGCTAACAGCTATTATGTAATGGCACAACGAACTTCTTCGGAAGAACTTCAGTAAGTTAATGACTCGGATAGCCTGCTAACATTGGCAAGATTCTACTAGTATTTACAGTTTGCCGCACCATGATTGTCACTGGCGTGAGTGTGGATGCGACGACCAACAAAGGGGCAAGAACATGGGATCAACTGCAAATGTGATACATAACTCCGAGTCCGAGTCACTCAACTTGAAATGACAACGCCGAGTATAGTTCCCAGCATTTCCTCACACCGGAGACTCATCTTTAGTACACATACCCTGCAGGCTATATGATTCCGCTGCTGTTGTGTGTGTGGGGGGGGGGGGGGCATGAGACGAGGTTAAAAGTGCAGAACGACAGGCGAGTGCACTGACGCTACGGATCATGGATACTTACGCATTACACATCTCGGATGTAGTAGCCCAAGCATCAACGAAGGGCGTGCTTAGCTAGGGAGTACAGGCTGGAGGGAGTGGACGGGGTGCGTGTGTGCGAGCGGGCCGTGATGGGGGGAGAGGTGGGAGGGTAGGGTGGTCTTGCTTTTTACGAGTCTAGTGTGATGCGTGTGTGTTCGTGGACTCGGACGTAATGCAAAAAGGTGAAAGGGACGTGGATGATCACCAGGCATGTGCCAGAAACGTCTGAGATATGCAGAAGGCAATTTACGCCTTCCGTCTGCCCCTCAGAGCCTTGTGTCAACTTCACGGAGGATACGTTCTCAACGCTGTGTACTTCTCGTTAGTAGACCTTTTGGAAAAAACCTAACGACAGAGGCTTGCCAGTGAGTCTCACTGATCTTGTCCTTGATTTGCCCAGCGACAGCACTGCTACAACTGGTGTTGCCAGTGAGTCCTTTCGGGGCCAATTCACGAAGTCCGCCAACGAGTTTGGACTCCTCCTTCTCAGCAGTGTTGAGTTAGTTAATGTAGTAGAGAGAGGCATCACGCAGCAAATACTTACTCTTTGCCATGCCCACGCAAACTTGAATTAACTCGCCCTGGTTTGCTTCCTCATTGAATTCCTGCCAGTGTGCCTTATCTACATGAGCATACTCCTCGGCGTCGGCGATCATGGTCAGAATGGTAGAGACTTAACATCATAGTCAGCAAAGGCCCGGGCCCGTGTATGAGCATTAGTTCACCAAAGTATGACAGAAGTTGGTGAATGATCGATGACTTCGACCAGGACATACATCCTGAGCATGAACTACGCCGCAACTGTCGATGTGAAAATGTGAGTGCTTGCATGATGACGGAGGGCCCGGAGTCCATCAGCAATTCGACAGGGCTGGAGGCGGGACATCGCCTGACCGGAAGGCCCAATCACTCATCTCAGGCTGTGATGGTCCCCGGCCAAATCGAACTTATATGATTCTTGAACTTGAGCTAGCCTGGAACGTCTTGGAGCGCTCAGGCTAATGATGGAATACCTCACGACATGAAAAAACAAGAGTCGCATGAATACCAGGGTGACTTGGGCCGTTCCTTAGCCTAGTAGGAGAATGTTAGAAGGGCGGTTCACTATCCGAACGGAGAAGGCTCCGTCGACGATACGGCGTTGTAAACGTTCTGGCCGATCTTTGGAGGCGGAATGATCAAGGCTCACTGGCGAGTGTGCTGTGACTTTTATTACCTTTGACTATCATCCGGATTTCGGCATAGGCAAAGAACATACGCTGAGTGAGGGTGGCCTGAACCATCGATCCTCAAGTGCGCTGTGACTTTTATTACCTTTGACTATCACCCAGATTTCGGCGTAAGTAAAGAACATGCGCTGAGTGAGGGGTGGCCTGAAGCATCGATCACCCGGTCGCCAGTGCACCTAGATTTCAATGAAACACTCAGTCCAATTTTGATTTTGCAGAAATCATCCTAGCAAACAAGGCCGGGTTACAGTAACTTGTCTGTCACAGTGGTAAACCGGGAAACGTTGTGTCACTGGGTACGTCAAAGGGTCCAACTAGCATGTTCAAACAGCATCAAGACCCGTGTCAACTAGTACTAACACCATCAACATACCGTGATTAGCCTCCCTCCATCGAACAACGGACTCTGCTAGTCCCCAGAAGCTGTTTACAGGTGTTGCACATTCGACAAAGTGCATTGCATTGAATACAATGATTCTGTGATCTGCGAGGTCGTGTTTACCCAGGTGGTTATAGATCTCCTGGCTTTCCTGGTACTCCATCCGCCACAAAATCACCACACGAAGCCTCGAAAACCGTCTCAGGACCTCCAAGATTATTTCTGTGTGTATTGACTCTTGCCCAGGGGGAAGGACATGAAAAGAGAGATGGGACAGTTGACGTAGCTCTTGAAGGCCGATAAAAAGACCACGCCTTGCCACCCAGGTGTTTGTCAGGTGAAGGCGCTCGATATGGCACAAAAGATGAAGGTCAGGAAGAAAAATGGTGGGACCATAGAAACTGGATGCGAGGTCCATGGATAATGTCTTCAGCTGGAGAGCACCGAGTGGCTCATACAGAGGATTCTGGTCACGGGGTAAATTAACAACAATTTGGAGGCTCAGTTCTTGCAGTCCTTGGCACAGTTGAAGGATCTCCGCTCCCTGTGCAGGGCGAATTGCAGGGTGAAGATGCAGCACCTTGACTGCTGTCTTAGCAAAATCAGGCCGAAATCGTAGTGATGATATGAACAGCCCAGCAGTTTTCTGATGGTAAAGGTCAACGACTTCGTATAACATTGGTTCTAACCTGGATTGGATTGGAGTAGTCAGTCAGTAGAACACTGACACAGGCCCAAACCGGGCTTGGCAATGCCTGTACTTACCAACGGTGAACGCGCTTTGCAACAAGGAGGTAGCGATGGCAGCGGCAGTGTGCAGCTGCTGGGAAGGGCCGCCCAGCTGCCAGTGACTCGGAGTTGGTGGCTGCGAGAAGGAAGATGTAACGTTCAATTTCATCTGGAAAGCGCGAAGGGACTTGGAGGTGTGGTTTGGAGATAACAGAACGACTCGGAGTCATTTTCTAGAACTTAAAAACTCACTACCAGTAATTTCCAGATAATAGGAAGGCTCACTGGCGAAGGGAGTCCGGGAGGGGATCCAAGTCCTGGGCCAGCACCAACCCAAGAGTCACTCAGCTGCAGCCTGAGCCGGGGGCCTGCGGACCGTGACAGTGGAAGTTGGTATTTACATCAGTGACTCAACCATCATGGTGACGTACTATAGCCTGAGTAATGGCACTGGCACGACTTGCATCAGATCGGACTGCTGGCCGTAAGGACTGATGCTCGGTGGCATTGCGGGTGTGGCAGTGGATCCGAGTTGTGAAAGCGGAGCACTTCAAGTCACATTCTCACCACTGATCAGCCTTATGTAAATGCCCCACTAGATCCAAATTGAATGTTGTTGCAGCACACACCATGCTCCAACATTCAATTTGGATCTAGTATTTCCACTGTTGGAGCATGGTGTGTGCTGCACCAACATTCAATTTGGATCTAGTACACTGCTGTGCATCTGTCCAAATGATGCAAACTGATGATGGCCTAATTATGTAAACAGATCCCAGTACAGGTATATAAGACTGAAAGACATCGTCCTTGTGATGTAGCAAAGATGGATGCCCATGGAAACCCTGTGATCCCCTTTCATACTCACTGGGTGCTTATGCACCAGCCACCAGGTTCTTATGGAATCTCCTATGATATCTATACCAGGAGAACAGAAGATAATTTGCCTGCAGGGTGGAATTCTCGCCGTAGTGAGTCTTCTGAAATCTTCAGTAACTGTGGGAAAATCCATTTACCTAACTACCAGGAGCAACATATTCTGAATTAGCAAATCAATTGCAGGCTGGGGACTTTCACAGGTCACAGTATTCTGACTGGATCTGTGATGGAGCAGATGCCATTGATGCTTACTGGACTATGTTGTCCCTAATGAGGATCCACCCACCAGGGAAACTTCAAAGTACTGTCAAAGGCCTTAAACTCCATTACATTGCAAATGATGCTTTTGATGTCACTCAACAAGTCCAGCTGGGTGGTATATACTCCTCCAGGCTACAGGGCCCAACACCTGCTGGCCTTGTACCACCAAATCTACCAGCTGTTATACCCCCTGGACCCCAGCCACTCCCTCATCATACCCTGCAATCTGCAGAGGCAATGGATGTCAATAACTGGAGAGTTTAGGTTTCCAACACAGGTTTATTCAGGTAGTGGAGGAGCATTCTGTATCTCAAATTATGTATACACCCTCAGGTTGTACAGAACTCAGCTACAACAAGGAAATATGGCTTGGAGAACTTGAAGTCAATTACAGTGCTTTGCAGAAAAGTTGACAGTAACATGATGACACATTAGATAAGAAAAAATAAAATGTCTTGAACCCTGTGTTGAGACAGCAAGTTGAACTCATTCCCAAGTAAGGAGTGGGATGTATGTCATTCCCCCAAAGGGAGTGAGTAAAATACAGAGTGGGAGCAAGGGCAGATGCACCCCAATGAACAAGATATCAAATATATGACATAATAAAAGGTAGCTACCACATGGGAGGAAATCCCCATGAGATGAGAATGTCTGCTTGTTGACCCACACCTTTGCCTGATCACACTGAACTCTGTGAAGCATCAGGAAATTAACCAATGTCTATCCATGCCTATCCATACATTTACATGTTTGGATAGTCAAAAATGTCTAGATAGTCACCAGGACTATTTCTAGTAGATTCAATTTCTATTTTGACTATCCATACTATTTTTCTGACTATCTGTACTATTTTTTTTGGACTATGCATCAACTATCTTTGACTATCCATACTATTTGTTTTGACTATTGGTTTCTCCAACCCCAAAATTGTGGGAAAGAAATCTGTATTGAGCCTGACTCAGACAGATTCCGGCGGAGTGTCCACACCTGCGACTCAGTGAGTCACAGATATACCACATGAAGCCCAACCACAAAGAGGAAGGAATGAAATTTCATACGGTGAGCATCACAAAAGTTCCGGAACTAAGGCATTGCCCGATATAGTAGCCGGACAGCAGCAGCCACCGATGCGTGGGAAAGTCGCGTCGTCAACTCATCACTAAGTACTGCCGTTTGCCTGCACCTCTGCTAGAGTGGCTGCCGTCCTCGCATATTCATGAATATAATAGATATCTCCATACTTTGCAAAACCTGTAAGGCAGAAAGAGAGGTGCAGCATGAGCATGAAGGTACCATTCAAAATATTGTATAGATTCATGTGTGTGCATATACGAGTCTTATTGCCGTGCAGATGCTACCTCCCGGCATTCAATGACACTACATATCTAGTAAAACCTTGAACGAGGGAGGCTCCCTTGTGTGGTCTCTACGGTCTTCGTGTGGTGGTAGTCAAGTGATACTTAGACACCAGATTTGGGCAGATTGTGACTAATCATAATCACTCCTCATGTCGTTCTAACAGCTTTAGTTTCTACCACTGCTACCATTGATGCCACGTCGCAAGAGACTACGATTTCCTTCCTCCGCGAGTGAAGAAGAAAGGAATTCCGACTCGGATGAATCGTCGCAGTCTCTATCACGCAGAAAGGGTAAAAAGCGCACCAAAATATTGGAAAAAATGAGGAAAGTGACCGTCTTTCTCTGCTAGTGTGATAGCATAACATCTTCAGCAGAGTAGAAGAATCGGCAGGGAAGGAAATCGACTCAGAGTATCAAGTTGCAGCACGGTACATGGCACGATGCACAGATCTATTCTGCAACATCGAGCGCGTGATTGAGGAGGGCATGCTGCTTGGGCAAGAAGCAGACCTTTCTGACGATGACTCACTGGATGCTTCTATTCCGCAGAAGATGTAAGCATCCTTTTATTTCTTTGTGCGATTCTGTAGTGTAATGTCTTTCCAGGTCACCAACTATACGCGAACGCCTCAAACGTGACTATGAGACTTTGCTGCAACAAGCACCCAGCCTCAAAGTGCTAATTAACGATCCAAAGAAGAAAAAGGTCATCGACACCATTGTTGCTGAGGTATGTCTTTGAATTTTAGTGGCTATATGCGCTGAGTTGTGCATGTTTAGATGAATATAACAATAGGTCAGATCCGCTCTGACGATGCTACGCGTCTCAGAGCTTACATTGGTCAGTATGTTGCACCACGTCCATTAGAGGCTGGTGTATCACCCCCAATTACGAGTGCGGGATCAAAATCTGGTATGGGCGTCAACCACCCTGTTTTAGCACGCATGCTTTGTCCCGCTTCTGCGAGGGACGAGTTCATCAAAAACCCAAGCAGGTGCGTTTCTTTGCACTGCCATTTACATCTGGATTGATATGTAATCAGAACGCGTCAACAACTCATCGAAGGCAACATTCGAATGACAGCAGAGGAATTCCCGCTTTTCTTGTGGGAAGGTGATCCCCCTGCGGTCCAATGGGATGAAGAAAACCAGAGTGATGGTTTGTTCAAAGGATATGTGCTTGAAAGGGTATGTGGTCCAGCTATTACTCGACGTGCAGATAATCAAGTATTTGTGTTACCCAACAGGTCATGCGCCACATTTTCACTGGTCCCTCGACTGCCTTAGGTGAGCAAAGCCGTGGAACACGGCCCTGCAACGCAATTTTGCATGGCATGACAAGTGTTGAGCCGGAACACATAGCATATGCGAGCGTGCAGGTGCGTAATTAAGGCTGCTTGACATGATGACGGATGCTAACTAACTAACTGGCCCAGGCACGTTATGCCATGAGTTCCAAGAATAAGTGGGGCGAAGTGGATGGGGACTTCAATTACCGCAAATTTTATTATGGTATCATCAAGATGATACGCGAGTGTCCTGATGAAGACTGGGTTGTGGATTTGAAGAAATGGTGGAATATGTACGTATCAAGATTCAACACTCCTGGGTATTGTCGCCACTGATGTGTTGTGAATATAACAGGAAGATCTTTAGGAACGAGAGTGGTCGTGACAGTGGTGCAGGTGCCATCGGTGATTTCAACACAGAAGAGGCGGCCTCGTCAACAAGCAGCTTACAGAAGATGCAAGCTCAGATGGCTGCACGTGTGGCAGCGAAGCAGAGGGTCAATGCAAGGCCCCCTACACCCCCGCGTTCATCTCCCCCTCTTTCCAGAACTGGACAAGACGAACATGCCTTGGCGAGACCGTCTCCATCCTCACATCATTCCGGGAGAGCGGAGGACGAGAATGCCTCGGCTGGACCATCATTTAGTTCTCTATCATCTGAGCACACCACGCCGAGCCCCGCTAAAGTGAAGAAAGTTTCTAAAAAGCACCTACATGTCCGTGTGCTGTCATTCGACCATAACTCTGATCCCGAGGAGGAATCCACGCCAACCCTCCGTCGTTCTCCACGTAAAAATGCGCCAAATACCAATGTCGAAGGAGCTGCGATCACCCCCAAACGCCCCGCTCGCAAACATACCAGTACCAGCGCTGCTAGCAAGTCTGGCAAGTCAAAGGCTAAGTCACGTCGTTAGCTGTCTGCTTTCCTCTGTATGGCTGGAAAGACTTGGTACTATCATGTGGACGCTGCAGATTATGGACTACTTGGAGTGTCGATGTATAGTCTTTGTGTGCCTTGTAGAAATTGGAAACATTGTCCTGTCGTGAACTACCTAGAGTGCCTGGAAAGTCTGGAGAATCTGCTTGAATCTAACTGCCTTCTCTACTACCGGTTTTGTATGATGTCCTAGATCACTCGGTTTTCAGGTTTACAAGATATTGAGGTTACATGAAGACTATCATGGCTCATCAGATGGTACCGACACCAAGTAGCCCTTTCCAGATCTGCTCAAGTATTTAAAAATATTCATTCCGGAATTTTTGTGATGACGACGTGCGCGCGACGTAATATAAACAACATTAGAAGAGCTGCATGGACGAAGGCGCACCCCCCCCTCCCCCCAAAACAGCGCAAAGAACGGCGCCGGCGTGAACCAAAAGCAATTGCAAAAACGGCACCGGCACCCGGAGGTCACATGGGGAGACACCGACGCCACAATTCGCAGCTTATAATATCAGATATGTTTCCCCGCCTACAATGGTGACAAAGGATGAGGTGTGGGGGTGTCAACGAGGATGTGGGGGTGCTCGACGAGGTGGTGGATGTCGGTGAACTTGAAGTCGAAGTAGCGGTATGTGCTGTTGTGGTTGGTTGTGCACTGGATGGCTGTTAGCTGGTGTTTGCGACAAACGATATCTCGCGACTTGCCTGGTAGTCAGTGAATATAGAGGTGTCTGTTGCAGTCTGTTAGAGGTCCGGTGACTGACGCGTTCAGTAGCCTGTGTCAACGACTCACCTCGACTTGTGCAATATGCACGAAGGTGCCATGGTATATCTGAGGGTGTGGGAACCTAGGGGACGGTGGGTGGCTGGTGAGGGTTGGCAGAGAGGAGCGCCTCGAAGAAAATTTCACAAAGTGTCGACGACCTGTCCGGAAGGCGTCACGGCATACAGGCCCGGGCAGGCAAGCAGAAGCACGCTCGGACATCAAGAAAATCAGCCATCCCCTTATCTGGAGGTCAGTCAGCATCCAGGTAGATGAGAAGTCCTTACTAACGGTGTGTACTAGTAGTACGGTAGACAGACGATATGATGATGCTGATCTGTTTGGATGACAGATTTGGTACGGACACGTGATCTGTCTCCAAACCATATGTCGAGATTTTTGCTGAGGCGGCTCGACTTGGAGTGGATTTCACGAAGTCTGGATTTAGTACAGAGAAGCTCCCAAATATTTCTGACAGTCAGATTTGGTTGAGGAATACGGTTAGCCGCATTTATATTACAGGCAGACCACCTTCCGCGGTCTATTTTACTGTACTGACAGAATCTCGTTTTCGCAGTGGCTACTAGCGCTAGCTAGTGTGGCAAATGCCAGTGAACTTATGGCAGGCTCCAAGGTGAGTAATACGTTGCTAATGTTAGCAATCTTCTTTGGTGTTTGCTCTATTACATGCGGATAACCAATCATGACCAGTGGTACGAGTCGACGATGTGGCAGCATGAAATGTGCAAGTCGCACCTTTTCAAGTGCTGCTGCATTGACCCAGCACCGTCAACAGTGTCACCACTATCAAGAGCAGTTCCGTCAACGCCGGAAATTCCTACGAGACACGGGCAGTAGCTTGCATGAATCAGTGCAACTTGAAGAACGACCAGCCAAGCGCCTGAAGGTTAGTACGGTGCCATCATTAGGCTTAGACCCTCCGAGTCAGCCGCTGCCAGTGGCAGTCACAATGCCAGTAAGTCAGTTTTTTACGAGACACCACTAGCACGCTCCCTCAGAATAGCCCATAGCCCGACTCTCAAACTCTCCCAAGTATTCCAGTACAGAGCTCAACCGCAAATTTTCCTCCAGAAGAGTCAACAAATTCTTCGACCCCCGAGGTTTCATTGCCACAAGCAGACACTCAGGCTGCAAATAGTACGTTCATTTCAGGATCATCCACCTCTCTCACCGAACACCAGAGCTTAATGCAATCTAGATAATCCCCAACCAAATGTGCTTCCACCGAGGACACGGCGCTTACCTGCTCGGTACCGAGACCAACTTCCCGAGCCACCTTGCCCAGTTCATCAACCGGCCCCTACCTCCTCCGTTTTACATCGCATAATTCTCCACGTCTTCGACTCGTTCCGCACCAGTTTCAATAAATTTGGAATTGCCCGTGAATATCGGCATCGCCCCTCTTATGACCCCGAACAAAGTGTTCCTACCGAGGAACTCGCCAATTTTGGCAAGAACGATCATGGTGGTGCGGCTGTGGGCTCAGTTGCAGATCACCAGCCAGCACCCTGGCCATGGTCTAGCATGTCGGTGTGGAGGATGATGGCTTGGCAATTGCTAGGCAATGGCGAGAAATCAAGCCGTGAGACAAATCGGCTTGTTGACGAGGTGCTATTCGCAGGTGACTTTAAGCTCGACGATATTTCTGGTTTCAACGCAGAGACAGCAATGAGAACCCTGGACAAAGCAGAAGCTGCGCTCGAATCCAATTTAACAAATGCCGTTGACTGGGATGGTTGGAAGACAGACGTGGGGGTGGATATTCGAGTGCCATCACGCGAGAAATGCTCTGAAGGTGATGAACGAAAATTCACAGTTCGTGGGCTTGCCTTCCGACCTCTCGTACCCGTCATACGGTCCGCGTTCAAGGAGCCGGCCGCAAAATGGTTCCATTTCACTCCGTTCAAACGAATCTGGAAATCTCCTGTAACAGGCCGAGAGCAGCGCCTCTACGATGAACTCTACACATCCGACGCCTGGAACAAAGCTCATGACGAGATACAAAAACAGAGGAGGGACGATGGATGTAAACTCGAACGAGCCATTGCTGGCTTGATGTTCTGGTCTGATAGCACACAGCTCGCGCAGTTCGGTCATGCGAAAGCATGGCCAATCTACCTCTTCTTCGGAAACTTATCCAAGTATAGGCGTGCCTGTGCTGTTTCAGGACCATGTCATCCGGTCGCTCTCATTCCACCGGTGAGCTTTCACACCCTTGTGCGCAGCGGGCAGTTATGAAGGTGACATGTAGCTGCCAGAATCACTCAACGCTTTCATCAATACCTTCATGAAGACGAAGAATCATGGTGATTTACTTGCACACTGCAAACGTGAACTCTTCCATGCAATCTGGATGCTTCTACTGGATGATGAATTCATTGCGGCTTACCGAAATGGAATTGTCCTTAGATGCCATGATGGGGTGCTCCGTCGTATCTATCCTCGAATTTTTACATATTCAGCTGATTATCCGGAAAAGTAGGTCAAGCGCTCTTCTGCCTTCACAAGTTAATTTTCATTCAACAGAACCATTCTTGCAACTATTCGTGACAATGGGTCGTGCCCTTGTCCCCGATGTTACGTTTCGAAGTCCTCCTTTGTTCGTCTTGGATTTGCCTCAGATATCTCGGTACGCCTCTCCAAGGCACGCATTTATTTACAGGACAAGATACGTTCTGCAAGACATGCGATCTACCAGTGCGGAAAGGCCATTAAGTGCACGGCCGTTGAGGGAATTCTGAAGGAGCACTCCTTGGTGCCTACGTTGGTGAGCGGAATATCTCTAATTTCCTTCGTATTTCACACTGAAGGATTTTAAGAATACTTTTGCTGAACGCCTTTTGCCGTTTGGTTTTAATATATTCTTGATTCTCGTTGTGGATCTGATGCATGAATTCGAACTTGGAGTGTTGAAGTCCATCCTCAAGCACTTGATCCGGATACTTTATGCTCTGGACCCCGGGTTGGTCACTACACTAAATGAAAGGTCAGCGTCTACAACATTCAAATAAACCCATCAGTATTCTCATCGTGACAAAATATTGTAGATTTTCTGAAATATCGCCATTTGGAATTGATGGGATCCGCCGTTTTCCACCGAACGTGGCAGAAATGAGGCAGCACGTTGCAAGGCATTTCGAGGATATGCTGCAGGTTGGTGGCACTCTACTTCCCACTTTGGTCGTGGGGCTCAAGTTCAAAACCGCAGTGTTCAATCCCGGCATTTGAAGGGTTGTTCCCTCCAGAGCATGACGCCATCATCAGGACACTTCTATTCCGTCTTTCTGAATGGCATGCCCTTGCGAAGCTTCGACTGCACTCCGACGATTCTTTGGCACAACTTGACCAGGCTTTGAAGAAACTCAGCGCCCAGATTCGGAGGTTCCAGCAGAAGACATGTGAGGCTTTCAAGACATGTGAACTACCCAGTGAAGCTGCTGCACGACATCGACGACAACAAGCCCAATCAGAATCTGGTCGTGGGCCCGTAAATCCCCCTTCGTCAGGCGCTCGCCCAAAGTCATTCAACATCCTTACATATAAATTTCATGCGCTGGGGGATTATACAAGATCCATCCAGACGTTTGGGACAACCGACTCTTATACAACACAAGTGGTGAGCAGGCTCGATACAGTGATGCGCTGTTCCTGAGTGAATTCTCGTAGGGTGAACTTGCCCACCGTTTCATCAAGAGGTCCTATCGGCACACAAACAAAAGAGATGTTGCTATGGGACTTACAAAGCATGAGAGACGGGTTACGCGTATTCGGAGGCAGCTTGGCAGTCTTGCAGCTCAAACAACAGTCCCTGAAGCCGAGATATCGGACGCTTCATCACCAGAACTTCACCATACCATGAACGCTCTACCATGCAATGCAATCAACCTCGCAAGCTTCCTCAAAGAGAATCGATCAGACCCTGCAGTGAAGGTGGGGCAAATGTGCAAATGCGTCTGATATTCTCTGATTCCCACTCCTGCAGGATTTCGTGCCAAGGATGAAAGATCATCTGCTGTCTCGACTACACGGTTACGCATATGATGGAGATGAACATTCCTTCACTGACGATGAACGTAATGACCTCCGAATCATTGGTGGCTTAAACCGGATTATTCAATCCACCATACTTCGCATTAATTACACCACTTATGATGTCCGTCGTGGACAGGACATCCTGCGACCAGGTCCCAAGTGCTTCGTCATGACTCTATCCCAGGAAGATGGACCTGATGCACATCCATTCTGGTATGCCCAGGTGCTCCGTGCGTTCCACATTGATGTCCTTCATGTTGGTCCAAATGCAAGATGTCGTTCTCCACAGACCATGGAATTATTGTGGGTTCGCTGGCTCGGAGTAGAACCCCAGTATTGCTGGGGTTTTCGTGGGGCACGGCTTCCTAAGGTTGGCTTTGTTCCAGAGAGCGATGACAATGCTTTTGGTTTTCTGGATCCTTCGCTCGTGATTCGTGCATGTCACCTCATTCCATGTTTTTCTGATGGTCGTACGACTACACTGCTGAGGAAAGGGTTTTCCGTTGCAAGGAATCCAACAGATGATGATGATCGATGTTCATTTTATGTCAACATGTATGCTGCTTTCCATTATTTCGCTCACATGTGATCACGGGCTGAGGAGAGTTCATAGATTTGTAGACCGAGACATGTTTTGTCGTTTTGCAGGGATAGGTGTTGGTCACGAGATACAATACCCAACGCCACTAATGCCCGGTGTCCAAGTCAATGATGAAGACGAAGACGATGAAGAACTGCACTCTGATGCCGAAGGCAGGTGTGCTAGCGCCAGCTAGTGTGACATGGATGACTCTGACATGGTTACAGATCACGCAAGCGATGGCTGGAATTCAGAGGAAAACAATGGTGACGAAGACGAGCAGTCCGGGGCTGCTCAGGCCAGCGAGGCAGAGGACGAGGACGAGCTTGCCAGTAATGAGGTTGATCTGGATGAAGACGGTGCTAGTGATGACTCCGACGAAGGCATCAGGTTCTAATGTGTAACTTACTCGCCAAAATGATAGGACCGACATCACAGTTTAAGCTAATCGCATGTCATTGCTGGTGCTCCAGGACAGTTGGACTGTTACCGGTACGTGAGACTAGGAAGTACTACTATCCGAGATGTGACACACGTAAGTATTGTCATGGTACGTCTGTAGCGCATCTGCAAAACTGAAGATATACTAAATGAATAACGACGCAACACTAATTCAGGTGGACGGGATGTCCGACATCCCGTTACTGAGGACCGATGTCGCCAACTTGTAAGATAAAAAAAAGCGAAGAAAACTTAGAACGTGTGGATAGTTGAAGTTCGGTACGGCTGGAACACCGAATCTCCCAACAACTCTGGCTCCGTCACATGGACCCGTCGTAGCATCGACCAAAAACACCGGTATGTCTCCCATGTATCCTGTCAAAAGAGATAACGCCCGAAGGGGCGGGAATGGATGAATGCCCTAGTAAGGGGAGCAGCGCGAGGTGGACAGTGAGTAGCACAGATCTAATGCGTCCCAGAGAACGAGTATATGAAATACATCACACATAGAAGAGACTAGCTAGTGAACAAATGGGATCCCATGACTCGGAGACGAGAATGTCTGCTCGTCGCCCCCGCACACACTGGCACCGCACGTGTGACTCACCCTCCGCGGCGCGATCCATTCTGCCCGCACCTAATTACAGTGCTAGTAAGCCGTGACTGAGTGCCAGCCTATCACCATCTGCCAAAAATATTAAACTTTTATTCCTACATAAATATTTCGGCACGCATTATCACAGTATTGTCAGGCATAATCTTCATGGGCCAAGTCTATGACTTCCATAGCCATTGATGAACGAATCATACTGTATTGTAATGGTTATGCTGTCTGGTAAGCCAGCTCCAAAAAACCCGATGTTAAGGAATCTCTGTAATGCATTGTAGACAAATAGACGAATTATGCAGATTTTGGCACGCATTATAATGGTATTGCCAGGTATGATCTTCATGGGTGAAGTCTATGATCTCCACGGCTGTTGGTGAATGAGTAATACTGCGTTACAATGTTCATGCTACCTGGTAAACCAGCTCTGGAAAGCCTAATGTTAAGACATGTCCGTAATCAATTCCAGACACAGAGAAGGCAGTGTCATCACATGCCATTTTCCTTCAAATTTCAAACCACTGACAGGGAATACCACATCACGTGGTTCTACGTGATGTATGCGCACATTCTATATACCCTCATTAATCTCGTTCTCCGGGCGCCCGTTTCCTGATGTTCCTGATATAGCAATCGTGCACTAGCGTATATCGCCCAGTTTGAGAAAGACTTCCATATGGCTAGTCAACCCAGTCTTGAGTCTGCATGCACTCCGGAAAATTCCGACGCTATTGACTAGCTGAGACGAGGTGTAGGGTTTCGGACCGACGGTTGACAGTATGTTCCCAAGAGATGTTCGTTCACTTGACAGATCCAATTTGTTTCTCATTTATCTTTTTGATTTACTTATCCCGTTCATCTGCGTTGATGTTTCGTGCCTGTTAGCTACAGTATAAAGAGACTCGTACTACGTAGAGATAGAGGGACTTCCTTCCCTACATCAATACAGACCACAATGTCTGGATAATTGTGTAGCATGTCTAAAGGAAAGTCTCTTGTGTCTACGTCACAAGTGTTACTACTTCACCTCAGAGTCACATATTTTTATCCTCTCTAACACTGGTCTAAAACTCTAAACACACATCCTCCCTCGATACCTCCCTCAACAATTTGCAAACTGATCCCTTGCATAGAAAAGAGGTGAGTATCATGTCAAAATTTCCAGAAACACAGAATGCTCGATACAACCTCCGCTGAGCTACTCGAGCTCGAGTGGCTTCCCTACCCCATAGCCTGACAGCCAAGCCTGGTGCTGAAGCTGTCGAGAGTTCCCCACTGTCAAAAATGACTCCTGTCGGAAGTCACCCCCCAATCCTGACCGAGAACCCAGCCAACACTGCCCGAAAGTACAGCGATGTCATGCGAGTAAGCACCAGAAGTGCAAGTCTGGCACCCAGAGGTGCGACTGTAGATGAGCCTGGCTCGAGATTAGTCTCGCCAGTGTATCCTGGGGCGTTCAGGCTCCTGGAGAGCTATGAAAACAGTACTGTTAGAGCATCGGTACCAGCTCACAGTGTACAGATAGAACTACCTGAAAATACCAGGAATAATGCCCCTTCACCCTTGCCTATGAGTGAGACAGGTAGAGCCAAACGACCTGCAGTCGTGGACCACGGTGGTGCGAAAGAAATCGCGTGAAAGGCGCACTGGAGGTAGTCAACTATGGCCTGAACTTGAGTGAACAGTTCAAGAAGCTGAGAGAAATCTGACCCCTGATGAAAGGGAAAGAATTAGGAGGAGATCAATATCCATGCAGAGGTACTCACGTGCGGACACTTCTTCAGAACCTGAAAGCCACCCTGGAGATATGAAGGGAAAGGGTATCAACCCCAGGAATTGGGGGGCACTGAGCCTAAGCGGTGAGGAGGGGAACCCCGAAGCACAATGTGCTGCACTGGCATCTTGGAAAATGGCCCAGAGGCTTAGCCGAAGTGATGGTGACGAACCTGGACCCTCAGGGAATAAGCCGGCGAACTCGGTGTCACCCGCTGGCAGGGTCAATACAAAGTTGACCAGGAAGAACAGCGCTTCTAAGAAAAAGAAGGAGAGGTCTCACCAGAAAGCGAAGGTGATGAAAATTGCCACCTACTCCTCCGGAATAACCCCAAACCCGATAAGGAAAATAGTGGAGAGGGTTGCTCGATGGGATGACAAGCATCGCGAACAGCAAAGGACGCTGAAAGCGATGGAACCTGTTAAACAAATTGATCTGAAAAGTTATATTGGGTTGACATTGAAATGCCTGGAAAAGGGTGACAGACATCCTGACAGACATAAGGGGAAGAAATGTCGATCCAGGCGAAACCCTCATTGCGAGAGCAGCTCAGATTCCACAGGGACTACGCCTGATTCAAGCAGCAGCTCGGATGACACCTCGTCCCCCAAATCCAAGGATTTGAACGAAACACATTTGATGAGTGGCAGCTCATCTTCGGATGATAGCAGCTCGTCATCAAATAGTGATGATGGTTCCTCTACCACTAGTAGCTCAATGAACTCCAATTCATCAGATGGGAGTAGGCACCACAGGCGAGGGAGATCCTGAAAGCATAAACGGGGACACCGTAATGCAAAAAGATGGTCGAAGTCGAGACAAAAGACAACGTTGAAACCAATTCCACTGAATAAGTATGATGGGTCAGATGACACACATTTGTACCACCGTTTTGTCACCGAAGGAACAGCATACATTGAGGATGGCCGAGTGGCCCTGAAGAAACGTGCTTTCGTGCTGTCACATTATCTGATGGGTAAGGTGTACAAGTTCTATGTGCACGAAGTATCTGGAGACCCCTATAAATGGAGACTGTCAGATTTCTTTATGGAGCTATTTAACTATTGCTTCCCTATCAATTTCCACCTACAGCAGAGAGAGAAGCTACAGGCATGCTACCAGAATTCTAAAACTGTAAAAAATTATGTGTACGAGTTGAACGAGCTCTGGAACATGATAGGGGAAACAGATGAACGTGCTAAAGTCCATAAACTCTGGTCAGGTCTTCACAAAGAACTCCAGCGAGACTTGTGGAGAGAAAAGCTAAACCCAGAGATCTCTTCACTGAAGAGAGTGATAGTGAGCACAGAGGTTCTTGAGATCACTCAGTCCATAACAGGAGATTATATTCCGAAGTCCCAAAGACGACAAAGTAAGAAGCAAGCCGTGGCCAGCGCTGCTGCTTCTCCAGAGGGACCTGAGTCCTCCAAGCGTGAATGGAGATGTCACCAGAGAAAATGTAGGGATTATGAGCTGCGAAAGGAGGTGGCATCAACGGATGCTCGTCAGTCTAAGGGAAAGCATGATGGACATTTGGACAAGTGTAAGCACGACACGCCTAAGCTCAGTAAAGATGAGCAGGAGCGGCACAAGGCTGAGGGTCTGTGTTACATCTGTCATAAACCAGGGCACTTCTCCCACAATTGTCCAACAAGACACACTGTATCATCGTTAAGCAAGCCCCCCAGGGTTGCAAGCTTTGGGATAGATGTTGATTTTGGCAATGTAGAATGTCAATGGCAACTAGCCAAATCATTGAATGACGACACCGAAGTGACTGCAAACTTCATTCACCCGATAGGACCTACCATCTCTGATGAAGATGATGATGTACCAGACCTGGAGAGTATCTGGAGTGATGATGATAGCGAGGACGCTGGAAATAGAGTCACAACTGATGATGATGACTTACCAGAAGGGATGCGAGTTCACGTCTACTCTCGTAGCCAATTTCTGGGTCACTGCTCCACAGGTCCCACATTCGGGTACCCCCTGGAAGAGCGGTGTAGGGAGTAGTATACTCCCTGAGGCCGAAATAGGGATGCCAACACCAAAATTCCACCGTTACCATCCACGTCTATCGTCTTCGGAATTATCCCTTCTGCCTCGTGCGCTGCCTCACCTGTCGAACCTTCGGAGCTCCCCGGTCCATCAATAACACACACCAGTCATCGTCCCGAAATTCTGCGTCAACATCAACCTGACATACGTCTATCCGGAATTCCGCAGTCATGCCGCTTCAACCCTCGCCTCGCCACGTAGTTGGAAAATCACGCAGATCATCGGTAAAAACTCCGGTTACCCCTCTCGTTCCTTTCCCGCGAACCTTTCTCCGCAAAGCGAGAACCCCTTTCTACCTACGGCCTCTACCCTTCGCGTTCCACTCTACGGTACAGTGTACACTCGCCCTGTCGGAAGATACCCGTCTTTCCTGTTGTATTTCTCAGTTACTACCTTACAGTTTGTTTTCACACGTTGCTGTATGGCTTTGACGTCTGACACGTCGTCCCCTTTATTTTTCGGAGTTTTGCTTCTCCCGCCCCACATTTCTCCGATCAGTACCTTACTATCCATGTACTATATAATACCGCCTCAGCGACGAAACGAAAATAATCTCTTTTGGGACCCACATTCTGCGTCTAGTGTGAGTCTAAAGAGTTCAAAGAGTCTTTGCGTCCTCTGAGTCCGCTGCGTATCTGTGTCTTTGCGTCTACTGTGTCTACTGTGTCTTCGCGTCCTTGATCCATCAGTACTCGTTTGCCTCTCCTGCGCGCTTAATTCGTCTCGGAGTTACTTCCTTGGCGCAAGATCGTCGTCCGGAATTTCAAAAGCAAGTCTGTCCCTTCCTTCGACTCTACGGAATTAAATTCCGTGACCCACATTCGACTCTTCGACCGACTCTACCATCGCATCCTACGTCTCCTTCCTACTCAGCACCCCTTGGGTCGAGCCTAGGGATCTTCCCTACAGCTTTCCCCTATTCGCACGCTACCCAGAGGTAGTGTCCCACAGCGGGCTATCGAATGGCTATCAGGGATATGCTACCCAGGTGATGACCAAAACTCACTGAGCATGTTCATGGACACTAGGTTCTTGGTCTATGAAATAGGGGACAGACTACATATGATCATTGACAGCAAAAGGGACGTCTTGGGTCCTGCAGATGCCATCACTGTCGAGACCTGTCTGCTGAGGAACCCAGCATTCCAATTGGACTCTTGGTACTGGTTCAGAAAGGGTGAGAAGGCTGGAATGACGAAGTTTGACCTATGTCAGATGGACAGAGGCCAAATGTGGCAAGCCGCACCTATGGGGCGCCCAATCGAGGAGGCCATAGAGACCAGACTGAAGACGTATAGTTTCCTGGTGCTCGAAGGAGAAAACCAGGATCGTTTTGCATGTATCGCTAAGGATGAATCGACTTACGAAGTCTATGACTACCACATGGCTTTGTGCTTCAAGCTCCTGGCATATAAGTTGGGATCACAGGAATTTGACGTCACGTGTTGGCATGTGAGAAGATTATTCCACGCATGTGCAGATCTTACTAGGTCTGATCCCACCGAGGACTGCGACCTGGGGTTAGCCTGTCTGTTCGAAAGGGACGATGATGATTTGAAAGGTGAATGGTGTGAACCTGGCAATGTACTGTGTAACATGCTTCATCTGCATAGCAATGCCATTAAATCCGGCAATCGATTGACCCTACAACGCAATGCTGCAATTGCAAAGGACTTCACCTGTAAGGTTCCAAAGCCTTTAGTCGTGGTGGTGCATGTCAATGGCCAACCCACTCGTGCCCTGATTGACACCGGATCACTGGCTGACTTCATGTCAGTGATGCTCGCTGAACAACTGAATGTAAAGAAAATACCTCTAGAGAAGCCACTTACCATCCAGCTGGCCATCCAAGGCTTGTGAACCAGGGTGAACTTTGGAACTAAAGTATGCTTCCAGTACCAGGGGATAGATTGTGAACGTCACTTCAATGTGATGAACATACAGAACTATGATCTGATATTAGGGATGCCATTTCTCTATCAACACCAGGTATTGGTAGGGTTGCACTCACCGCATGTAGTGATTGGCAGTAAAACACCAATGGAGATGCAGGGACCTCAGGTTTCTGTCCTGGAGTCTCGAGCAACCAAAGTATACCAAGATAGCATTGAGAGAGTGTGATGCTACCTCCAGGAATTGTCAAAACCACTATGTTCGTTGGTTGGCTCAACAGCCTTACCCCTGTTCCATGCGATCAACCATGAAATCCCTCTGATTGACGAGAAAAAGATATATCCCTGGAGACCATCTAAATGCCCAGACACATTGTGACCGCTCTGGACTGGGAAGAAAAATGCCTACCTAAAAACGGGCCAATGGGAGCTCACTGCTGCCTGCAATATGTGCCCTATGTTGCTGATCCCCAAGGCAGGAGACCCTCCTCGACTATGAGTCATGGTTGACTTGAGGGAGTGGAACAAGAATACCCAAAAATTATCATCCCTGATGCCCGACATGGATGGCATCCTGTGGCATGTGGCCTGAAAACCATACCGATCAATAATAGATGGGGCTGATGTGTATGAACAAATACGAGTGATCCCGGAGCATGTCGAGTGCACCGCAGTGATGACTCCTGATGGGAATATGGTCAGCCTCGTTGTGCAACAGGGAGATTGTAATGCTCTGGCGACCTACCAAGCACTCATGAACCATATCTTTGGGGAATACATTGGGTCTTTCATGGATGTCTATCTCGACGACATTATTATCTACTCCGACACCCTAGAGGATCATGTACACCATGTTAAATCAGTGCTTCAGGTCCTTACTCGGGAGAAACTGTACCTGAGCAAGAAGAAGTTGCAATTCCTGTGTGACGAGGTTAAAATCCTTGGGCGCATTGTCACTGACGAAGGGATTAAAATGGATCCTGAGAAAGTCGATCGGATCCGAAACTGGAAGGTCCCAACCAATTGAACCCTGTGCAAGGGTTTTATCAGGTCAGTGGGATACCTCACGGATGATATCTACAAGGTGTGCGTACCTTTGGGTGTTCTAGTGGAAGCTAGCGTGGAGACCCGTCCGTTCTGCTGGACATACACCGAACAATGAGTGTTCAACACTGTGAAACAGTATGTCGAGGCATGTGCACCTCATTGTCGGGTCCCTTTGAACTATGAAACGGGGTGTGACCCCATATGGGTGATGACCGATGCTTGCGGGAATGGTATTGGCGGTGTAGTCGCACAAGGACCAGACTGGAAATCTTCCAAAGTGGCTGCGTTCTATTCAGCGAAAATGTTGTCAGTGCAGCGAAATTACCCTGTTCACGAGCAAGAATTGCTCGCAGGCATGGAAACGATGCTGAGGCATAAGGACATCCTGCAGGGGGTCCACTTCACTTGGGTAACCGATCACAAAAGTTTAATGTACCTATTGGACCAAAAGGATCTCTCTGGGAGACAAGCATGCTGGTTGGAGAAGCTAGTGGAGTTTGACTTCAATATAAAGTATGTACTGGGTGAGGACAACATCCTCCCAGATGCCCTATCCCAGATGTATGAGTTCGACGCTCCCAGGACGATCCGTGCTCCAAGTGAATACCTACATCACGATGTGGATGTCAGTGAATTGGCATCTCCGGACCACACTGGAAATATGATCACTGCACCTGTCTACATCGGGATTGAAGCGCTTGCGATAACCCCTAGCGGAAGGGGACCATCAGTAGATCAGCAGTCTGGGCAAGGCTCAATGGACACACCTGTGGGGGGATCATCGTCGTTGTCCTCCAACACACCCAGGCTAACAATCTGAATTAAACTGCCTAGAAAGGCGCAGGCCCAGCCTGATAACACAGCGCAAATCAGTGAACTGATGGGGCAATCTCATCCCCACCAGCCCCTACCTCCTCCTGCGGAAATGGGACGCCCTGAGATGGGCTTGGAATTTGCAAGTCGCATGAAGAGTTGTTTCGTTCTCCTGGGCCCAGGTGAACAAAAGAAGGGGGGAAAGGGTACAGACATACCTGCCTTACCTGAGAATGACCACACCACATCTGCATTGCAGGGCCATGAGCCGAGTATACGTGTGACAAACACGGACCAACACACTACTATTCCAGATAGTGCAGATAAGGACCCAGTGATGTGCATACCATTGGTAGTATATCCAGGCAATGAGGGTTTACTGGAAGTGGCCAAAAATAAATACGACCAGGACCCATTTTTAAACAGATCCTGAGTGACCTGAAAGCATTTAAGAACTTCAACATCACATCGGATGGATTCATTAAATTGAAACTACCAGACCGTACAGTGTTCTGTGTACCAGACATCAAGGTAAAAGGAAAATGACTTCATGAAACTGTAATTGATCAAGCGCACTCTATTCTCGCCCACTTGGGCATGAAGAAAACAGTTTCATACATTCGAGAGTTCCTATGGTGGGATACCATGGTGAAGGATATCACCGAGTTCTGCATGTCCTGCCGAACCTGCCAACACAGCAAACCTCCAATGCACAAACCGTTTGGATTGCTCAACCTGCTACCCATACCTTCTTGACCATGGGAAGCGATTGGGGTCGACTTCGTGGGCCCACTACCTGAATCCAAAGACCACAATGGAAAGTACGATTCGATCACGGTGATCATTGACTTGTTAACATCTATGGTGCACCTCGTACCAAGTAAGATGACATACACTGCTCGTGAGGTTGTGGAATTGATGTTTGCTGAAGTATACAAATATCATGGTTTGCCCAGAGCGATCGTCAGCAACTGCAATGTCCTGTTCACGAGCCTATTTTGGACCCACCTTAATGGCTTGATTGGAATCAAACAAAAGATGTCCAGCACTTACCATCTGGAAACGGATGGAGCTACTGAATGCACCAACCGGACCATTGGGCAAATGCTCCGATGTTGCATCAGCAATAACCAAAAAGATTGGGTGGCATGACTACCTGCCATCGAGTTCACTATCAATAGTGCGACATCTGAGTCAACGGGCTACACACTGTTTTTCCTGAATACAGGACAGATGCCAAGAAAGATGATATGGGACGCACCTACAAGGGAAGAGTACCCAAGTGTCAGGGCCTTCGCCAATAAGATGAAACTGACGATCATGGACGCTCACAATGTGATAATGCAGTTGCGTGTAAAGCAGATGATCGGTGCTAATAAAAAGCACTGAGATTGCCCATTTGTCAAAGGGGATCTTGTCTATGTATCTACAAAGAACATTAGTCTTCCAAAGGGGATGTTCTGGAAGCTCGTCCTGAAGTTCATGGGACCTTACCGAATATTAGAAGATTTCGGGAACTATTCCTTCCGGATCGAACTCCCTGATAACCTGAAGTGGAGGGGAGTGCATGATGTGTTCCACTCATCCCTGCTAAGGATCCACATCCCAAATGACGATCAAAAATTCCCAGGGCAATGGGATGACCAGATTCCTGAATTTGGAGGAAGCAACTGCAAATGGGCTGTAGATCATATAGTCTGGCACCATGGGAGTCATGCTGACACGATGTTTGAGGTACAGTGGACAGCAGGGGATCGGACCTGGCTCCCATACAAAGACGTTGCACATTTGAAAGTGTTAAGTGATTATTTCAAGGCAATCGGAGTTGATGGAATAGATAATTTGAGGGACATGGGTGACAGGGACACATCGGATGATGATCCCCAGGTATTCATTGGATACTTGGCACCGCATTTGTGTGGAAGCCATAAATATCGCCCGCACTTAAGACGAAATGGTCAGTCTCTCAGAACGACTCCATCGCCCTGCCCGACCTGCTGCAATACTCACCCCAAGCCCTCTTCACACGTTCCCTGCCACCGCTCCACATGCACTATTCCTCAACGACCTCCCAAACAGTCTGCATACAGCTGCCCCTTGAGCCAATACCCACTGACAGAGCCAAAACCTGGGCACCATGCACGTTGTGATAAGCCTCCTACTCCTAATGCCCCTAACAAAAAACGTCCTCACCAAACTCGACCATCCTCTTGGCACAAAGGGCGAGGAGAACGGAGTAACATCACCAAAAGGGACCTAGAACCTATTAAGCATTTAATCGTGGAAGTCATTAGCGATTTACAAAACTTATTGTTCAGGAACTGTCCCCCACTTGCTCATGCCAGACCACACTTCATGTCCACCACATGCAAAGTAAAGAACATTGAGTGACAAAGTACCGACCTCTTCCTGGTCTGCAACCCTGATGAAGAAGGACAGGGAGATGAGCATGTGGTGATTCACAGGGAACAGGTTAAGACGTACTTTGAGTATGACCACTCACTTCGACACAAACATGAGGTCGCCCTAGACACCCCCACAGGTTATCATTTGTTCAGGGAAGTGCATAGCTGCAAAGTGAAATCTAAGGCAAGGTTTGCTTACTACGAAGTTGACAACAGCGGGAACATAGTTGTGGTGGCTGAGGGACCATCCCCAACCAGACAGGAAGTGCTGGGGAACGATGTGGACCTATGCAGCCAAGAGGAGGTCACAGGTGGACAGACACTTAGTAGTGGTCAGATGGACACCATCAATGCCCTCCTGTGGGATACTGCCAAGCAAGTAAAGAAGCAACAGTGGAGGGCTCACCAGGGTTATATCGACTGCCGAGACCAACGAGATAGCCAAAGGCAAGAGATGGAACCTTATGGTAATTCCCTTCCCCACAAAACTCATCTCCCTCGCATCTCCCGATCCTCGAGGCCTAACTGGAGGTCAGGCAAGTCAAATGCCAACGCCGACCATCACATCCGTAAATCCTATGCACCTGAACAGCCAGTTGCTGGTCCCAGTACTTTCGACGTCGACCATGCCATGACTGGGGATGAGGGTTTCGAGGAAGATGTGGACGCTTTAGGGGAGGATGATGACAAGGCTATCCCAGAACACGAGGACGGAGCCGCCGTGGGAAAGCACCCGGGAAAGTCCGCGTGAGGAGGGCACCACTGCATGTACAAACTGGAGAGGGTACTGTGTACCCTGGAGGGGGGAATGTAGGGTTTCGGACCGATGGTTGACAGTATGTTCCCAAGAGATGTTCGTTCACTTGACAGATCCAATTTGTTTCTCATTTATCTTTTTGATTTACTTATCCTGTTCATCTGCGTTGACGTTTCGTGCCTGTTAGCTACAGTATAAAGAGACTCGTACTACGTAGAGATGGAGGGACTTCCTTCCCTACATCAATACAGACCACAACGTCTGGATAATCATGTAGCGTGTCTAAAGGAAAGTCTCTTGTGTCTATGTTACAAGTGTTACTACTTCGCCTCAGAGTCACACGAGGGCTGGCCAGGGTGAAATGGGATGCGTCGGTAGTGCCGGAGTGTCCAAAGTGGTAGAGTCTTCGGTTTTCATTATAAGGGAGACTCTGACAACGGTGATATGCCGCGTCCACCGTCCTTTGGACACGAATGCCTTCAGCAAAGGGCTCAGCGAAATACCAGCAAGAAGTTGAAGTTGATCAGACTCGTGGAGTTCTCCGTGTAGACGGTGCGTGTATTTCATGCCAACTGCCCAAGATACCATCGCTAAAGCTCGAGTCGTAGGTACTAGTTTTAGCACGTATCCATATAGAACTCGCCAAGTGGAGTAGAAAACGAATCGAATGGGAATGGTGTGCAGGTGGGCATTGAAAATTACGTTGTCGGGGTGCAGGCGCAGACGAGAAGCTGCGCACTAAAGTTGAAAATGACAGCTCGGTGGTACGGTTTTCCCCTAGGTCTTAGCCGCCCTATAGAAAGGTAGATCGTCATAGAGGTTAGTTGTCTGTGTCTCATTCTCGTATCCTTCTAACATTCGGAATGATTGCAGGTAACGCGACTGCTGGCCAGACGCTCACCTAGTAACCATAGATGTCGTTTTGATATCCTCATTGACAGCCCGTCTACGATGCGTCGCGCACGAAATCCGACGAAGCGAAGAACGGTTACTAACTCGCACGAGCACACTCAAGTCCATCCCTGAACGTTTGCATGACGAACGCTTGCTCCACCACGCTTTGAAAATGGCTCGGGATGCTCACTGAACGGCGTACAAGCAAGAAGGGCTACCCCTGCCAAGAACGCCTCCCTAGAAGGGGACAAGTAATTGGGATGGATCGGATGCATTGCAACTCATACGTCGAGGACCCGATGTAGTCATACGCGTTGACCTGATCAAAGTTTACACCGGCATTCAACACCGTTGCATACCCAACACTCGATGTTTCGACCGCAGTTCAGCATTCCTTCTACACACCCTTCGGCACGTCAACCGGCCGTTGTCTCTCTGCCGGCCAGTCTATCATCGGCCGTCTGGGAGGGTCGACCGTGTCGTTCAACGCGCTGCCTCCCCCACAATGCACACCCGTCATTGAAGACCAACAGATTTTTTTGTCAAAAATACCCTAATCCACCCTTGTCATGAGGTGTATGCGGGAGTGGACGAGCATGCTGTCGAGCCTGCGTCTACATTGTCACCGTCCACCCTTCACTAGTAATGGCTCTTATATTGTTAATGTTTCCCTCGGGCGACGTTGTCAATCCCACCACTATCCCTCTCGGCTAGCGGACACCCAAAACCCCGTGCCAAAAGGAACCAGGGAAGTCTTTCTTCAAAGTTTAAGCAGGCTTCTCCCTTTCGCTGATCCGTGCACTTTATTGTTCAGAGCGCACGATGCCATCCACTAGTAATACGAAGCGTTATGCAGAGGAATTTCGCAGCAAGGACAATCTGTGTTGTTTCGTCGTTGATGTATTCACATCTCCCGACCGATGATCAATGATCTTTGGCATGTCAAGTTACTGTCTCATGTCGCAACAGTGCATCCCATCGCAAGGGAAGCGTGCCTTGAGCTGTATTTGAGCGGACTAATGTGTCGGTAACAGATATGTGTATCCTTATATGGAGTCACTGCTGTACTGCAAACCCTACGATCATGATAGACTCCGCAAATTTGGATTTGGCATACATAAATGGGACTCCTACAGAGTGTACCAACATGAGATTGCTACATTCAGTCGGCGCGCCGCCCTGCCATTATATTGTACAGCGTCAGTTACACCACAGGAATATAAGGTTCTCTGCACCAGTATTCTGAAGTACAAATTGATATAAACTGTGAAATTTGCATAAGAATTTGGCTGGTATGAATTATGGCTAAGTTTCATCCTAGTTCTCATATTATCACAGTGTAAAATCCAATTCAAAGCTCAACTTTTGTCTGTGGGGTTGTGTGAACAATGCAGGAGCAATACTTGAATTTCATTTCAATTTGCGAGCTTGTCAGTAGTTTAATTTCCCATAATTATCTGCAGGTAAATAACCTTTATGAAATTATACATACCATCATGCTATCTACTAGGCAGATACCTTACCAAATGATAAACAGGGTGGCACATGCAAAAGGAATGCAAATCGAGCGCAAATTGTATGATTGTTTTGCATGTGTGCCACAGCAATATTGAGCATAAATTGAACATTTTTCCTCACTTGCTATCTCACTTCAACCAACATTGCACTTGTAACAAATGTTGTAGTGACAGCCGAGCCACTAGGAGTACTGTAAGCGTCATCAGCTACAGTGCATCAGCTCAGCACCATTCTCAGAGGTTTCGTTTGCACATATACATAAATAGATGTCAATGATTTCTGTTAATGTAGTAGCTGTGTGCTGCACAATCCTCGAGTGGCCCGCCTACAAACCTCTCGCTAATGACTGCAAACACATGAGGGACTTCATCTTGGCAGGGTAAATTGGCATTGTACATCAGTAAATCACTTTGAGCTGTGGAGCTCTCCACAGTGCTCCATAATACACAGAGTCCCCTAGCTAGGTCCAGGCTGGACAGATGCACCCAACAACACTTTTTGCTATGGCTAGTTGCCTGTTACTATGGAATGGTCACATTGTCATGGAACTTTGTCCAGTATCTTACTTACTATGGATTGCTATGGAACTTTCATGCTTAAATATCACTGTACAAAACTGGCCAGACTGTATTCTCCTTGGGGTGTTGTCCAGTACTCCCCATCTCAATGTTTACTTTGCAAACATGTGATCACTCCACAACTAGGAACAGTTCACAGCAGGTATGACAGGAACAGGAGCATTGGCATCAATTGCATACTACGTGTAATGACAGGTACGACAGGACTAGGTATTATGAAATCAATCAAGGACTGCCTGAATGTGCTGGTACCTCTCTACATTCGAATCAACCTCTTGCAGTGCAGCCCTGATACGAGGAGTCAGCGCGAGCACGTCGGCCGTCCCAGTACTTACCATCCTTCCTTTGCCCACTGAGAAAGCTGATCGCGCAACCTCGCGCCGTGATAGGGATTACGAAGGATGTCGTTCAGCACCTTCATCATGCCATGGAAAATGGAATTGTAAGCCTTGCCGGAGAATTGAGGCATCATCTTTCCTGTGCCATTCTTCGCAAATCCGTCCAACACACAATGATACTGCGAGAAAAGTTCGAGTTGCAGCGACTCGGGGTGTAAGATAACTCACCGTGGCTGCGACGAGAGCCAGACAGGAAAGGGGAACTGAATTGTTGAAGGACTCAGGACGCTTATCCGCGATTCGATAGGTCCCGGTATAGTAGAATTGTATGACAGCTTCCTTGAGGGCAGGGTGAGCGAAATTCCTGGTTTTTCCCTGATAAACCAATCCGTTAGTAGTGCAGATAACGAACCGCGTGAACATACATTCTCGTCGAAACCGTCTCGCAGGAAAAGCGAGTTGTCAAGGAGCTTTGCGGCAGCGGTCTCTATCCATTGTACACGAACCCGTGGTGCAACATCAGAAGGAGGGATAAGGTTGAACGCGGATGGCGTGGTTGCCAGCGTAACCGACTTCAATTCCGAATGCCAGGTAGATATATCACCAAGGAGCTACCGACGGTATGTCAGTAGCTGTAACCGAAAGATGGGACTACTTACGAGGCACGCCATATCTTGCTTGTGGTCAGGCCAGTAACCTATAAAGTTAGGATAATGAGACACGTATAAAGCGAAAATATTGTTACTCACCATCTTCAAATTGCACACCGCGTTGATTCCACTCAACGACGACAGTGACGAGCACCTCTGTTATGGAGAGGTTGAGGTCGTGAGATTTCGATGGGAACGGGTTAGAAAGTGCATGTGCAGCCCTGCATTCTCGCTTAGCGTCTTCGAGACAGTCCTTCCATACTGCCTTGTAAAATCTCAGTTGTGAAGGCAATGGGCCCTCATCCTTAGCTTTCTTGGAGTTACGAGGGGCTCTGGCGCGCTGAGATACTTCGTTGACCGAGTCGTGCGCAAGGGTCAGAAGATCACGATCGGGAACAGAAGGACAGCCGTTAGTGCGATGGTGGCGTTCAAGAACGTCGACGACAGCGCCACGTTGGGAACCCTAAAATAACAATCTGAATAAATAAAGCTAGCAGGAATGGCATTTTCGTACCTCTGGCTGAGCCTTGTCCTTGGATTGTAAGCTTCGCAGAGCCGCATCGTCATCCTCGTCGCGTGAGTACTGAAACTCATGGTCAGGGGGTAAGGAATTGTGGCAAATAGGATTGCTTGTCGTCGTTTCTTGGGAGAAGCCTAACAAAGAACGTTGAGCCAATACCATAATAACCTCTGACGCGTACCAGGATGAGTCCGGTAACATAATGCCGAGTTTGGCAGCTTGCTTGACGGGTTCAAGTACGATATCCAGGCATTCATGAATGAGCCTATCTTCGAGGAGGCCACGCATACGCTTGTTCTTGTGCACGAACTTGGGGACAGGGAGGAGAGCGGCAAGCATAAATGAGTTGGATGACAATTTTAGGCGCGTGGACATCTTGATATTTGCTAGGCTGACGAGAAGTGGATGAGCAACTCTGCCACCACATAAAGTAGTAATATTCGTCTTGTCTGAAGAAAGTATCGTGCCAAGAAGAGTCGCTCCGCTCGGAAGCTGTGACTGGGGTACGTCAATTGAATAAAAGGATCTATAACTCGCAGTGGAAACATACCTGCATACGCCAAGCATCATCAGCGGTCATCCACTCTGTATACACCCTACAAAGCTTCTCGGGCGTTTTGTACACACGCCTCGGAACGAAATCGAGCTGGTCAGAGAACAAAGGGTGGTTGAGGAGCCACGCAATGCATTCCAGGGGATCGCGCCAGTACAAGTGCACAGGGTGTTTGGTTGGCTGCGAAGGAGTAATCTCCATTGAGCGCCAGCGCGGCCTGCCAGGGAGTAACTCAGCCAGCCCACGAAGTGCTCTGGCTGTACGAAAGGAAATATTTAGTAGCTGTATCTGGCGCACGTCAATAATGATCTTCGGAGAGAATAGGGACAGGCTTATGATTGACAATGACAAGAAAGAGTCTATAGCTCTCATGCTCAGGCCTGAACGAAGTAACCACGATGCCAGCTCCCATTCATTGTGGGAGTTGAAGGGGTAGTACAGATTTGATGCCCGTAGGTTGCTGAACTGGTCGCCGTTAAATTTGTCCATAAACGTTGGGCCAAGTCCAAACATTTTAGCTGCGCCCTCGAAGTCGTCTGTGGTTGGCCCCCATGTGTCAAATGCCATATGAACAAAATCCGGGTAATCGTGAGTTGCATAGTCATCGGGGTCGGTGCTCATCGGGACATCTTCTAAGTGTGTTGGGTGTTGAGAGTTACGAATGTTCAAGCTCAAAGGTTGGAGAGACTCGTGAAGGCAGACTAAGTTATTGACCCAGGTATTGCACCCAGAGGACGGCTGGCTCATGTGCATTGCGACAGCGCTGTGACTCTGGAAGCTGCCTTTACCGCAACTTGGACAGCGGGGCATACTCTAGATGGTCAGGCAGGCCGATTCCGTGTTACGTGATTATCACTTCAGTGCGAATCAGGACGTTGTTCGGATCGCTACGGAGTGTATTTCTCATATACTACCCAATCACATCCCATTCGCGA
The DNA here is from genome assembly GCA_024663395.1 of Pisolithus tinctorius. NCBI lineage: Eukaryota > Fungi > Basidiomycota > Agaricomycetes > Boletales > Pisolithaceae > Pisolithus > Pisolithus tinctorius. The sequence goes on along the minus strand of JANFAH010000012.1, from coordinate 1,523,884 downwards.
ACATAGTCACTCATGTCCGTTTATAACCTCAATCACACACACCTTCATGCTGGGTCGACCATGCCCACGGTCGAGCGTCGCCCGGGCGGCAAAGGACTGCCCCATAAGCCTCGTGATGGCAGGTTCTCTTCCTGCAACAGCCCCTCTAGCAGTGCCGAGGTCAAAGCGGAGACAACTGGTGTCTTAGCTGAGATGTATGGAATATTGGAGTCGTCCACTCACACAGTAAGTTCTTTTTTTCCTTCCTAATAACCGCTCATTGATAGGTTTTCAATCTGCAGCATGAATCAAAGAGTCAGCTGAATCACGAGGCACTTCTCCTTCTCGATGTAGCGCGCGCACAACGCAAAGTCTTTCGTGTGGAACAAGCTCTGGCCGCATGCATCGCCCACGAATACGAATCGATGGCCAAGTTGTACAAGTACAAGGCGGGCAGCGGCGAGGCGAGAGTCCACGAAAAAGATATGGAGGTCGGCTCATTACGTGTAGCAATGAAAAAACGCGGACTGGGGGAGCCTATTTTCGACGTTAGTGTTCTGGCCGGTGAGCTGCAGCCATCTCTCGAGTCCGATGGTATGCTATGCTCGCTCTTTTCTTTTGGGCCGCTATTTTACTTATGCCGGACCTTGATAGGCACAGTTATTGAGCATGCCGGTAGTCGAATACTCGCCATTCGTCTAGACTAGTACTATCCATTACTTTCCTGTACTTATCGAAAAATGCTGTATGTTATGTTTGTGTGTTGTTGCCTTCATGCATAGGAATGAAGTTAGATCTACCAAGTTCTCTACTACAGTGGGAATCTAGGTTGCTGTATTAGCTAGGTGTGTCTGTTCCCTTGTATGCTAGGTAGCTATTGGTCTTTGGATTGCTGGTATCACTGGTGTGGCTTACTCAGGTGCTATGAGTTGCTTGGATGCTGGCCACTACTTTGGGCAAGTCTGGTGTAGTCTACTCTGGCACTATGAGTTGCTAGGATGCTTGACATTGCTTTGGACTAATATGGAATTGTGCAAATACTATGGGCAGCTATGAGTTACTAACACATTTTTGTGTTTTGCTGATGTAATAGCGTACTGGCCATGTTGCCATTGTTGGCTGCGTCGAGCTTGGAGAGGTTCTGGAAGTCAGTTCACTGACAAGGCAGTTGGTGGCACATTGTATAAGGGAGATGTGAGCAGTGAAGAAGTACCTGTAGCGATGGCATTTACAATTAAATTGGGTTGAGAAGGAGGTGGAGACAGGGGACTTGCAAGAATGTGGATAGTCGGAAGAAGTCAATGGCTTAGAATGGGAAGACATCCAGAGCCAGATTTACCTTTCTTGTGCCCTGCGCATGGACTGGAGTCGGTTGAATGGGGGCTAAGAGTCCATACAGTATGCTCGTGTAGTCTCGCTACACTCTTTGACAATTCTACAGAGATATATTGGGTGATTAGTAAGAATGGTTGGAAATTGAAAGTTGACTGCCAGCTGCGATGCTCATATTGTGCTCATATTGCTGATCAATGCTCGGCACGCAGCCATGGACGATGAAGAAGCACATCAATCGTGAGAGCTCATATGAGAGAAGGTCCTTGTCATTGTCCAGATTCTTACCAAACTAATGGTCAATCTCCTCTCTGGAGAGATCCCTAAGAATATACAGCCATACCACACATCTGTGCTTTCTGGAGAGGCTTGGTTGGTTGAACTGATCCTTGGTCACCCAGACTGTATATGTTGCAAGTTAGGTATGAGCGTACACACATTCAAAGAAATTACTCTCGAACTCTGCAACCATGGCTACCAAGCCTCAAAGCACACCTCTCTTGAAGAACAGCTCGCAATTTTTTTGTATACATGTGTCACTGGCCTACCAATCAGACATGTTGGAGAACGTTTTCAGAGATCCAATGATACAATCTCGAGGTATGTTTTGATTTGCTTTTCTGCACTCATTTCTAACAGCATCCATACTTAGATACTTCTGCAAAATGGTTACAATCTTTGCTTCTGAACCCTTCTATTCAAAGCATGTATCACTCCCATTCGCTTCTTCAACTACTACTGTCCACCCAAAAATCATGCGGAGTCATAGGTTCTGGCCATACTTCAAGGATGCGATCAGTGCCATCGATGGCAGTCATATTCCTGCTTCCCTGCCACTTCATGACCACGCCGCATACCACAACCGAAAGGGCACCATGTCCCAGAATTGCATGTTTGCCTGTGACTTTGGCATGAATTTCACTTATGTATTGACTGGCTGGGAGGGTTCGGCTACGGATGCATGAATTTTCCAGGAAGCGTGCGCATCAAGCCTTGATATTCCCCAAGGAAAGTATCTCCTTGGCGACGCTGGTTTCCCATTGTCAGAAGGAGTCCTCATACCTTACCGCCACACACGCTATCACCTGGCAGAGTGGCGACAAGCATCATTAAGGTATGCATTTATTGTGTGATTGATATCCATTTACTTCCCATTTTACAGGCCTGCAAACAAAGAAGAGCTTTTCAATTTGCGTCACTCGTCTGCACAGAATGTTGTCAAACAAATCTTTGGTGTCATCAAGTGTCATTTCCGAATTCTTCTTCTCCCTCCAGAATATCCTATTGAGATCCAGGCACTCATTCCTGTTGCCCTATGTGTTATCCACAATTTAATTATGTCACACAAATGGGATCCAGACGCTGATGGAGAAATGCTGGAGGGGGATAGTGGAGGTGATGGGGGTACTGGGGAAGTTGGTGACATCGAGCAAGAAGAAAGCATGCTATCAGGGGATGACAAGGGAGACAACGACCCTCAAGAATTATCAGCCAGGGCGTTGCATGATTCTATTGCTGAGGCAATGTGGCACGACTACCAGGAGTATCTGCAGAAGCGAGGGCAAACTTGATCGTAGAGATTGTTTTATGTACACTTTTCTCACTTTCTAAATGAATATCTCTGGATCATCCTTTGCATAACAAAACACCAGGTCAGATAAATTGCGAGCAGGGATACAAACATGATGGAGGTACTACAACACAAGGTCATCTGGAATGAGTTTCTGGTTACGAAGACAAGTCTGAATCCAGTTTCTACAAAGGGTTTTATCATCCAACATGAGGTATAAATCGATTGCCCCCCCATCCATATGGAACGCTTCCATCAGGGCTGTCTTAGCTAACAGGGGAAGGTCATCATCTCGCCGTGCATATGCTCAGTATGCCTTTGCTGTGTGGCAACTGCAGATGATGAACTGATAACAGACCCAAGGTATGAAAGGGAACCCTGTACACTGATGAGTAAAGCAGGTGTGGACGTTTCTTTGCTCTTCTTCGACTTCTTTGAAGAGCATTCTGCATTGTCCTTGATAGAGAGCGACTGGAGCACAGCTTGCACCGATGGAATTTCAGCAGAGGGTGAAGCAGGGTTGGCATCCGCATGTGTATGCTTCCTACTTGATGGCATAGAGCTGGTAGTTGAGGGGGGATATGAGCTAAGTAACGTCATAGGGGAAGTGAGAGTCGGCATGGGTGGATTAAATTGCATTGAAAATAGCTGGGACTGCACGTTCATTCTGTTAGCAGGAGCTACCTTGTTGATGGACATTTGATCGATCGCATCATCTTCAATGATGCCAGCGGAGCTTCCAACCTGAGGAGTAATGAACTGTAAAGTGGCGGAGGATGTGGATGGGGTCATCACTGGATCACTGGAGGTATGGCTAGATGGGTTTATGGAGAGGCCAGGACCACTGGCGCCAGATACGAATGCCACAGAAGTCGTAGGATGGTAGGCGCACATACCATGGGCTTGGTCATTTGGAAACAGCAACTCCATCACTGTCAAGTATGGTGTGTCCGGGTTGAGACCGGACTGGAGACCGAAGTGGGCGCGAGGCCAAGGGATCGGAGTCAGGGGTAAAGACGAAGGTACAGATGGGTGGACTGGTTGGACTTAGCGACTGAGGATACAGCGCTATTCCCTTGTGTGGGTCTCAGTCTGAGTCCGAGGCCGAGGCGGGGTTATCAGGGTTAACTTAGTTGATTTCAGACTGAGGTCTACAGGCCGAGTATCTACGAGCTTATATACTAGAAGTAACTATAGTATGGAGACCGGTAATGCCAGTCTCGCAAGGATTGCTAAGACGATTGGTAAGACAAGTATTAGTAATGCATGACTAAGGTAATGGAGACCGGGACAGGTGGACTGGGGACAGGACCGGGGACAGGACCTAACCGAAATGACAGACACTGCAAAGCAGTGTCTACCGCGCTAGACCAACTGGAGATGTGGGACAGGCGAGGCCGAGGCCAGACTGAGTGAGTGCGAGGCCAAGTCCAGCCGGGGTCGAGGCATGACTATGACAGTATCCCCCTCTTAGGGGTCGAACCCATGAGACCCCTGTGAGAGTGGTGGGCTGAGTTCAAAAGTTGGCTGAGTTCGAAAAATTGATACTTGTGGCTCGCTAAGCCCTTTGCATCTTTCATTCTCATCCTCTTCATTATGTCTGACTCGAGGCCGATCAGCACGACTGGCAACAACGATGAAGGCCGGGTCGTCATCGACTGGTCCCAGGTATCGGATGATGCCATCCGATATGACACCAACAACAAGGAGGAGATGATGAGAGCAAAGGCCAAGGAGAGAAAGAGACGAAAGGTGGCTGAACAAGCCCGGCGCGAGGAGCAGGCTCGGCTTGAGGCCGAGAGGGTGGCGAGGGAGCAAGCCGAGGCCGAGAGGGCCGAGAGGGAGAAGGTCGAGAGGGTGGCACAGGAGGCCAAGGAGCAAAGGGTGTGCGAGGACGAAGAGAGACGCAAGGCCGAGGAGGAAAGGGAGGCCGAGTGAAGACGCAAGGCCGAGGCTGGGAAGGGTGACGAAGCCGGGGCCGGTGGTAGCGAGGCCGGCGAAGTAAAAAAGGTAGTTATGGACCCCAGGTGAGTATTCCCCCATCTTGTGTGTACCTCTCTCTTGACATTCCTTTTTAGCTGCATGCGCTGCGCCCAGGCCCAAGTCATCTGCGAATTCCTCGTGGACAGCAACAAAAAACGGGTAGCCTGTGTCCATTGCAATCAGTCGAAGGGCAAATGCTGGTGGCCTGGAGACGGGAAGGACTCCGAGGCCGGTCCCAAGGTCGCCTCCAAGGCCGACAAAGGGAAGAAGAGGAAGGCTGACGATGGGACGCCCAAGCCCGGGCCGAGCCAAAAGAAGAGGGTGAAGTCGAAACCAACCGAGGTGCTGGAGATCAACGAACCCGAGGTTGGTGGGAGTGGGGCGAGGAAGGCTGGAGCAGGTGGGTTCCCAGGCTTAGAGGATAAGCTCGAGCGGCTTATCGACGTCGCAGGGCTCATCGCCAACAACTTGGCAGGCCTCTTCGAGGCTCATGAGGCCGTGGCCGAAAATTCTGGCAGGATCGCCGATGCGCTCGAGGCGATGCTCGACAAGTCCTACAGCTTCGGGATGGCCATGTCCCCTTCGGACTCAGGCTCGTCCGAGCTCGACTCCGACGAGTTGCGCGAGGAAGCAGGGTGGTTGAAGACTCACAGCGAGGATGAAGAGGAGGAATCCGGAGGGGAAGATGAAAGTATGGCCGAGGCCGAGTAGACTGGTAGTGTAGTGTTTTTGTTGCTTTCCCCTGCGAATGTCATGTGTCCGGTGTCCAGCGTCCGGTCTCGGTCTTGTATAGTAAGTGAGAGCAAACAAGAAAAGAAAACAAAGTAAGTAAGAGATCAGAGAAAACTAGATACCGATAGAAAACAGAAAAGAAACTGAGGCCGGTTGAGACCGGTCCTCATTGGTACGGGCTGGGTTTACCGGGGTAGCTGGAGTGAAACTCTTGTATGAGTTCAGAGGCATTGTCGAGCTCTGTAGCAAGTACCCAAGTGGTCTCTTCATCGGTCCCCTCGTAGCTGGTCCACCGGACTAAGTACTGAAGCCAACACCGGCAATGCCGGTCGACCTTAGAGTCGAGGATTTCCACTACCTCGAACTCTAGATCACCATCGACTTCAACTGGTGGAGGTGGTGGTTGAGTCCGGTTCAGGATGGTATTAGGGACGGCCAGCTCGAGTTGGGAAACATGGAAGACTGGGTGCACCGCGCACATTGAGTCTGGCAGGCGCAGTGTGAAAGAGTGGGTACCAGCCTGAGCTATGACCAGATATGGTCCAAGATTCTTCTCCGAGAGCTTCTTGGAAGGCTGAGTAGACCAGAAGTATTTGGCTTTGACATATACCTGGTCACCGACCTTGAAGTCCGGAGCCAGCATGCATTTGGCATTGGCTGGTCCTTGGTAGCGCTGTTGTGCAAGGGTCATTTCCTCCTGTAGGTATTGATGCAGTGAGTCTAAGTCGACTGCATAGTCACGAGCACGAGCGGAGGTGAGATCGCACTCCGGGTACACTGAGATGTTAGGGTGATAGCCCTTATTAGTGAAGAAGGGTGAAACACCGGTAGTAGCGCTAGGGGCATTGTTGTAAGCGAACTCGGCCAAAGGTAGTAGGTCGGCCCAATTATCCTGCTGGTAGTTGCAGTATACTCAGAGGTATTGCTCAAGAGTTTGGTTAGTCCGCTTGGTCTGGCCATCACCTTCGGGGTGGTAGCCCAAGGTGAAATGTAAGCGCATATCTAGGGCCTTACCGAGTGACCGGAAGAAGTGGGAGACGAACTCCGAGCCTCGGTCTGAGGTTACATGGGCTGGTACTCCGTGCTTCGAAAAGACATGGAGTAGGAATAGTTTGGTGAGTTCTGGGGCTGTGATAGTGTCGTGGGTGGGGATGAATATGGCCTGCTTGGAAAGCCAGTCAACTACTATGAGGATGGCCATGAAGCTGGTTGAGGCCAGGAGCTGCTTGATGAAATCCATAGAGATGGAATTCCACAGTTTCTCTGGCACCAGAAGCTGCTTGAGGAGGCCGTAAGGCCGATGGCAGGGAACCTTAGCCCAAGCACAGGCCGTGCAAGACCGGACATAGTCCTTGATGAAGGTCCTGAGGCCGGGCCAGGTATACTCACACCGTATGAGTTCTAAAGTGCGGTTTTGGCCGAAGTGGCCGGACAGAGGGTGGTCATGCTTGAGGCGCAAGACCCTAAGGCGGAGGTCATTTGAGTCCGGCACGTAGATCCTTCCATCAAGCCAAAGGAAGCCAGTATCATCTACTGACCACCGGGGATCTGATATGTCGGACAGGCGGATTTGTGAGACTGGGTCATCTGGCAGTGCGGTCAGGATATCATTATGAAGCTTCTCGACATCCATTAAGGCAACTGCTCGTAAGACCGGGTACTCTAGGTAAGTTGCATGAAGGGAGACCGCTAGCTGCTCCTGGGTGAAAACTGGTCTCAGGTTTTGCGGGTTCACTTGGGTGTAGCCGCTATCCCCCTCTTTGGGGTAGACGTCCCATCATCTAGTTAGGGCATTGGGCTTAGCTCCGAGCTTACTGGGCCTGAATCTGATGATCATATTGAATTGCGAAAGGAATTCAGACCAGCGAGCTTGGTGGCGGGTGAGTACTTTGGAGGTAGAGAAGTACTCGAGATTCTTGTGGTGGGTAACAACGTCGACTGGTGAGGCCGAGCCCTCAAGGTAATGGCGCCAGGTCCGGAATGCTTCAAAGATTGCAAGCAGTTCCTTATCGTGGGTATCATAATTCAACTCCGGGGCCATCAGAGTCTGCGAGTAGAAAGCGACCAGATGTATTTGGCCATCGCTGCAGGTGATAGAGAGGATGCCAGCAATGGCATAGTCTGAAGCATCAGTCTCGACGGTGATAGGAACCCCGGGGATGAAATGAGTTAAGACCGGTGCAGTGGTGAAGGCGGCCTTGAGGTTGTTGAATGACTGGTGGCACTCCTCAGAGAAGTTCCAAGGAGCCCCCTTGCGGGTAAGCCGAGTCAGCGGTACGACAATGTCCGAGTAATTAAAGATAAAGCAGCAGTAGAAATTGGCGAAGCCGAGGAAGGATTGAACATCCTTGACCTTGCGAGGCTCAGGCCAGTCGCAGATGGTCTGGACCTTTTCCTTGGACATCGTGAGGCCAGCAGGGGATAGGTGGAATCCGAGGTATTCGACCAAGTCCGAGTGGAACTCGCATTTCTCCGGCTTCGCATAAAGGCTGTGAAGCCAAAGCCAGCGGAGGACTTCTCGGACATGCTGCTTGTGAGACTCCTTATCTCCAGAGTAGATTAAGATGTCATCTAAGTAGACGACTATGCAGACATCTAACATATCCGTGAAGATGGTGTTGACGAAGCGCTGGAAGGTGGCCGGGGCATTGGTGAGGCCGAAAGGCATCACTAACCACTCGTAGGATCCATACCGAGTCCGGAATGCGGTCTTCCATTCATCGCCCGGAGCAATCCGGACGAGATGGTAGGCATGCCGGAGATCAATCTTAGTATAGATTTTGGCTCGGCTCGGTGAATCCAAGAGGTCGGAGATGAGCGGGAGTGGGTAGCGGTCTTTCTTAGTGATTTTGTTGAGGCTGCGGAAGTCTACACAAAGCTGGAGGGAGCCGTCCTTCTTTTTGACAAAGAGGACCAGTGCAGCATAAGGGGAGGATGTAGGCCGAATGAATCCGGTAGTAAGGTTTTCATCGATGAAAGTCTGGAGAGCTTGGAGCTCAACCGGGGACAGCGAGTAGATGGTGCCGAGGGGCAGGGTTGTTCCTTCTTTGAGCTCTATCTTCAGATCATATTCCCAGTGTGGTGGGAGTGCTGAGGCCTTGGCCTTGCTGAATACATCAGCGAAGTCGTGGTACTCTTCCAGTACATTGGGTAAGGCCGGAGGAGGGGAGGCCAAGGCCGATCGGGCTTGAGCTGAGTCCAAGGGGCGGAGCTGAAGTTGGAATTGGATGGACCCTTCTAGTTTGCAGGTGTGCACAAAAGCGGCTGCATTGATTAGGGAAACCAGAGGGGCCTTCAGAGGGGTGCGAGTCGGAGAGTCAGAGACTGGTACAGATGGCACGAGGCCGGGTTGGTCACTAGGACCGGGGTCAGGAAGGCCAGTAGAGACCGGGCTTACAGGGGGTGTCGACGGGGTTGGCATTCCTTGTGCAGGAGTCCGGAATGTTAGACTACTCAGTACCCAATCAATCAACGGATTGTAGCGGGTGAGCCAGTCATGTCCGAGAACTATCTTACACTCAGAATCCAACGGGGCTAAAAACAGGGTTACTGGGGTGACATCGCCAGATGCGAAGCGGATAATGACATCTACTGCCTGGGTTATAGTGAAGGTGGACATTCCATCGAAGAGCCGGAGTCGGATTGGTGAGACCGAGTAAGGGGTAAACGAGTGTTGATTAACAAACTGATTATCTATAAAACAATGGGTGGAACCGGAGTCCACTAAAGTACGAAGCCGAGGTATTTCTGGGTTTTCTATAGTGACATACAGGGTCAAGGAGTTCGGACTGGAAAGAGCAGACACGTTGAGACGAGCCTCCAAGTTTGCACAACTGGAGTCAACGCAGCTCCCAGATTGTGCGGAGTCCTGGGAGCTGCTACCTATTTTTTTGTCTCAGGGGTAGAACCCGAGCCCAAGGCCGGTGCGGCCTCGGTGGTGGCCGCAGCACAAGCTTTGGCCTTTCCGGCTTTCTTAGGGCATTTGTCAGCGAAGTGACTGGACCCTCCGCAGAACATGCAGAGGTTTCCGTCTAGGCGACACTTGCGTTCTTCTGGGGTAAGCTTTCCATCTTTGCCGAGTTTGCTAGGCTCGGGCTTGGACAAATTGCTGTTACTATTGTTGCCTGGCTTTGATGAAGCCGGCTTAGGGGTAGAACCAGTGTTGTTGTTGCTGCTGGTCTTGGACTTATCTTGACCAGTCTTGGGCTGACTATTGTTGCCGGAGCTGCCGGACTTGTTGTTGTTGCTATTGGAGGAGCTCTGGTGCTTACTCACCCATTGGACCTCTTCCTTGTGCTCCCAATAGCACGCATCTATTTCTTGGGCGAGGTGGCAGAGCTCGTGAAGTGTCCGGGGTTTGCCAACCCAGCAGACCTCATCTTTGATTCAGTCCGGGAGGCCGGAGTAGAAATGATGGCACAGTGCACCATCACCGTAGCCTTGGACTTGCGAGGCAAGCCGATTGAAGTCAACTACGTATTTGTTGATGCGCTGACTGTCCTTCATATGTAAATGGTCGAGTTGGCTTTCGGCGTCAGCGACTGGGTCATGGGGGCCGAAGGTGGTTTGCAACTCCAGGATGAACTCCCGCCAGGAGTCCATCCAGAGAGGCTGGTCATCGGGGTCATCAAGCCCGAGTAAGTCCGGCTTGAACCACTCTAAGGCCATGCCTTTGAGGTACGACTGGGTGAAGATGACCTTGGCGCAGTTGGTCCTAAAAGCCTGGGGTCGGTCTTGGAAGTTAAGTTTGCACTGGATGAAGAATGCGCGAAGCTTCTTGGGGTCAGTACCATCAAAGGTATCGGGCTTGCGTAGCTTGGTCCTGCTTGAGGACTCAGGACTAGTACGGGCATTGCGAGCCAACAGCTTGATGGCCTTTGCGAGGCTGTCGAAGACCGCGACCGCGGGTTCGGTGTCTGGGTCTGGGAAGTTCGGTTCATCCTCCGGATCATCCTCATCCGGATTATCGTCACCAGGCCCATCATCGCCGGGACCATTGCCGGGGTCATCATTATCTGGGTTATTATCATCATTGTCACCCGGCCCATCATCACCAGGGTCACCCTCGGGGATGGGAGCAGTGGGACGACGTGGGGTGGGGGTATTAGAAGTGCGGGCTGAGAAGCCCCTGAAGGGACTAACGGGATCTGGAGAGCGCCTAGTGGTGCCCAATGCAGCTAGTGCTGTTTCACGGCAAGCCCCACTGGCTGAGGCAGAGTCGGGATTGGTGGCAGAGCGGCCACGGGGAGGTTGAAATTGAGTCTTGGTTGCCATGGTGTATTAGACCCACACAAGTGGAGAGTCTGAAATACTGTCAAGTACGGTGTGTCTGGGTTGAGACCAGACCGGAGACCGAAGCGGGCGTGAGGCTGAGGGATCGGAGTCAGGGGTAAAGACGAAGGTACAGATGGGTGGACTGGTTGGACTTAGCAACTGAGGATACAGCGCTATTCCCTTGCGTGGGTCTCAGTCCGAGGCCGAGGCCGAGGCGGGGTTATCAGGGTTAACTTAGTTGATTTCAGACTGAGGTCTACAGGCCAAGTATCTACGAGCTTATATACTAGAAGTAACTATAGTATGGAGACCGGTAATGCCGGTCTCGCAAGGATTGCTAAGACGATTGGTAAGACAAGTATTAGTAATGCATGACTAAGGTAACAGAGACCGGGACAGGTGGACCGGGGACAGGAACGGGGACAGGACCTAACCGAAATGACAGACACTGCAAAGCAGTGTCTACCGCGCTAGACCAACTGGAGATGCGGGACAGGCGAGGCTGAGGCTGGACTGAGTGAGTGCAAGGCCGAGTCCAGCCGGGGTCAAGGCATGACTATGACAATCACCATAAGCAGGGGCCAACCGATGTTTTTAAACTGGCGCTGTAGGAAAAGGATTTAGGAGGATGAGTGAGGGGAATGATGAGATCTGAGGGGAATGAGTAGGCCAAAAGGGGCTTCTATAGCCTAGCAAGATCCTCATAGTCGTCTGAAGGCTTCTGAGGCTGTCTGGGTGCAGGGAAACAACCTGCTCGAACTCATCTCTCATCTTGGGGTAACTCATCTATTGTTTTAGAAAAAACTAACTACATCCAGTACTAGGTAGTGCTGACTAAGCAACCAAAATGCAAAACTCTTAAGTACCACTAGCAGAAAAAACACCTAGAATCAAAACTAAATAAAATGAACAAAATAAAACAATTCCCCTAGTAGGGAAATTACATTCCCTACATCCCAGGGGTACTTGAGATATTGACTGTCCCCAGTCAACTTGAAGGCGGCTCGACTATACAAGAATCCAAAGCCACCGAGGGAGGGGGGGGCAAGACAATGCCTCGTCGACGAAAAACGGTTGCTCGAGATGCCACAAAACAAGCCACGATGGTAGAAGGGAATACGACGAGCACAGCGCAAAATGAACAGAGAGAACCCGCGACCCCGATCCTGAGATATCCATAAATCTGCCCAAGGGTACCCTCATCCACCAAAAACCAAATGTAGCCATGAGTTCTGCAGCGACGACAACGGAAAAGCTACCATTCTGAAGCCGTTGAGCAGTAGCATCAGGATCCTGAAAAGCGAGAGATCCGTTCGAGAAACGGGCAAGATACTCGCAGAGTCGTCCTAAGGTGCCTGCAACAACAAAATGGCGCACATCTCCACAATGGCGGTAGCGAGCGTGATGTATGATATACCGTCAGAAAGCCCTCGACGAGTAGTACAAATTCCCCAAAAAGCGAGAGGTCCGGCGGTGAAATGGGTGAGTTACCGCACATACAGTGTTGTTGACTGAAAAGGGAACACCGCAGACCAACGACGGATGCTCGGGACACGGCGAAACTGCCAGTGATGATGGAGGGGAATGTGACGAACACGCCTGAAAAGAGATGGAGGGAATCTGTCTACATGGGCCTGAGATATTCACAAAGTTGTCCGAAAGCGCCTCTAACCACGAAAACGAGTATATCTCGACGATGTCTGCACGGAATTTGACAAAAGAGGCGTCCCCAGAAAGGGCTATGCGAGGGGAATGGACTGCCAGAAAAGCGAGAGGAACGGTGCCCGAGTGCGCGAGATACGACGAGAGGACTTCGAGGGTGGGGAGAAGGGCTTGACTTGCACAACAACGGCTGGGACGATCAATACGAAACTCCGGGAGACAGTAGAGGATTCGCAGACGAACAGGGCGAACGAGGAAATACGCCGATTGGACCAGCTGATCCCGAGTTATACGCGAAACTGGCTCGAAGCCCTCTGGATATGAAAGCGTGGATATCTCGATAACGGTTGCACGGAATTTTACAAAGTATGTGTCCCCAGGAAGGGTTCAGCGAGAGGGATGAACAACCCAAAAAGCGAAAGGAGCGACACAGAACTGCGCGAGCGACTATGGCACGACCTCGAGCATGGGCCTTCGCACAAAAATGCAAATATCTCCGGAGCTACTGGTCCAATCTGAACAATCCTGATATCAACATGGAGCATTCGTCGTGGACTACAACCCTCCCAAAAAGCGAGAGGCGCGGCGCGGAAACGAGCGAGATATGAGTAAGTACCCTGAGAACAGACCTATCCACAAAAATGCGAATATCTCCTCAACGGCTGGGCGCCTGCAAGCGATCTTGGTACCAACAGAGAGCTAACATCGAGTAGAACGAGCCTGCCAAAAAGCGAGAGGCACGGCGTGATAACGAGCGAGATACACGCTCGGTATGCGCTCGGTATGAGGGAGGTAGCATTTGTCTTGACAAGCGACGAGCGGTGTCGGCAGTAATTTCGTCAGAACTGTATCCGCGGATGGGAGGTGTCGTGTAGAGTGCGGGAAGGTGCTAGGTGCGATGCTACTCGGCGTTCTGTGGGGAACTCGAGCCTGGGGGGTAAAAGACAAAGGGCAAAACAAGAAAATTCAAACATATCTAATGTACCAAAAATTCCGCATTACGACGCAGGTAGATCCATACTAGATACTGTAAGATCCATAAGCAAAAGAAGTGGGAAACAACATAACGGAATTTGTGTGGCATGCAGCATCAACGCGCTCTTCGGGAGCACTGGGGCGTGCGACTGCGGCTGTGCGACCACTTCGGTTTGGAACGGATGTATGAATACGCCTTCCTTGAACGTGAACGAGAGCGCGAGCGTGAGGACGATGACGACGACAAGGGAGAAGGGGGTGAGCCACTAGTCGAATATGAACATGAGCGCCTTCGAGCACGACACTGCTTCAAGCTGCGGGAATACGACTGGACCGGTATGAATTCATCTTTCGAATGTATGTACGAACCCTTTCGAGTCTGCGAGCGTGAATGTGAATGACAATGCGAGGGTGATTTGCCCTGGGTATGTGGCTGCGCGTGTGGTGAGCTACAAGAGCGCTCAGCTGACGAGCGATGAGACTGAACGGCTGGTGGGTCAGGTACTACTGGCTCGGGCTGGAGAGTAGGTAGGGACCGAGTAGACATGATGCTCGTTCGAGCGGGTACACGCAATGGTGTGTCGAACATGCTTCGAGAGGGTGCGGCTGTGGGTGGAAGCGAGCGAGCGGGCGACGGGCCTGTATGAGCCTCGAGCTGGCCTGTCAGCAAAGACCAGTTGTCGAGACAGTCTTGCAGAGTCCGTCCGGCAACTTCGCGCGGGATTTCCAGTCCTGTAGGTAGAACAACACGGCCGTTTACGAGTAGACACTTTCCCGAAGCTAAATATGACTTGAACGAATGGCAACCTGCCCGAATATGGCCCGAAAGTCCGCAGAAGAAGCAGAATGAGTACAAACAGCGGGGAGAGTGATTGTCTGAGGCGCGTGACGGCTGCGCACGTGAACTGTCGACCTTGCGGCTCTTCCAGAGGCCGCTGCTCAGTGCGAGAATCCGTTTAGCTGCAATCATAAGACTAGACACAGTAAGCTCTTGATCTGGCGAGTCAAGAAATTCGAGCAGCTCGCATCTGAATTTGGGCGGGAATCCATAAAAAAACACAACAGGTAGATGAGATGTCGACTCTTTCTGCTTTTCGAGAGACAGCGAAAAACGACAAAAGCTGCGGAAATACTCGCCCAGGGAAGATACTGAGATGGTGTCCGAGCTTGCGAGTGCACTTTTCAGTCTAAAAAATTGGTTCCTGCAGGACTCCTCCAGCTCTGGATACAGCCGGACCACTTCTGAGGTAAAATAACTCCAATCTCCATTCCTGGTATCTGCCAAGTGGGACCAGAGGTCCACCATCTCAACAGGCGCATACTTGAGCGCGAATTTGATGCGCGCGAGCCCGTCTGAGAGGCCGAATCCATCACAGAAGTCGATTATGTCATCAAAATAGCTTCGAAGGTCCTCGGGGCGCCCAGAGAAGCTTGGTGCTTCGGGCGAGCCTCGACACGGAATCTTGAGGCCGAGCATGGAGATAGCAGGTAATATGAGTGTGAGTGCTTGATATGTGAGTGCGTGCGAGTCGGAAAACACAAAAATGCGAGCGAAGTGACTGCAAAATTGAGACCGAAGGGTGAAAATCTGCTAAACCGAGCCTGAAAATTGCGAAAACGAAGCTGGAGACTGCAAAATAAAATCTGGGAAGGGTTGGATGGGTGCCAGGCTAAGACAGAAGCCCCTCACGGTGGGCTCCAGTTGTAGGAAAAGGATTTAGGAGGATGAGTGAGGGGAATGATGAGATCTGAGGGGAATGAGTAGGCCAAAAGGGGCTTCTATAGCCTAGCAAGATCCTGGTAGTCGTCTGAAGGCTTCTGAGGCTGTCTGGGTGCAGGGAAATGACCTGCTCGAACTCGTCTCTCGTCTCGGGGTAACTCGTCTATTGTTTTAAAAAAAACTAACTACACCAAATGCTAGGTAGGGCTGACTAAGCAACAAAAATGCGAAATTCTAAGTACCACTAGCAGAAAAACACCTAGAATCAAAACTAAATAAAATGAACAAAATAAAACAATTCCCCTAGTAGGGAAATTACATTCCCTACAGCGCATAGCATTCCCAGGTTGGCCCTGTCGATGGATGTTATCGATGTCAAGCAATGGACCCAAGATGATGGACACGTACCACTAACCACTCCTTGAAGTCGCTTTCCTCACTCTCAGAGATAATAGTGAACTAGAGTCAACATTCATGAAAGCCTTTTGCCGAGGTGGGAATCTTCGTGCACTGCTTCAACACCAGTCAGGGCTCCCTCAGGTATTGGATGCACTGAAGCCCCTGATCCATAAACACTATGGTGATACTGTGTTCAGCAGTACACTCACCAGTGATCTAGCAACCTTGGCCAAACCTGCAAATCCATTAGTTCCAGAAACTGGAGGATTGGACCATCCCAAGACCCTTCCCAATGACATCTATGAACTCCTGCTTGCCCGACTCAATTGTGATGCTATTGCATTGCCCTTCTTATCCTATCAAACAAGTGCAACCAAGCCAGGTCATGTACTTGATCCCTCTGTCAATTACTGCAAGGAAATTGAACTCCATGGGGTCAAGTTTGTGGCATCAGTAAAGCAGAGAAAAGGCAGCTCCATTGTCCTTTTTGAAGTGCCTGGTTGTGACAAACCAAAGGCTGGTCAAATTACTGGGCTCTTCTATCATTCTCACATCAACCAAGGGACCTACATTACAGAGTGCTTTGCAGAAGTCCTCCAGTTTTTGGATCTTTCACCTCTGGAATATAGTCATGACCCATACTGTCAATACCCACTCCTGGAAGTGCAGTTATACCATGCCCAGACCTGTGTTAGGGTCATCAAGGCATCAGACATTATCTGTCATACTGCAGTCACACCTTTCAAGTCTCCACAAGTGCAGGAGGGTGCATATCAAGTTGTTCTATCACTTAACTGGGTGAGTTTGCTTCTCACTTACTGCAGAACATTATAATTTCTGATGTATTGGTAGGGTTAGTAATTGAAGAAAGCACCTTTACATACAAATTCATGTCAATGATATGGTCTCATTGAGCAGGAGCTGGTTCATCCTGTGAAAATTGACAGTTCCCACTCAAAAAGCCATGCCAGTCAATAGACATCATGTTAACAGTTCAAGGCTTACAATCCACCAGAGTCTCCAAAAGGTTCATACAACCTGTGCACTTCACAGGCACCCCATGTCCTCTATGGAAAACCCTGGCTCCTGCAGTACCTAATTGTCATGCTCCATTCAGCCATCCTGTGGATGAAACAGGGTCCATCTGATGTACCTCCACTGTATGCTTGGACAGCCAGGTAGGCGACCATTGTGCCAGAAATACACTTGCCATTATAAGTCCTTCCACCGTCAGCGACTGAGCAATGGCTTGGGGATGCAAGGTTGCACCTTGGATGATGATACCATGGATGAAAATGACTGGTTGGATGTCAGATAACTGCTGGAGATGCAGGAGTGTGTAAGATGGCACAAAACTGGGGAACATGATCATCAGGGATGCCAAGTTGTTCTGACATTTTGGTGGGACAATGGTCACAGAAGGACGATGCTAGATTGCAGACATTGAATAGTGCAGTAATGATAGATATTGTTTGTGCGTACCTGAATTGTCTGACTGATGTCGAACCATGCCCACTACACGAGAATCGACAGTAGGTTGTGCCTCAGACAATACCATAGATGAAAATGAGTGGTTAGATGTCAGAGCAGGAGTTCCTTAGGGTAGAGAGGTGGACATTGGGGGAATAACTGCTGGAGATGCAGGAGTGTGTGAGATGGCACGAAACTGGGGCACATGATCATAAGGGGCACCAAGTTGTTCTCACATTTTGGTGGATGTAATGGGACAACAGTCGTGGACAGGCAAAGCTAGATCACAGACATTGAATAGTGCAGTAATGATAGATATGAATTGTCTGACTGATGATGAACCATGCCCACTATGCAAGAATCAATGGTTATCATCAATCAAACTGCCCACTCAGGGAACAATGAGGACTTGAAATGATTCATGTCTACAAGCACTGCTTTGGGAACAATGGTCATGGCGAGTAGTGCACCATCATTTGTCAAGCATGCCAGCCCCATTCACATCATGTATGGAGCAAGGATCCTTTCCAAGATATTGAATGTCTGTGAGAAGACGACTCTGGATGGTCATATCATGAGCAAGGAGTAGCCAAGGAGCAAGAGGACAGGAATGAAAAGGAACAGGACAGGGACCAGATGGGAGGAGTCGACATGAGTGGGTTAGAAGAGGTGGGGGAAGGATATACTAATGATCAGGAGGAAGTTGACCTCACTTCATTCACTTTTGATGGATCATCAGTGGCTGCAATTCATAAGGCGACCTGCTCAGGACGAGGAAGTGGCAGTCACAGAGGATCAGGCTGGACCCCCCTTTGTAACTGTTCATAAGCTGCCCTCGTTGACAACATCTATGGCCCCCCGATCGGCACTGAAGAGTACAAGCATTACCCCCATATCTGTGATGAAAGACCTGAACTGCGATAAGTTCCACATGCCAGCACAGAAGATCAGACATTGGTGGTCTGTAAGCTTCTCTGACAGGAAACGAGATGGAGCCATCAGAGGTCTCAGAACCAAGCCACATGAGAGCGATGACGATGTTGGGACAATTATCATGACAACCATGACATCACTTGATCCTAGTGAATCTTCATCTGGCTGCTCACTTTCTGCTAGGATGAAACGACTGGCAGAAATGATGCATAAGCTCGAGATTACAGGTAAGCCATTGTTTTCTGCAGCTAAGTCGACATGATGTTCACTGAGGAACATGTCAGAGCAGGAGTTCCTTGGAGTAGAGAGGCGGACCCTGGGGGAAAACTTGCTGGAGATGTAGGAGTGTGTGAGATGGCATGAAACTGGGGCACATGATCATCAGGGGCGTCAAGTTGTTCTGACATTTTGGTGGGTGTAATGGGATGACAGTCACGGAGGGAGGATGCTAGATTGCAGATGTTGAATAGTGCAGTAATGATAGATATCGTTCATGCATACCTGAATTGTCTGACTGATGTCAAACCATGCCCACTACATGAGAATCGACAGTAGGTTGTGCCTCAGACAATACCGTAGATGAAAATGACTGATTAGATGTCAGAGCAGGAGTTCCTTAGGGTAGAGAGGCAGACATTGGGGGAATAACCACCGGAGATACAGGAGTGTGTGAGATGGTGTGAAACTGAGGGATATGGCCATATGCTGGTCGCAGGACGCACTCGGGCATATGATCTCATCAACATTATGGTGCAGACAACACATACATCGATTTCCACCATCGATGACCAAGTAACAGCGGAAAATGTCTGACTGATGCTCCTGACTGACATACTTGTAAACCTAAAGGGTATTGGTTGATACCACCTACACAATGAAAGTTATTCACACACCTTCATAATGTCCCTCTGTATGATACTTGTCTAAACATTCCACTGGGCTTGTTCCAAGGTTTCTATACATTTGGTCATGCTGTTGCCATCGATTTTTTGTCCTTCCTCCACTGGTGATGCCAGGCGAGAGGTTATATCACCCTCCAGCACCTGATAAGAGAAAACCAGCAGACCAGCAGAAGAGGTGCTAAGGAATGCGATGGTGGCTCATTATTGAGAATGCATTTGAGGGATATGCTGGACGGCGGAATAAAAACTGAAGACTCAATGGAAGACAATCGTTCCCTCTTGACTATTAGCAGCACAAATTCCTGGCAAGCGCAAACAGGACTTGGGTAGGCAAGGTTGCTGAGAACCATGATTGCAATTGATTATCCCAAGATGGTCATTAGATGCTACATATCCAAAAACAATCTGAGCTTCGACCTAGTAGCTGGTATATTCCTTCCACAACCCTACCCCAACTTGTAGCAACCCCGCAATGTACCCCATACCTAATGCCACAACTAGTAGTAGGTAGATGACCATCCCTCGTGCGTTGAATGGTCCGCATTGAACATATCTCAGTCCCGTACACATGAAGTCAGTGATCGATTTCGAGGTGGGTGGCTCCACTGCAGAGCCCAGGGACCAGAGTTTCAGCACCAGCAGCAACTTAGGGTCAGTAGTTGCACTGGCAATGTAATACTGGCCAACTCTGGGAGAATAATACTATGCACATATAAATAACAGAGTGCTAATCCCTCTCAATATGGAGACACTCACCGCCACTGTCTGGACCAGCTGAGCACCTGAGAGCATTAGTAAAAACCTGCTTAGCTTCCCGTATTGAATGGGACAACTTACTCACACTGTGATGAAGGATGCATCGCTGATTCCCAGACATAACTTTACGAAGCTGAATCTCCCCATTATCTGTGCCGTTGATTGCAATCTCTCCATGCCACCCTAATTCTACCTGCTTCGGATTATTGTGCCTGATCTTGACATGGAGGTTGTGAATAAGAACAGGCTGAGAATTTTCCATCATGTGATATATGTCAATGCTGTTGTGTAAGTTCCAAACCAAAAGATGTCCAGTCTCCAAAGACCATGCAGTATGACCACTGTGGAAGGGAAGGGTAAGCTGAGGTACACAGCAATGCCATTAGGAGCAAATGGACATTCTTGTCAGTAGCTTGGACCGCCACAACTCATTCCATGCTGGCAAGCCCCATGCAATGCTACAGTGGAGGGAAATGAAGAATATTCATAAAGTACTATACAACTTACATGTCTTTGGAGTCCAAGAATGCAATAAAGACAGCCTTTCCATCTTTGAAGAAATGCACTCATCTGGGAACTGACTTGCATGGAGGTAAACCTGCTGGAGGTTCCCAAGCCATGGGTTGAAAGGGGTCTAAATGAATCACCAGTCACCAGTAGGCATTATTATTTATCCAAATAGTGAATGTACCTATGTCATGTCATATGTCCAGGCTAAGAACAACAATATGACCTCTTGCAACTGCAGCAACTCTTCGAGTGCTGTCGTGAACTGCAATATCCTTGACACAAGCTTCTGACAAAGTAAACATTCCAGCTTTAAAGAAAATGTTCTTCGAAAAGAAATTCAGTTTCACACTTGGAACAGAATGGTGTGGAATATACCCCTTTGTCTGGTTTCTTCCAAAGCTGGAGTGTTCCATCCATGCCACCTGATATAAGGAAGCAAGAATTGTAGTCCATAGCATCGCAGTACCATTGGATGACCATTATGGGCCCTTGCCTAGCACTTATGGATTGTACCTGCTTCCCAGTTCGCATGTTCCAAATAATGACACAGCCGTCATTACCTGCTCTGCATGTTCAGATACAGGTAAAAGGGGATCAATAATGTCCAATCCTTACTGCTGCTTGCAAGGTATGGGGCATTGTCAGAGAATGCAATGGTGTGTATGGACCTACAGTGACCTTCACTGGTCCAGAGAAGCTTGGTATGAGGGGTCTCCATCGAAGTCTTATGGATTAGTGAAGTTACTTACTTGAAGGACATCTCGGACAAAGGCTTATCAATTATGTAAGATACTTCGACTCGAAGCACCCTGGTTCACCTGTCACGGTGATGCATTATGACCGCTACTTTCCTCCAGTTACTGATACACAGGTCTTCGATGCAGAACGCAGTCTGAGTCCATGGGAAGATGAAGCAAAATTAATGTCAGAGCAGATTTTTGGCTTCGAATTGCCCATCGGTCCATCATCTCCAGACAGAGGTATAATCTCTAGACATTGGAGGCCAGAGGATGGGGACAAAGTGACCACTTCTGAGACAATGCCACTTCCTAACTTTGTCTACCAGAGTCCATTGGAAGGTTGGTACCAATAATGGTGACATGAATTGACCATTGGCTTGAATTTTAAATATGTTAGGTCTTGCTCTCATCCCTCGTCCTCCTGGACCGATGTCAAAGCCAGGCCTAGGTGGGTGGTCTCTGAGGGAAATGTTGGGCTGGTCTGATAGTACCTACAACAAAGTCCAGGTTGAGATCACATTTACGCTTTTCTGGTAACATGGTAACACCAACTGAGATTCTGTCATTTAGGATGATGTACATGCGCTTTGCAAGCAGTTTTTCGACCTGACAAAACCATACAGTCAGCAGGATCCCAAGGCTATAGTGAGATATTCATTGGCAGTGGGTCACACAAGCTGTTTAGTTCGCTTCCATGACACTAACACCTTGCATGGAAGGCTTGTGAAAAGTTTCCTGAAATGGTGTGTTATGTCTCCCTCTGGCCCGCAGAATCCTTCGCCACCATGTATCTCAAGAACATGGCATTTGAAACACGCAGGAAAGTTTTTTCAGGGAAAGGAGAGCGCCCTTCATCACAGGTCAATGAGTAGATGTGACACTTTCTTCATATGTACAAAATGTGCTCTGTCTCTATGGGAATGTCAATCTGATCCTGCATGCATCGCAGGAATTCTAGTAGAAGCTTGTGCAGTTTGATTGTCAGACCCATATGAGCTGTTATGGTAATGAGGTTTAAAGAATGCGAGACACATTGAAGAAATGAATGTATAACAAATGTGCCATTCACCAAGAAATGCCAAGGGCAAGAGAAAGCAGATTCAGGTGTTGGAGCAACAAGCATGATGTCCTGTGCCAACTTGAGTGTGAAATCAGCAGGCAGGACAAAACCTTCGTATGTCATCACTGACCGTAATGGGGGTTAAAGACTATTTGCGAAGTCATCAGAGATAGTGATGTGGGAATAATGGTATACACACAAGAACGAGTTCCCAAGTGCCTTTCAAAGCAAGAACTCGAATGAATGTGATCACAACAATCTTAATAGTTGTCATAACCGTGTGTTCGTCATAGGTCTTTGCTCACTCCACAACCTTTTCCGCTGGTCATCTGCTCACTCCGCACCAACTCCACCCAACTTCTGTTGGTTGCAAACCATCTCTGCTCCGACTGCTGTCGGATTTGTGTTGCTCTCCTACCGGACCGAGCAGTCCGTCCTCTGAGGGGTCATGTGACTACCTTCGCAGTCAGGTACTCCACAGCGCGCTCACTGCATGGTCCAGCGCCTGGACTATTTCCTTTTCTGGAGGTTCAGTGTTACCCATTCGTATGTCCTCCATCTACCCTTCATTTGTTGTCCAGGAAGTTTTACTTGAAAATTTATGAGTCTCCGTATGTCAGTTCCAATTCTGGTTACTGTACCTCCGTAGTGGTATAAAAAGCATGTACTGTACTCCGCTGTTCTTCAGTATGAATATCAACTTAGTTCCTACTCCCTCTGATTCCGTCTTCTGTCTGTCAGAGTTATCTCTGACTCTCCGTCTGCACTTCAGTCAACCCCCCTCAGAGACCTATTAGGTCTGGAGATTTTGATATAAGTATTAACCTAATAGGTGTCATTTTGGTGGGAATTCCCAGCTTTTGGGGATTCTCCACCACCATTCCTGGAGATTCTCCATTGCCTAGCTGGAGATTCTCCAGAGCAGCAATTTAATAGGGATGGAGAAAATGTTTTCTCCATAATATATATATATTATACATCAAATGAAAGGGTAGCTGGGGTCCAAATTGGACTTTCTCCAGGCTAAATAGACCCCCTTTCCAGGTTGATCCTGGGCTTTCCCCAGGCTAAATAGACCTGCTTTCCAGGTTGAACCTGGGATTTCCCCAGGCTAAATAGACCCACTTGCCAGGGTGAACCTGGGCTTTCCCCAGGCTAAATAGACCTGCTTTCCAGATTGATCCTGGGATTTCCCCAGGCCAAATAGACCCACTTGCCAGGGTGAACCTGGGCTTTCCCCAGGCTAAATAGACCTGCTTTCCAGGTTGATCCTTGGCTTTCCCCAGGCTAAATAGACCCATTTTCCCAGACCATGAAAAGTTGGAAGCCATTCTTACAGAGTGACACAACTTGAGACCATCAATTATGGCACTTGCATTGGAATCCTAGGTGATCAGGAGGATTCCTTGAAAGGCAGGGGGGATGGAGGAGAACAGAAAGCAGGTGAGTGGTACAGGGGGAGAAAGGGGCAGGGCAGATGATAGAGGAAAGGGGAGGTAGAATGACACCTTCTGCATATGACAACAGAATCATTGAACATGCTTTTGGACAGGTGGGTCGTTTTGCAGCCATAGAGTACTGTATTTCATGGCAGGGATGTAGCTTTTCAACTTGGACGAAGCAGGGGAGGTAGAATGACACCTTCTGCATATGACAACAGAATCATCTGGGTGTTAACTCTCAGGAAACATCCCCCTGACCAAACACTCCACTCATCCTGATGCACTCAAACTAACCTACCCTGTGCTTTAGCTCACCCTGCCCTTCATGCTGCTCCAACAAGATGATGGAGGACAGTTTGGACACCAACAAGCTCCCATGATGAAGTCAACAAATATACCATTGAAAAAATCCTGTGATTTTCAGAAGTTGGGACACTACCATCACCTCTTTGTCACCAGGAAAATCACACAGGTGTGAGATGATGGAGACAAGGAACATGAAGCAGAGAGTATTGTTCTATGAACAAATGAACTGTTGAGTGGCTCAAACACTAACAACACCACAAGGTATATCAGCAGTTGGTGTAAAGGACAGAGAAGGTGATCCTCTAAGTGCATACTCCATGTCCTGCTGGGGATTGAGTCTATGTCATGTTGGGGATTCTCCTTGTCAAGTGTGGGGATTCTCCATGTCATGTTGGAGATTACCCATGGCCTGTGGGGGTTCTCCATGTCAACTGTGGGGATTCTCCATGACCTGTGGAGATTCTCCATGTCAAGTGTGGGGATTCTCCATGTCATGTTGGAGATTCTCCATGTCAAGGATGGGGATTCTCCATGCCATGTTGGGGATTCTCCATGGCCCACTGGGGATTCTCCAAGTCATGTTGGAGATTCCCCATGTCAAGGATGGGGATTCTCCATGCCATGTTGGGGATTCTCCATGGCCCACTGGGGATTCTCCAAGTCATGTGGAGATTCTCCATGTCCCACTGAGGATTCTCCATGTCAAGGATGGGGATTCTCCATGCCATGTTGGGGATTCTCCATGGCCCACTGGGGATTCTCCAAGTCATGTTGGAGATTCCCCATGTCAAGGATGGGGATTCTCCATGCCATGTTGGAGATTCTCCATGGCCCACTGGGGATTCTCCATGACATGTTGGGGATTCCCCATGGCCCACTGGGGATTCTCCATGACATGTTGGAGATTCCCCATGTCAAGGATGGGGATTCTCCATGTCATGTTGGGGATTCCCCATGGCCCACTGGGGATTCTCCATGGCCCACTGGGGATTCTCCATGGCCCACTGGGGATTCTCCATGTCATGTTGGAGATTCTCCATGCCATGTTGGGGATTCTCCATGCCATGTTGGGGATTCTCCATGCCATGTTGGGGATTCTCCATGCCATGTTGGGGATTCTCCATGGCCCACTGGGGATTCCCCATGTCATGTTGGAGATTCTCCATGCCATGTTGGGGATTCCCCATGGCCCACTGGGGATTCTCCATGACCTGTGGAGATTCTCCATGTCAAGGATGGGGATTCTCCATGCCATGTTGGGGATTCTCCATGGCCCACTGGGGAATCTCCATGTCATGTTGGAGATTCTCTATGGCTTACTGGGGATTCTCTATGTCATGTTGGAGATTCCCTATGTCAAGGATGGGGATTCTCTATGTCATGTTGGAGATTCCCCATGTCAAGGATGGGGATTCTCCATGTCATGTTGGGGATTCCCCATGGCCCACTGGGGATTCTCCATGTCATGTTGGAGATTCTCCATGTCAAGGGTGAGGATTCTCCATGGCCCACTGGGGATTCTCCATGTCAAGGGTGGGGATTCTCCATGCCATGTTGGGGATTCTCCATGCCACATTGGGGATTCTCCATGGCCCACTGGGGATTCTCCATGTCATGTTGGAGATTCTCCATGTCAAGGGTGGGGATTCTCCATGTCATGTTGGGGATTCTCCATGCCATGTTGGGGATTCTCCATGGCCCACTGGGGATTCTCCATGTCATGTTGGAGATTCTCCATGCCATGTTGGGGATTCTCCATGCCATGTTGGGGATTCTCCATGGCCCACTGGGGATTCTCCATGTTGTGTTGGAGATTCTCCATGTCAAGGGTGGGGATTCTCCATGGCCCACTGGGGATTTTCCATATCCAATGTGGGGATTCTCCATGTCAATTGTGGGAGTTCTCCATGAACTGTGGGGATTCTCCATTTCATGTTGGAGATTCTCCATTGGACATGGGGATTCTCCAAGTCAATTGTGGGGATTTTTCATGACCTATGAGGAAGAGATTCTTCATGGGCCATGGGGATTCTCCATGCCAAGGGTGGAGATTCCCCATCTCATGTTGGAGATTCTCCAAGTCAAGGTAGGCTTGCAGTGGTCAATGTGAAAGATCTTAATGGCATTGTGAATGATATGATACAAGTTGACACCCATGTAGTAGGGAGTAAGGCTGCCTGTGCAAGGGACAGTGGATGTCTGAAATGCATGATGATGCTGAATGAGGCAAGCATATTCTTCACCAAGCTTTGCTTGCAACTCCAGGGAGCTTTTGTCAATACCAATCTGCAGAACTCCAGCAAGGAAGCCACCCTCCTTGTCTGTAACATCAACACAGTATTTGTGCTTGAACTCCCTGCAAAATGAGGTAATGTCCAATGGTGGAAGCTGAATGGTATACACTTTCCTTCCACACTCTGCTGCCTGACACAGATCATCATCTGCAAGACAAAGATATATAATGCTTTTGATCCTGTAGTGACCATCTGCTTGACATTGTTGTCCTCCTTCAGGTGCTCCTGCATATATCAACCAGAATCATCATGAGCCAGGATAAATTCACACTCAACCACACTTCTGAAGGATTCTAGGTTATTCATGCTGGGCCTGGCCTTCAAGTGGTCATGATATGCATCATCAATACCCTCCTGGATCCTCTGCTTCTTTTCTGCTATATATGCACTTAGTATCACTGTTAAATAGCACCATTTCTCACTTGCTGTGGTGCACTCAATTTTGATTGCATTAGTACAAACAATGAGCCTGGACACATTGTGAGGGGCAATGAAGGGATATATGATCAGTCACAACATCACAAAGATAAAGCAGGGGTGATTCTCCATTTTATAGACATTCAATATATGTATACAAAGTCTAGTATCTCCATCTTTTTAATGGCAATTTCACTGGTGAAGAGGGCAAATAACCATTTTCAATGTCCTGCAACCATTCCTCATCCTCTGTGGATTGCTCCTCATCTGCTTCCCCCATGGAATATTCCTCTTCCAGTGCCATCTCTTCAATGGATAACAATAGGTTATCACCACCTTCTGACATCAACCCCTCCCCATCAGAGTCATAGTCTTTTAATGATCCCTCTGTTTGATCCTCTGCTGCAGATATTACACTGGAATTGTTAGCAGCCACAAGGCAACCTGCAATTTCCTCTGCTCTGGGTCCCCAAGGTCTAGATGGAATCCATGCATGTGGAATATGTTGAACCTTGGCCTCCCAATTGACATATACTGCCACAAGGTTATCCCTCAGTGATTGCAGGTGATACTTGTAAGATTTGTCTAACTATTGTGAGATGGTGACAAGACAATGACATTTGAACTCACCTGCATGTTCCAAGGTCACCTGGACACTCTGCCACTCCACAGAAAACCATTCCTGCAAGGCAGACCGCTCTCTTGACAATCTTCTTTCTTCTTCATTACAACAATCAACTTCTAGCATGAGCCTTATTCCTTTACGCACAGCTTCATCAGCAAGCCAAGATGGGGGATTAGCACAACCCTCTGCAAGTCCCACATCCTGCCAAATATCACTGTCAACCTCCAGTTGAAAAATTCCCTTAGGAGGTATGGGGAAAGGGGCAATTGCACCAGGGGGTGCTGTCCCAAGTCGTATCATACCCATAAGCTCATCACAGAGGGTGTTGTAGCTAGTGACAAGTTTTGATATGGCAGGCTCTGGTTGTTTTATGGATGACTTCACATGTGACTGTAAATTATTTTCTACCATAGATGTTATTGAAAATAGCAGGCAGAAAGAACACCCTCTACTTACCATTAATAGAATTCTTGGATGACTGTTCTAGCCACTCAAATTCAAACTTGTGCTGACAAAGGCGCTCCCTGATTCGAACTTTCAGTGCCTGTGCATTAGTTTGGGTTTGGAGCCACTTGTTGTTCCTCAGGAGATAGAGGTCAGTTTGTGCTGAGACTCCTAATGCACTTTTTTTTTGTCTCAAAGCCTGAGTTGCCTTTGAGAGTGAAGCTTGTGCTGCAGTAAGTTGTAAATTGAAGTCAATGATGTCATTGACACAATCATTGTGAAGATCCATTTCCAGCTGATCCACATGGCTCTGGTGGTTCTGAACAGATTTTTCCAGGGCAAGTATAAGTGCCAACTGTTCAGCACCCTTCTTCTTTGACTGCCCTATGTGTGTATGGTGAGCAACATGATGGCAAACATAGGAAAAAGACTAACGAGGTAGAGGCTGAGTCTGTGAGTGCACCTGTGCAGCCCACTCCTCTTGTAGAGTCTGCATGTCAACATGCAATGCATGGAGGGCCCCCAAAGCCATGGTTTTCTTGCTTTTGCAGAGGGACCACTTATTGTTCAGCCACTGGCCAAGAGCAGTAAAAGACTTCTTGTCAAAGTGACGAATCTGATTATCAAGAACAAATAGCCTCTGATGGTACTAAGTAGGAAATTAACATTGGAATCATATTACAGGAAAATGAATGCTTACACCAGACACTCGGAGGATAGGAATGAGCATCTTCAGAGAACTCCATAACCGCTCACACCCCTCACCATCTGACAAACCAAAACCCACACATTTACGTGGGTGATATACTATCTGACATGGCCACTGATGACCATAAGCATGGAAAACAGAGATGCCAAACTTCAACCTGGAGAGTATCCCCTCATCAAGTAGCTTCCACTTGCGGCAACTACATTCCAGTTGACAGCCAATGTCATATAAGAGGCCAACAGTTGCAGTGGTAGGCAGATGTTCAAAGAGATGTTTCAATAGCACCAAGGCATAGTGGTGCTTTTCTCCTGCAGATGTCATATTGACCAGCCAGAGAACATGATCATGGCAACAAAGCAAAGCCATCAGCCCTGTGTCTGCAAAAAAGCGGGTGCTTGCTTTCTCACGCTTTTCATCTGCTGCATGGAAAGAATCCCCACACCCATCCAGCACTGAGATGGGCACTCTCATCCCATCCTCAAAACTGTCCCCTTGTTTTTGATGTGAAGAATGATGGTGATCAGATGGAAGAGATCGCTGTTTCTCAATGAAAATTTCCATAGCCTTCACCTCTGATTCAGGAATGAATACAGTGTTGGTAGGATTGGAAGGGTCATGGCCAGCAGAGTCCTTATTTGTTCGCTTCTGGGTGAAACATGCATCCAAGCAGACAATGCAGGCAAGGCTTTTGGAGGTCAGAATTAGGTTGGCATCAATAAACTTGCCATTGACTCACTCATCCTGCTCAGCATTAGCTCTCTGTGGCACACCTCCTCCAAAACATAGTGGACAGCGAGCACATAGGTAGTCACTTGGTTGAGACCTAGTGTCTTGTTGAACAGAGGCTTGGGAGGAGTGAACCAGGCCAGTAATATGGTCCTCCATGTATATTGTTAACACAGTATACCAATGGTATGCATTGCTGAATCGTCGTCGAAGGTTATCCTGATGATTGCATGGTAAGAATCCCTTATACTGCCATGAAGAGATAGATAGAAGTGTTTAACTAGTAGATATTGGTACTTCAATAGGACAATATATAAGGGGTGTGCATGGTATGGGAGCACATAAGGGGGACAGATAATATAATGATTATCCTATGAATACAACATACCTTGGACTGCAGCTTGTACCCTTGGGCATCTAGAAAACTTTCAAGTGCTTCACACCATGCAGTTGTGTTGGGGGTCAACCGCACAAAGAGTTTCCTCACGAACTCCAACACTCGAAGATCAACTGCAAGAGTGGGAGAGATAGGGGAACATGCAAATAGACCATGTCCCATGAGGTGTATAGGAGCTGGGGTGCATGCACAATAGCTTATCTCAATTTCCTCCAAACCTGGTATGTGTGAGCATGACATAAGCACAATGATGGGGTCACATACGGTCAAAGAAAAGACAGCAAACAGTGAGTGAATGCACCACACAAGTGGGACATCCACTTAGATGGTGAGCCGGGGGATCTACCACCACCCGAAGGCTTTGTGATGCTTGGAGGTACCACAGGTAGGGCTTCAGGAGCGCAGGGATAACATCTTGTGACCACCGTCGCCATTGGTTTTGTCACTTCTGCAAACTGCTCAGGCCCAAGGGAGAACTGACCTCCTCATTGAAATGAAGGCTATCCACAAGATCAAAAACATCAGACCCACAAGGAGGCGAGCTGCGATGTTGATCTGGTACAGCATTGGCATCTTGTGCAAGGCGCTGGCGACCTGGAAGGATGAAGAGAGGTGGGGGTGCAGGGAGGTAGAGTCCTTTCGTACCATAGGGCTGGCGGTGACGAGCTAATGGACATGGAACAAACAACGACTGAGGGTCCTAGCCAGATGTAAGTATGTGCAAGTTCTGCTAGAGGGAAAAGACGTACCAAATGACTAGGCATCACCTGAGTATCTGATGATGATGTCAGTGGAAGGGAGTTCGAGACTGCACTCTCCAGCTGGCTAGTTGAAGCCAACGTGTCGGGGGGACCCTGTAGGGATAAGCTGATGCGAAGATTGGTTTTCAGA
This sequence comes from Pisolithus tinctorius, assembly GCA_024663395.1. NCBI lineage: Eukaryota > Fungi > Basidiomycota > Agaricomycetes > Boletales > Pisolithaceae > Pisolithus > Pisolithus tinctorius. Next base: position 1,493,636 of record JANFAH010000012.1, on the reverse strand, counting down.
GTAAAATCCAAATACCAAAGGAATACGAAGGGATGCTTGATTATTGGATGAGAGTAAGGGGGGGGGGTGCAGTTATGTTGGGCAGCCGACTAGTTGATGCCAGTACAACAGAGGGGCCCTGTGGGGAAGACAAACTGATCAGAAAAATATCTTGCAGACAAAATCCAACATACCGAGGGTGGAGGAAAGCGAAATGAAGCCTGATGATCAGACGAGGTCGAGGGGCAGGGTGCGACGCTGGGCATCCAACTAGTTGAAGGAGATGCGATGGAGGAACTCTGCAGGAAGATAAGCCAACACAAATATAAGGAAGTTCACAATGATGAGAAAAACTTACAAGGTCAGAGCCATTATCCAATGCACAATGCTGGGGAGAGGAAGCACCACGATTCCTCCGAGGTTTCGGGTGGCAGACTCCCATTCGGTAACTGAACACTGTGACACGAAGTCAATAGTGTATATGCAGGACTCGAAGTCACTACTAAGTGTCTGAGACACGAAGTCACCAGACTCTGGGTCAGTACAATAGGAGAGTGGCTACACAGCTGAAACAAAAATTTGACAGCAACGTAGGCCAAGACGAGCGCACGGTCAGGAACAAGGACGTGATAAGTGACGACAAGAACAGAGAGAGCTGTCTGCTGGAGGCGAATGGCACGGATGGAGATGAATCAAGTTACTATCTGAAAAAAGTGAGCATATGAATCTGGGACGATTCGAATCAAGGTTCAGCCAAAAACGATTTCATCGATTACGATTCAGCCCAAACATTGTATTACATAATTGCCAAGACTGCATGCAGAGAAATATATTCTAAACGAACTGAAACATGCGTGGGAGGGATGGTTGTTGCCTGAGGAAGTCGAATACAGTTTGCACATAAAATCCGCACGCCAAAGAAAAAACAGCATACACCTCCTTATCGTCCTGATCTTTCATCTTGACCAGGTATTGCAAACGGGCAGGCGCTCCTGGCCACGCAGACAACAAGTGACAGAACTTGTTGATGTACAGTAGTGTGGTTGGCACATCAGTAGCACACAGGCCTAACTCGCACGAGTCCTGCGGTAAAGACTCTGACCACATCACGAGACCGGACTCTCCAGGGAAGATGCTATAGAGGAGAGTCTGGCGGGTTAACCGCATTTCGTCTGATGAAGTCCAGAGATTGGGGACGAGGGCCCGATCGAGCGCATAAAGCTCATAGCGGAAGTTGAGTTCATACAGTTCCCACAAAAGGGACCGTATGAACCAGAGAGGGGGATTCAAGAGAGACGAAATTTTAACCTGCACAATGGATAAATACAGAGAGACAGGGCCAGTACAGATGTAATATTCACCTGCATTCCTCGCCATGTAATTTCCTCTGGTGCCCCTGCCAAACCCTGGGCCGAGTTAATGATACCTTCCCCCAAAATATCCCATACAGCCGACTTCCTTAATGCGGTCTGTGTTGAGGGGAGAGGGTCAGTGTCGATAGTATTCAAAAAGTCCCTCCACATCTGAGGGGAAGGAGCCTTGAGGGCGAGCACAGATCAACCTGACTAATCCAGAGTGCACGAGCAGACAGCCAATTGAAGAGGTAAATCTTCTTTCGCTCCGGCATAGACACATTGACAAAAAGCGTCAGCTTCGGGAAGCGATAGCCTGGGTCCACGAGACCGGATGAGACTCTCTGCAAATTCTTGTCAGCTTCTCTCCAAGCAGCCGCAAACACACTATGGGGTTTCAGAATATCTGGCAGGTTAGGTTCCTCCCATTTTGACTCTCCACCTGCTGATGACGATGCTGCAGGGCGGTCAAAAACAAGGAAAGGGAGACCTGAGAATTACATACCTCGAGAAGGGCCTGCAGAGGCTCTGTCCCTCGCAGTTCTGGATTGTCTTGTAGCAGGCTGTCTCCCACTACTAGAGGATGGGCGTGACGAGGAAGGATATGATATGGGTAGGCGCTCGGGCGCATCAGCGAGGGTACCTTCATAGCCATGGCGAGTATGGTATTGATGGAGGGCGTTGCTTGGACCTCGCCAGATGGAAGGGAAGGGCTTCGCCACACCATTCTCCATATACATAGACCTGACAATACCGTCAGGGTATGTTAATCGTACCGAGCATACAATGTTCATAGTCAGGGGAATATATTCTTTGCTATGAACGAGCCAGACGGGCACCCCTGCAAAATACAGAGCTTCACATACTTCGGTGGCCCTAACAAAGCAACCCATCCATGTGGAGTTGGCTTGCGGAGGGCGTGACGGAGGGTTTAGGAGAAGCGGGTAGACATATTCAATATACTCAAGTAATGTGTAGATGTCAAGTATTTTACGCTGAAGCTGTGCAACGAACATGACGAGGTCTCGGAAAAGTAAGGGATGTTGTTGAAGACGCATAACCTCGTGTCGAGCCAAATGCATCAGAGTGCGCAGAGCATCTTGACCAACAGGTCGATCTCGAAGGGTGTGGTGGCGGCTGCACAAACTTTGAAGTGCCTCTTCGAATGCCGCGACTTTCGCGCTCTGAAGTGTGCCCACTGCGAACCGGGAGCCAGTTGGAACAACAAAGTCACTGGGAGTTGGATTGTACCACACAATCTGGAGAGTGGGGATGGAGTGCTTTCAAGGGATGCAGATCGAATACTTGTATTGTTTCTCATGTGTCTGTGGCCATTGAAAGCAGTCAACTACCCCGAGACGCCTGTCAGCATGGCAACAAAGTTCTTCCTCCTCAAAAATATATGGTTCTTCGACAAAATCCATGTTAGGCGATGTGATCACCCAGTTCTCCTTGCATGCAACCACTTGCGCATCGAGCGAAGTAATTGTAGCTGCGGATGTAAGTTAGCCCAGAAAAAAAAAAAAAAAGTAGGACATACCATCCTGGGGCCGAAGGTACAGTTTGAAAGAGACTGGGCCGGATGCCATAGAGGATGCTTGAGGGAATCTTCAAGGTCAAAGTAGAGCCAGCGAGGAGAAAGGGTCAAGAAATGAAATATAACCACAAAAGCATGCACCAATGTGAGTATGAAATGGGTCCTTGAGGCATTGAACCGCACTAACAATCAGGAATCTGCGACCTCAGTGACACAAAGTCAATGGAGTGCAGATTGAAGCAACACGAAGTTAGCTTCAGTATAGCAAGTGGCACGAAGCCAACTCAGAGGGAAATCGGAGCGGTAGTGCAGAAATAGGACCTAAAAAACATAATTGTCAAAGCGAAGTTCAAGTAATAACAAATAAACAACACCTGAAACACCGTTGAACAAATGTTGAGGAGCAGCGGCAATGGTGGCAAGGACAACAAAGGAAGAACTCAATTGTTTGTCGTTGTTGTGTGCATGGTCGCCATTGGGAAAGTCGTTGCCACGTGGATGGAGAATTCCCAAGGGAAAATAACCTAAGTCACGGGACACTGTCCACACTGTCCGTGGCACTGTTCTCCGCCTCATTATCGTTCTCACCACTTTTCAGCGTCGTCTTTTGTCTCCGTCGACCTCCGAGGCCCTTCCACTGTTCCCTCTACCACCTTCCGCCATCCATCGATTTCGTTATGAAACCCTGTAGGTCTACCCACCGAGCTGGCTTCATGCCGCTCAAACATCTTGAAGTTGACTTCGTGTCGCTTCTGATCAGATTCAGTTGACTTTGTGTCACTGAGGTCGCCACATATTCATGTCTTTTTCTGTTCTTGTGAATTTCACTGATATGCCTGAGGTGTGCATGATCTTATCAAAGAGGGAGAACCGTCCTAAAGCGGGGTGATGCCTACATTGATGCAGAAGAGATAAGTCCTTTTACCATTTCTACTCTCCTGAACATCTCGCTGATATTTTCCGGTTGGCTAGCATTTTTCTCGTCTTATCCACTTCATCTCATATTACAATGAGTGGTATGTGTTTACTCATCCTGTCCGACACACCTCCTCTACATACATTATATAGTAGATCATATCACTATAACAATGAGAAAGAGCCGTCCTAAAGCGGAGTGGTGCCTACATTGATGCAGAAGAGATAAGTCCTTTTACTATTTCTATTTTCCTGAACATCACGCTGATATTTTCCATTTGACTAGCTTTTATCTCATCTTATCCGCTTCATCTCATATTACAATGAGTGGTGTGTGTTTACTCATCCTGTCCGATGCGCCTCCTCTACATACTTTATATAGTAGATCATATCACTATTATCAAAAAGAGCGAGTCGTCCCTGTCCTGTGCGCCTCCTCTACATACTGTATGTAGTAGATCATATCACTATATCAAAGAGAGAGAGCCATCCTAAAGCGGAGTGGTGCCTACATTGATGCAGAAGAGGTAAGTCCTTTTACCATTTCTACTCTCCTGAACATCGCACTGATATTTTCCGTTTGGCTAACATTTATCTCATCTTATCCACTTCATCTCATAATACAATGAGTGGTATGTGTTTACTCGTCCCGTCTGACGCGCCTCCACTACATATTTTATATAGTAGATCATATCATTATCCTTGTTCATCAGATCTGGCCTATGAACTACCATGCAATGCTGTTCACCACTGAGGCCAAAACTAACCTTCAATGTGACCGTTCCTCGAACTACACTGGTAACAACACTTCGTCTCGCATCACAATCTGTGGTACATGTTTCTCTCTGTCTCTGCATCATTTCTTTTCGGCATACCTTCCTATCATAGATATGTTTTACGATCTGTCTTCATCAGGTCTACTGATGTTGCTTACCGAACAGAGGGTCAAAAATATGCTTCCATGCTTCCATGCTTCCATGCCCTGAACTAGTTTGTTTGCTTGCATCAACATGTAATCATTTGGTCATTGTTCCCTTGTGTAGCCGCGGTGCTGGTAGTACCTGCATCCAGGTAAGTTAAGGTGCCAGCGGATGCTCTGTGACCGTTATATATATATACATATATTACTTCCCTCCAGCTTGAAACACGCACTCTACCAGCTAACTTATCAGCCTGGAGTTTCTAACAAAGTGCGTCAGTTTTTCGTTTCTCATAATCTTGTTCATATGTTTTTTTTCAGTTATTAAATTTCGTTCCATCGACCCTGTGTCATTGCCATTCGTTCATTCCATTGACCCTGTGTCATTTGACATTTTCCCTTGATGGCCGTAAGGTTTTATGAGTCAGCCAGGAAGAAGCCAGTGCCAGTTCAAAAGAGGTGCATACACCTTTTGGCTGAAAAACATAAATAGGCACTAACTTGCTTTCTTCCTCATCTCTTTTTCTACCCCCAGTCGTTTGTTGAATCACTGACCATGTCCACTCCTTTTTGCTCTTCATTTGATTTTATACTCTTGCTTGAATTCAAATCAGCAAGGAACTGGGTGACTATGTGTTTCCAGATAACTCCCCCACTGTGTGACTGCGTGTCTGTTGTGTGATTCTCGCTGTGCCTCCACGAATGTCGCCCTCTGATCCCTCTACGAAGATTGGCCCCCCTGTTGGGGTTCGCAGGTCGAAAAGAATCAAGGGTACTGCAACATCACCTGGTAAAATCCAACCTGGGCAAGGTGTGAAGAAGCGCCATTGCGCCATCAAACCCGGTACATACGCATAATTTACCCTGTCTTCCACACTCGTGCTCAACCTCCTTCCAGCAGCACCAACTGGAAACCACGATACTGGTCCTGAGGTTAGAGCTGCATTAGGTCCCTTTTTTTTTTTTTTGGCTTGCTGACCCTCATTTTCAGCAGGCCAGATCTAGCATAGCTCGACGTCCAACTCACAAGCCATGTCCACGGCGTCCCTCGCAAGGTTTAACAGAAAAGGAGTGTGAAGAAGAGTATTCAATTCCTTGCGCTTGACGATGGTTCCACTGAAAGACGGTACAAAATTGGACCGCTGTACTGCCCTCGAGCAGCTCCGTGGAGGCATGATCACTATGCAGGATATAGTTGACGAGGATGATCATTCAGTGTCGCTGCTAGCTGTCCCCTCCAATACTCCTTCAGACAATGAGGATCATCGTAAACAATGTAAGTTTGTATTCTCTTGCGACCATATTCCCTCTCAACATCACCACTAGCTGTCCCCCCCAGTACCACTTCAGATGCGCATCTGCACCATGGCCTCCAGAGCATGTCCAATGATGAGGATGATCGTGAACAATGTAAGTTTGTATCTATACACAACCATACCTCTTCTCAACATCACTACCAGCTGTCCCCCCTAATATCCCTTCGGATGTGCATTTGTCCCATGCCCTTCAGAACATGTCCAGCGACAAGGATGATCGTGAACAATGTAAGTTTGTATCCTATGAAGTCATATTCCCCTTAAAGGCTGACCCCCCAAATGCCCCTTCAGCTCATCACCTGCCCTGTACCCCTCAGAAGGTCTCCTACAACGACCAGTCCACGGAGAGTGAAGAAGATGAGCAAGCAGTGGCAGTTGTTATGCATAGTGAAGACCCTGCTGACTTCAGAGAAGTTTACCATGCAAGCAATGTTGACCACCAACCCTCAGGTATTGTATTTAATGGCACTACTTTTATTTACATAGCACTTATACTCCAAACAGACAACAGTGACGACGAACATAGTGACAGTGACTGGTCCACCACCATGAGGTACAACCTTAAACGTCAGCAGACGGCGAGAGAAATTCGAGCTGGGAATTATGACCTTGACACTCATCCGTCCACCCCTCCTCTTGACTTTCCTTCTTCTGAAGATACTGCAGACACTGAAGGTACTGCGGACACTGAAGATACTGGTGAACTTAGAAAGCGCAAAGGGAAATCTACTCGTATTCTGCCCAAGGTCGGTAGACGCTCTGAATCCGATGAGGATGGGCTTGCTGCAGAGAATGGGCCCCCGACTTTAAGGCGTGGTAGGCTCCCCATCGATGCCTTACAGAAGGCACAGGCACTCGGTGTGCGCACCACTCAAGAGGCCCAAGCCATTGCCAATGAATATGGAAAAACACTTGTGTCGATTATGGCCGCCGCTGGGCTCACTACTAAAGCTACCCGGGCTGAATCAGTTTGGAACATACATCAGGCTTGGTATGCGAGTACCAACCCTAAATTGTCCAACGGTGAGTACCTTTGTGTTCATTTCCCTCCTCGATCCTGACTTGGTCATAGAATCCATGAATGATTACTACAGCCACCAGATGAAACATTATGAGAGTCATAAAGATGAGGGAGAACATCCTGAGCTGTGGGCGAAAATTCGGAAGTTCTGGAATGAGAGTATCAATGGTACCAAGGACATGAGTTCGAAGGCAATGGTCGGCCAGGTAATGATGTGCAGGGATTCCTTCACACAATCAGTTCATGATGTTCCCCTTTCCCCCCCCCCTGTTTTGTTTTTCTGATTCATGGTATAATTATATCTTTGTGCAGGTGCAAACATGGAGTAATGTGGAGGGCATCCATGTTTTTGGATGCATCATTTATAGTGGAAATGACAAAGCTGCGCACCAAGCTCAAGGTGTCTTTGCTGGCTCTTCGCTCTGCATGCAACTTGCAAGCGAGAGGCAGACAGATGTTGCGAAATTATTGGATTTTCTCTCTACAATTATCAAGTGAGTACAATCATTGCGGGTCGGGTTTACACTGACAATTTACTCTAGATATAAGATCCTTGGCTCTGCTGCTTCTGTCCTGCTACCCAACTTTGCCCTGTTATCGCAAAAGTCATATGACCGCGCTCTTGCATTACAATCCCAGGAAGTCAGACGTGATCGAAATCGGCATATCCTACCCCTGATGATCTCGCAGAAGTGTCATATCCATGACTCTTGGACTCGGACTCAGCCCAGTCTGGACCCCTAGCCCCTAACTCTGGTCAACTCCGGTCCTAGTCCAGCCTAGAAAACCCAACCCCGGCCCTAGATAACTCAACTCCGGCCTGCATAACTCAAGTCCGGTGTTTTACCCCTATCTCCGGTCCATTTCAGCCTCCCGGCCTTGCGCTGCTCCACCCTGGTCCTCCTAGGTCTATGTCCAGGTCACCCGGACATAACTCCGGTCTGTTTCCCTTTGTTTGTACTATATTTAGTCTAGCCCATTCATCTGACTTTGCTTACTGTACAAATCCTGTGTCTGACCCCGGTATGCCGGTCACCTGGACTTTAGCTATTAGTCTCTGCACAGCCTCTGTGGCTATCCACTCTTGCTAATCTTCTTGCTAATAGCTTATTAACAAGTCCAGCTCTATGTTCTTTACTCCGGACCGGCCTCATGTATTTAACCCCTGTACATACTTCGTAGCACCCTCAGTCAGAATATCAACTTAGTATTACCCTCAACTCCATATTACCCCTTGAGTCTACTCTATAGCTAAGGCCAAGCCTTAAGCTATCCCCGGTCCCTGTCCCAGACCTCTCCCTGGCTTGCATAAGGGTACAGCACATAAGCTGAGACCAAGGGGGGTAGATCCAACCCCGGACCGGCTTCCCCTTGTGTGCACTCCAACACCAGTCGGTTTCCCATGCTACCGGTTTTGTTCCCACGCTCCCGGCCTTAAGTCCGGTCCTCCGGACTTAGCCCCTAACCTCCGGCCTCAACTCTGGTCCAACCAGACTTGGCCCCTGTCTCCCGGCCTTGATTCTGGCCACTCGGACTTGGCCCCTGTCACCTGGTCTTGAAGCCCGGTCACTCCGAGGGTAAACCCATACTTCACAGTATATTCTGACTCACACTTGTGCAAGTCACTTCATCATGTCTAGGTCCTGCTCTAGAGCCCCTACCCATGACCTTGCCCATTGGGACTCATCGGAATACCTCTCATCTGACTCCGGAGCCCAACCCGGAGATCTCTGCTAAAGTAGAGAGGTAACCCAGCTCCCCTTGGCACTCTGCACACCCCTGACACTATGTCCTTAGTGGTCAAAACCTAATGCATCCATTCCCTCACTCCTGCCCTGCCTGCCCCTTGTTTTCTCCTGACTCCGGACCGGCCATGTCAACCCCTGAGTCGGACTCACCATCCGGACTCACCACCAACCTGGGTTCTTGCCTGAGCCCACTTCCAAGTCGGAGTTACCCTCCGGACTTGCCCCTGAGCCGGCCTCATCAACCGGACTCACTTCTGTCAGCTCCCCCGAGCTACCCCTGACCTCTGGCTGGTCACCCCAGTCTTCACCACAGTCCTTACTTCAGTCATCCCAGCACTCTAGCCCAGCTGTCTTCGTCCAGTTCTACTGTACTGGACACTGGGATCACATCACTCATTTGACCTCCTGACTCCCTGATATTGGTCTTCAGACATCTGTGCACCTCTGGTGCAGCCCACAGGCCTGGACTTAGCCAGTCCCGGTCCTCAACACCTTCCCTGGTTCCCCATCAGCACTCGGCTTCAGCAGTTTTTTGGGTCCAGTCTCCACCCTCGGCCTTTGCTACACCGGCCTTGGAGCCCTGGACCCCCTTTCCAGTCTCTGGAACTGTCTGTCACTGGCCTGTCCAGCCCTGGGTTGGCTTGTCCACACTCACTCGGACTTGTCTGAAGCCGGTTTGCCACTTCCCTCGGCCTCCTGCCCTTTGTTACTGGCCCTCTCGGCCCTGGTTTGATTCAGCCACCTCACCCGGACTTGTCTAGACCTGTTACTAGGTTTGGACCGGTCCTGGCTCTCCTCAGACCTTTTCTGTTCCTCACAGACCCCTCCTGGGTCTCCTGTCCATTGTCCCAGTGCTGCACTAGTCACCTCGGCCTCAGGATGGTGCTTGTCCTTTGGACTTGTACCAGGCCTCGGCTCCAGTGGTCTTAGCTAGTGCATGGCACCTCTGTTTTGGTCTAGGACCAGTCTGCCAGCCCTTTGGGCCTTGGCCCGGTCCCTGACCTCTCCACTGGCCTCTCTTTTCATTTAGAGGCACCCCCTAGGCATGCTAGTCCTTCGGACTTGCTCCTAGCCCCTGATTTTCGGTCTAGGACCGGTCTGCCGGTCCTCCAGCCCCTATCCCAGTCCCTGACTTCATTTCCAGTCCTTTCCCTGTCCTCTGTCCACCCCGGGATCCTAACCAGGTTAACAAGTTGGTAGCTTCGTACTCCGGAAGCCACAACCAGTAGTCTCAGTTGAGACAAAACAATTAGAGTCTACCCCAGGATCCTAACTGGGTCAACAAGTTGGTACTCTGGTACACCAGAAGCCAAACTGGTGGTCTCGGTAGAGACAAATCAATTAGTGCACCACTCTGTTCCCCTTAGCAGTCCTCCTGGCTTGTCCTGCCAGACCCACAGCTTCACCAGGCTTTACAGCCCTGGTCTGGACTCACCAACTCCAGTCCCCTTGTGGCCCTGGCTCGTCCTGCCAGTCCCTCGGCCTCAACCTGGCTTTGTAGCATGGCCCGGACTTGCTAACACCGGTCCTCCTATTTGTGTCCACTTTGTCCCACCTCCTGTAACAGGGAGTGACGAAAATGACTAAAAGCAAACGAGTGACTCAGTCTCGGGGATATGACGACTCAGATTAGGAGTACCTAAAAGCAAACGAGTGACTACAGTAGATGAGAACAAGTGGTAGTGAAAGTAGGTAGTTGGGCTCACCTCAGTCTCGGGGATACGACAACTGAGGTGCCCAGTTATGAGTGGATGACATTTATACCCTATAGTGGCTATGTACGACCGGGGTTGTAAGTATCCAGACCGGTAAAAATTAGAGAATGCAATGTAGAGTCAATGTGCACAGGTACGGGATAGACTTGCCAGTGCTAACCTCCGGATATCCCCAAATATCTCCAACACTCCCCCTCAAGTCTAAGTGAGTCCAACCATCTCGACAAACTTTTGAAGTTTCGGGCGCGTGAGCAGCTTAGTAAACATGTCGGCGACCATGGAATCTGTAGGGCAGTAGATAGGGATGACTTTATCCTCATCGACGGCAAGCTGAATGAAGTGATACCGGATGTCAATATGCTTTGTGTGTGGGTGGAACTTGTTGTTCATGGTGAGTGTGATGGCACCTTGGTTGTTGCACATGAGAGGAGTCAGAAGGGTAACAGGTGCACGAATCTTGCTGAGGAGGTTGCGTAGCCACATAATGTCTTTGAGCGCATTTGTCATCGTGACGTACTCGGCCTCTGTAGATGAGAGTGTGATGATGTTCTGCTTGCGAGATCCCCAGGCAACCGGCATGCCTCCAAGCAAGACGACATGACCAGAGATGGAATGACAATGGGGTTGTGAGCCCCAATCCGCGTCAACATAGGCAATGATGCCTTCCTTGGGATCAGTGAGCTGGAGTGTGAAGTCGCGCATGCCCTTGAGGTAGCGGATGACCTGTTTTGCGGCTTCCCAATGTGCATGGCCTGGATTCTGTAGAAATTGGGAGAGAATGGAAGTGGGGAAGGAAATGTCAGGACGAGAGCCAAGAGCGGCCCATGCAAACGACCCAACAATCTCCTTGTAGGGGACATTCTTCATTTCAGCGACAAGACGAGGAGTTGAGGGAGACTGGTTGCTGGATAAGATGGTGCCGGGTTCCATGGGTGTGGAGACAGCACTTGCATCCGACAACTCGAAGCGCTCAACCAGCGAGTCAATGTATGTCTGCTGCGAGATGGACAGCGTGCGTGCAGACCTGTTGTATTTAACCTCATGCCCGAGCAACCATTTGATCTCTCCAAGATCAGATATGTCAAACCGCTCCTTAAACCATTCCTTTACCCAAGATATCGTTGTGATGGTATTTCCAGTAAGTGCCATGTCATCTGTCAAGACAGAGATGACAGACAACATCTTGGCGCCAAGCCTGAAGAAGACTGCATGATCAACTGATGACCGCGTGAAACCAATTTCGCTGAAGAACTCGCAAAGGGTTTGATACCATTCGAAACCAGCCTGTTTCGTGCCATAAAGACACTTAAGCAGCTTACAGACCTTGCCTTCCTGGCCAGGTTTGAGATAACCAGGCGGAGGGTGCATGTACATGTTTTCAGTGAGTTCAGCATTGAGATATGCATTCTTAATGTTGATCTGGTGGATTTCCCAACCCTGGGAAGCAGCATTGACAAGTATGGCTCGGATGGATGGGAGTTTTGCAACGGCTGCGAAAGTTTCATTAAAGTCGATGCCTTCGCGTTGTCGTCGTCCATTTGCGACAAGTCGAGCTTTGTAGTGCGAGATATTGCCATTTTCGTCACGTTTTACTTTGAGGATAAAATGAGAGTCAATGATATTAGCACCGGGAGGGGGATTGACAAGCTCCCAAGTGCCCATCTTCTCGATTGCGGCAACTTCTTCACCCATGGCTGTACGCCATTTGTCTGCATTTGGTCCTCGAAGGGCTTCATCGATAGACAGCTCATCACTTTCAATTGAAGTGATAGCATGTTCGACAGTGTCCACAGCATCAACATCCGAACAGAATTCTTTGTCAGCGTCGAGTTCGACCTCCCACATTGCATTAGCATGTGGTGGTGGGAAACTCTTGCTTGCATAGAAGCCGGGTTCGTGAGACGAGGCTTTGCGAGGGAAACGAGGAGCTGGGACATTGAGTGGTGGAGCAGGTATGGTCTTGTCTTGTTGTGATGACAGCAAGCTCGGTGGGGTGGTTAGAGGTGATAGTGGCAATGGGACATCAGCAGGTAATGGTTCAGGAGGGTTTGACGATGTTGTTTGAGTAGAAGCTCCTGGAGTTTGCCTAATCTCCTCTGGGGCAAAGCATACATTTCGCTCGACAGATACTCAGCGAGTTTCTGGCCAATAGATCCTGTAGCCTTTGCTTTGTGAGTCATAGCCAACAAACCTGGCCTCTTTGGCCTGCTCGTCGAGCTTTCCCGCACTCTCAAGTCGGACAAAAACTTTGCATCCAAAGCAGTGAAGGTCGGAGAGGTTGGGCTTGTGCCCATGGACCATTTCATAGGGGGTCTTGTTGATGAGAGCGCAAGTTGGAGAGCGGTTCTTGAGGTACGTGGCATGATTAATGGCCTCTGCCCAGAGTGTGCGCGGGAGACCTGCACCAATAAGAAGTGCATGTGCCTGCCCAACAAGGGTGCGATTTGCCCATTCTGCAACACCATTCTGCTGGGGTGAGTCATGCACAGTCAACTCGAGTTGGATGCCTCTATTTGCAAAGTATCCTTTGGCATCATTGCTCAGATACTCGCAACCTCGATCGCATCATATGAATTTGACCTTGGTGTCATCATGCTGATTAAGGACATATTGGACATGGTCTTGAAGAGCTGCGAAGATGAGACTCTTCTTCTGACAAAGGTAACCATTGTTTCACATGAGAAGTCATCAGTGAAGGAAACGTAGTATAGTTTTCCTCGGAGTGATGCAACCTGAGCAGGACCCCACACATCAGTGTGTAGCCGTTCACCATATTTTGTGGCACAAGTGTTTGACTCGGCGGGAAAAGGAACACGAGTGATCTTCGCCCTGACACATGTTTCACAGAAGTTGTTGTCAGGCTGGGAGACAATCTCGATGCCTTCTACCATGCCATTAGATACCATAGTCCTTGTAGCACTGAATGACATATGGCCCATGCATTCGTGCAAGTGTCGAAGGGACATGCGAGTGTGAGGCGTGCGAGTGGTGGCTGCAACCTCAATGGCTGTGGCAACATTATACAGGCCATTGACCTCAGGGATGCGGGCTACGAGCACACTAGATGGCTCAGGGGACCAGATTTCACAGAAACCTTTGATCATTCAAACAGAAAAGCCAGCTCAAGTGATGCGCGTGGTTGATATGAGGGTGAAAGCGATATCTGGAGCAAAAAGTGCATCCTTCAAGGTAACGCGGCTGCACTCAGTTCCTTTAGGCAACTCGATGACAACATCGCCACGTCCAGTTGCATAGATGGTTCGTCCATCAGCGATGTTGACGGGTTTTGGAGTAATGGGGGTAAATGATGTGAATTTTGCATGATCAGGACAAAAATGAGAACTTGCACCAGAGTCAACAATAGCACCACGCTGCTCAGCAGGGACAGAGAGGAGAGTGGCCTCAGGAAACAGGGTTGTTGTGGCGAATGCAAAATCGTCAGCAGGAGCTGTGGCTGTGTTGGCTGACTGTGTCGACTTCTGATGAGGACCCTGGCCCTCCTTTCCTCCCCCCTTTCGCCAACAATCCCTTGAGAGATGACCAACCCGATTGCAGCTAAAACAAGTCTTGTTTGAGTTTTTCGACCTGCGATTGCAACGACCATTCTTTGCAGAGGCATTGAGTGCTGCATCAGTTGTTGCTGACACATCCTTCCCAATGTTGCGGTGATCAGCCTCCTCAAGGACAACAGATATGATAGCACTGGACGTGGGAGTCTGTCCAGAGGCACAGATTGCAGCAGTAGTAGTGTGCAAAAGGGTCCGGAAGGAATCGGGTAAGGAATTCATGATCATGGCTGAGAAATCACGATCATCAACTGGAGAGCCCATGCCAGCTAGTTCCTCCCATAGTGTCATCATGGTAGTGAGGTGACTCTGCACGTCATCCCTTTCACCACATTTCATATTTTGCAAGTGAGATCGGATATCTACCTGCATCATGTCACTTTTGGTCTCGTAGATGGCCCGGATGGCCAACCAAATGTCAGCTAGGCAGTCAAGATGCTGGACCTGTATTAAGATGCTATTTGGGATCGTAGCATATAACTGCTGGATTGCAAGTGCCTCCTTTTGCCTGAATGCATCAGAAAGGGCTAGACTTGTCTCAATCTCGGCTGGGGTCGCATCACGTGATTTGTCAGTGATCTGGATTTTACCAGTTTTGTCATCAACCGGTAGTGGCTGGGGAGTAGACACGGTGCCATCAAGGTGGCGGGCAAGACCACGTGCTGTCAATGACATCACGGTCTTCATCTTATACTCTACCCAGTTTTTCTCAGTGAGTTTCGGCACAGCATATATGCCTGACGAGGTAGTAGCAACAGAGAGGCTCATAACCTGTAACAGGGAGCGATGAAAATGACTAAAAGCAAACGAGTGACTCAGTCTCAGGGATACGATGACTCAGATTAGGAGTACCTAAAAGCAAACGAGTGACTACAGTAGATGAGAACAAGTGGTAGTGAAAGTAGGTAGTTGGGCTCACCTCAGTCTTGGGGATATGACGACTGAGGTGCCCAGTTATGAGTGGATGACATTTATACCCTATAGTGGCTATGTACGACCGGGGTTGTAAGTATCCGGACCAGTAAAAATTAGAGAATGCAATGTAGAGTCAATGTGCACAGGTACGAGATAGACTTGCCAGTGCTAACCTCCGGATATCCCCAAATATCTCCAACACCTCCGGACTCCCTTATGACCGGTCCCCTGAGTTCCGGTCTTCCCTCCTTCACTAGGCCTTGTCAGCCTGTCACCTCCGGACTTCCTTATAACCCCTGACCGGTCTTGCTGACTCCGGACTCCTTTCTCTTTCCTGGTGCTCGTCTCCAGACTTCCTCATGGTCCCTGACCAGTCTTGCTCACTCCGGACTTCCTTCTTTTGGCCGGTCTCCTGTCTCCGGCCGCCCTTGGCCTCTGATACCCCTTGGGTAGCTCTATGCTACTCCTCTGTCACTCGTTTGGCCTTCGGGCCTCTCCCTCCTCCTGGAACTACCCCTGTCCTCTACCCCAGTGCTATGGTCTTGACCTAGCACCTCTTTCCGGTCCTTGGTGGACCCGGCCCTGGTTCTCTCTCGGTCTCCGACCCCTGTTTTAATCGGCCTTGTCAACCTGTTAGGAACTGAAGTATCTTGGTTGTAGGGAACCGACTAGCCCACTCAATAGGCATCCGTTGGTAGCCGAGTGTAGTGCAGTCACCTATCCCTGCCTAATACTAAAGTTTGCTAACCCCCCTGATGTCAACCCCGCCTTGGAGCATGAATTTGCTTGCAAGACACCCCGGGCTTCAGCCCATCTGACAAACCCCTGACTCTGCCAGTCTGTTTCCCAGCTCACCCACTCGCCCTGGAACTTGTATGTTCGCGAGGCCCCTTTGGGTACCAGCTGACCCCTCACCTTCCCCCAAACCATCGCCACTGTCACCCCACCATTGACTCCGGAACTCCAGTCCTACCCACTCTCCCGACTCCGGTCTTACTGGTTGTCTTTTGGCCTGCCGGTCTTCACCGGCCTTCTGGTTTCCTCTTGGGCTCTGGTTCCGGCCTTCATACCCTCACCCTTGACTCCGACACTCCCTACTATCCCTGTACCAGTCCGGCCTGCTCTGCCAGCCTTGTATCTCCGGTTTTAAAGCCTTTCTGGCCTTGAAAAAGCTTCCTGAAACCGGTCTTGACACCTGTTAAGCTGGTCTCAGCATTCTCAGTACTCGGACTTACAACTCTGGTGGTAGTACTCCTACTACCTGTCCAGTACTCCGCTCCATGGTCCTAGCCCATACCTCATACCCCTGTAGACTTGGGAGGTCTACCCTAAGAGGGGGATAAGGGACCTCGCTAGTGACCTACTCTCTTCCAAACCCCTGTCTGCTACCTCTCTGGTGCCCTCAGCACAACCCTGCTCGGTCCCTGCACACCAGCTCCCAGTTCCTTGGCCTGGTCCTTGCATACTGAAGCACTCCCGAACCACCTGCCCCGGGTTGCTCCCAGCCCCTGACATTTGTGTTGGTACTCCAGTCTCACTGTCTCGGTAGTCCTTGGCCTTGGTGGTTGTGTGTTCACCAGTCTCACTGGCCTTGGCCTCCTGTTCTCAGCCTTTCAGCTGGACAACCCCTAGGCCTCACCCAGTCTCCAGACCCCCTGAACCAGTCCTCCAATGACTTTTGGCCCTCGGGCTTCTTGCCACCGGAAAACCCACCTCCAACCAACTCCAGACACCCCTGAACCGGACTCAGCTTTGGCACTCCTAGGCTTCGTTGCACCGGTCTTATGACCTGCTGGTCCCCGGGTCATGCCTAGATATGCTGGTTCCTCTGGTCCTTGTCCAGACCAAACTCTAGCTGTTGTAGACAGCCCCTGGTCCCTCGCTGACCTCCAGAAGCCTGTCCGGCCTGTTTCCAAGGTGCTTGGCACCTGGCCTTGCCACTTCCGGCCTCGGGTTTGCATCTTGCTACCCCTGGTTACCCCGGTCTCAGTGTTAGCCCACTGGCCTACACTGTTTTGGCCTCCCATTGTCAGCCTGCTAGCTGGATAGCACCTCAGATCATCTCCGACTACCCCAAACCCCTCTGACACCTTCAGACCAGCCTCCAGTCAGCCACTCCGGCCCAACCCAGCTCCAGACTGGTCTCCCTTTGGGTTTCTGGCCTTACAGCCCCACCCAGGTCAAGACTGGTCTCCCATAGCCTTTCTAGCCCTTACTGGCTCCCGACTGGTCCCCACCCGGCTTTTCTAAGCCCCCCTGACCATTAGACCGGTCTCCAGTTGCCCCTTCCAGTCCTCTCTGACCCTCAGACTGGTTCCCGGCCTTCCTGGCCTTCTGTCTCCTTGACTGGTCTTCGGTTTTGCTGTTTTCACCAGACCAGTCGCTTTAGCACAACTGGCTCCACCACTCCTGGTCTCAATCTCCGGCTTTTGCCACCACCGGCCTGAGCCACCCTCGGTCTCAGCCTTCGGCTTTGACCCCTGTCTCTGGCTTTGGTTTCCTGTTTCCTTGTTATATGTTTTCTTGGTTTTCTGTTATCTGTTTTCTTTTTCTGTAGATATACACTTTCAGACCCCATGACCCCCTGGAGCAGACCTTGGACCTAAACCTGGCCTTCTCGGCACTTCTTGTGACCCTCCGTATCCCTGCAGTGCAGTCCCAGTCCAACTGGTGCATTCCTAGACCGGTTTTCCGGCCTTCCTGGCACCCACCTAGCCTTTGTGTCATTCCGCTGTCACTCAGCAGCACCTGGTACACCCCTGGACCATCTTATGGTCATCTCCGGACCTCTCTGGACCCTCTCGGCCTCCATGTTGCCCTGAACCGGCTTTGAAGCACACTTCTGGCCCTAGTGGCACACTCCTGGTACATTAGTTGGACATTACCAGTCCCCTGCACATCTTCGGTCTCTGGCTTTCCCTGACCTGGCCCTGAAGCACACTCCTAGGCCTTACCTGGTTATTCCCAGCCTTCGGTTTGCCTTAACCCAGCTCCAAAGTGCAACTCCGGCCCTCTGAGACATCAGCCTCAGCTTTCAGCTGTCTCCAGAAACCCCCGTACAGCTGGTCTAGTCACTTCCGGACTTGGCTTTGCCTTGTCCCAGCCTGCTGAACTGTCTGGCAGCCTCCTAGACCGGTCTCCAGCCCTCTTGTTGTCGCTTCTTTGGCCTTGGGTTCCCAGAACAGTCCTCGGACTTGACCCTTGCCCACAAACCTGGCTTGTCCCATTCCGGTCCGAACTACTGGACCTCCAGTCATCGCTGGCCTGTCTCCCAGCCCTCGGGCCCACCCTTGGCACTGTGCATGCACTCGGACTAACTCCTAGTCATGGGACCTCCCTGCATAACCCTCTGAGCATATTTCCCTATGGAACCTCAAGGGTTTGGTTCCTAAGAGGGGGATACTGTCATATCCATGACTCTCGGACTCGGACTCAGCCCAGTCTGGACCCCTAGCCCCTAACTCCGGTCAACTCCGGTCCTAGTCCAGCCTAGAAAACCCAACCCCGGCCCTAGATAACTCAACTCTGGCCTGCATAACTCAAGTCTGGTGTTTTACCCCTATCTCCGGTCCATTTCAGCCTCCTGGCCTTGCACTGCTCCACCCCGGTCCTCCTAGGTCCATGTCTGGGTCACCTGGACATAACTCCGGTCTGTTTCCCTTTGTTTGTACTATATTTAGTCTAGCCCATTCATCTGACTTTGCTTACTGTACAAATCCTGTGTCTGACCCTGGTATGCCGGTCACCCGGACTTTAGCTATTAGTCTCTGCACAGCCTCTGTGGCTATCCACTCTTGCTATTCTTCTTGCTAATAGCTTATTAACAAGTCCAGCTCTATGTTCTTTACTCCGGACTGGCCTCATGTATTTAACCCCTGTACATACTTCGTAGCACCCTCAGTCAGAATATCAACTTAGTATTACCCTCAACTCCGTATTACCCCTTGAGTCTACTCTATAGCTAAGGCCAAGCCTTAAGCTATCCCCGGTCCCTGTCCCAGACCTCTCCCTGGCTTGCATAAGGGTACAGCACATAAGCTGAGACCAAGGGAGGTAGATCCAACCCCGGACCAGCTTCCCCTTGTGTGCACTCCAACACCGGTCGGTTTCCCACACTACCGGTTTTGTTCCCGTGCTCCCGGCCTTAAGTCCGGTCCTCCGGACTTAGCCCCTAACCTCCGGCCTCAACTCCGGTCCAACCGGACTTGGCCCCTGTCTCCCGACCTTGATTCTGGCCACTCGGACTTGGCCCCTGTCACCTGGTCTTGAAGCCCGGTCACTCCGAGGGTAAACCCATACTTCACAAGAAGTTCCATAAGTCACTACAACTATCTCTATCTGATCTACTAGCTGAAGCCCCACAGATGAAGCCGAGATCAAGTGTGGGCAGAAGAACGTTCCATGGAAGGTGCTGCTAGTCCTGCTCTTCGTCCACAAGCATACCATTGTTGATTGGCCAGCTGGAGTTCCGGTGGTTGGTCCTGATTTCAATGTGAAGCGCCTCAATGCCGACGAGCTCCGTGCTCTCACTGTTCCATTTTTGAAAGAGCAGATGGAACAAGATTACAATTTGGAGGCTCCAGCAGAGGAGGAAGAAGACCACTTTGTGCCAGTACCTGCTTTGTCGTTTTATCTCAAGCATTGGACAGCTGGTGAGTATAACTGATCTTGCACAATTATGCTGGCCTGACTAACGTGAATTATTCAGACCAGCTTCAGCTGTTGTGCGAAGCTGACCCGAATGCCTTTGACATTCCATTAGTAGTGAATACGCTTCATCACTCCCTTTGCCTCGTTTCTGACTCGCAAGCATTTGTCAAAGTGCTCCCCCCAACAATGCACCAAAAGGGCCCTGACCAGGAGGCAGCCCCTTGTCTCCCCCCACCCCCAGCTGAAGCACAACCCCACCCACGCACACGAGGCCATGCAGCACCAAACACCTGCAATGCTCATCGACCCCCTCCAGCATCCGAGTATTCACCTCTTCCTCCCTCATCACCGCCTGACAACTCACCTTGCTCGTCTCCTCCACGAGCTACGCATGATCCTGCTCTGGTAGCACGTCATCTACAACATGGTACCTCCCACAGCTGCTCTCCAACCCTGCACTCCCACCGATCACAGAAGCGTCGTCGAGAATATCCAGAAGACAGAAGCAAGAATGACGCAGGCCCATCACAGGGAAGGTCCCACCGCAGGTATGCTGTTAGTCTGACCTGAATGCGTTATACTGACCCAATGCAGTGTGGTTGAGTATGTTTATCGGAGCCCCCCACGCAAGAGACACCACTATCCATCTGATGATGAAGATGGCTACCCCCATAATCGTTATATCCGCTACTGAGGTACGTTATGTACACCTATGTTACATACCCCCATCTTCACTGATTACATGCATAACCCAGTGCTCGTTGATGATACCCCCCTCCCCATTCATTAGTACTATGGACACTGATCCTTACCTTTCAGCAAGCACCACCCCACATGGCCATTGCTGTGGAGGTATGTCATACGCATTTCGATTACCATCTCATCCCCACTGATTCTATGCATGACCCAGTTGCTCGCCAATGATACCCTTCCTACCCTCGTACTTTCCATTCATTAACACTGTAGATACAGAGTCGAAGACTTCATCCCTACTGACTCTATACATGGCCCAGCATTCACCAATGATACCCTTCCTACCCTCATACTTCCCATTCATTAACACTGTAGATACAGAGTCAAAGACTTCATCCCCACTAATTCTATACATGGCCCAGTGTTTGCCAATGATACCCTTCCTACCCTTGTACTTCCCATTCATTAATGCTGTAGATACAGAGTCGAAGACTGTTTAATCTTACAGTGTGTTGCCTTACATAATGTGTTGCTGGATACCTCAAAGTCCAGTCTGAAATTTGGTTTGTCCTGTGTGTTTTTGCTGGACTGGTGACACCTATCTTGTTGGAGATTATAAAGTGCCAGTGTGGTAGTGACTTAGGTGCGCTTCAGCCATGCTTACATAATCACCTTAGAGGCATACATAGTGATACATTCCCTTCACTATTCCCTCAGTAGTTTCACACCTACTGAGGTAGCCTATAGGTTTCAATATATCTGTGGCATGGTCTGACCTGCCCATTGTTTTTTTGGGAGGTGTCTGATGATTCATGATTTGTAGAGGGGCTGATGTGCATGACTACATCCCTTGTTTGTGCTGTCCTCTTTGCCAGTACTAGTGCAGTCTCACAGTGATGAACATGATGCACATGTCTTCAGCTTGGCTACCTGGCTGAGATGGGCACTGAGCAGTTCCCCCCTGTTACTGACCTTGAAATTCACTTGTTCTCAGGATGCTTTGGAGTTGAAGGCTCATTCAGAAGCAAAGGTTGATGATGAAGCCATCCTGTTCTCAACTCCTGGCTTTACCAATTTCTTAAAAGCTGTTGTCCACATTTCATTCCTCCCCCACTGCATGCTATGTCTGGGGACTGTGCAGTGTGCCTACTCATTCCCTATGATTGAAAACTTGGTGATGCACACAAATCAAAACATGCACTAGGTTTAGTAGGCAAGACATAATTTTGTAACTTTACAATTGAGCATAAACTGACTTGACCTTGCTTGTGAATGGTCACTGCAGAACCCAAAGGTTCATATATCAATGTCTGACAGATATCCACCTGTGTCAGGTGGCAGAGTTGTAGGAGGAAAGTGTATACCATTTAGCTTCCACCATTGGATGTTACCTCACTTTACCAAGGATGACTTCAGTTCAGAGGTGAGTGGATTGATGGAGAACCATACCTGTGTGGGCTGACCCTGCAGGAGTTCTGTTTCCATGCCATGGTTGGTCAAGAAGCTCTCATTGATACTGTTGTCAATGGTGGAGACAGGCTATATCCAATGATGTCTCATCAAGGTGCTGGAGGATGTCATGGTCTACTATGGCAGTGTGGTGCATGATCCATTGGGTGACCTCATCCAGTTCATGTACAAAGAGATGGTTGGTGTGACCCAGGGCAGTCTGATATATATTGTCTTCTGCAAGAAAGGTCCTGTCATGTGTCAGGTCTTCACTGGTATACAAATGGTCATCAACTACTGACTTTTCCATAATGGTTTCAGTATCAGCAATGGTGATCTATTGCTGGACTGAAAGTGACAAGCTTCATCACCAAAGAAAATTGCAGAAAGGAAGCAGAGGGTCCAGGAGATTATTGATGATGCATATCACAACCGCTTGAAGGCCATGGCTAGCATGACCATCCTAGAATCCTTCAAAAGTATGGTTGAGTGTGAATTTAACCTTGATTGTGACCATTCTGGTTGATATGTGCAGGAGCACTTGAAGGAGGACAACAATGTCAAGCAGATGGTTACTGCAGGATCAAAATGTTCATATATCAATGTCTCACAGATGTCTGTCTGTGTTGGGCAGCAGAGTGGAAAGAAAGTGTATACCATTCAGCTTCCACCATTGGACATTACCTCATTGTGCAGGGAGTTCAAGCACAAGTACTGTGTTGATGTTACAGGCAAGAAGGGTGGCTTCCATGCTGGAGTTCAGCAGATTGGTATTGATTACTCCCCACTACATGCCTGTCAAGTTGTGAACTATCATTCACAATGCTATTTAGATCTTCCACATTGAGCACTGCAAGCCTAGCAACCTTGAACCAGGATACATTGTCAACAAAGTCCACCAACTCATGTAGAAGCTGCTGGCTGTGCTGGGTGATGATGAACTCAGCAGGAAAGGTTGGACCTCCTACACCTGCAGGCACACCTGTGATGATCATTAATTATATGTATGACACTCCTTGCATGCTTGTCTTGATGTTGTTGTACTGCATGTACCATATCAAGGTGGGCACTTGTGGCATCCAGGGATGCCCAGAAGGCTTATGGTGTGCTAGGTGATTGATGTCAAGGGTAGGGATCTGCCATGTCAAGGATGGAAAATCTCCAACTTGACATGGAGAATCCTAGTGGGCCATGGAGAATGCCCAGCTAGACCATGTAGAATCCCCAACATGACATGGAGAATCTCCACCTTTGATATGGAGAATCTCCAACATGGCATGGAGAATCCCCATCCTTGACATGGAGAACCTCCACAGGTCATGGAGAATCCCCACACTTGACATGGAGAATCTCCAACATGGCATGGAGAATCCCCAGTGGGCCATGGAGAATCCCCAACATGGCATGGAGAATCCCCAGCGGGCCATGGAGAATCTCCAACATGGCATGGAGAATCCCCATCCTTGACATGGGGAATCTCCAACATGACTTGGAGAATCCCCAGTGGGCCATGGAGAATCCCCAACATGGCATGGAGAATCCCCATCCTTGACATGGAGAATCTCCAACATGACATGGAGACTCCCCACACTTGACATGGAGAATCTCCACAGGTCATGGAGAATCCCCACAGTTGACATGGAGAACCCCCACAGGCCATGGGTAATCTCCAACATGACATGGAGAATCCCCACACTTGACAAGGAGAATCCCCAACATGACATAGACTCAATCCCCAGCAGGACATGGAGTATGCACTTAGAGGATCACCTTCTCTGTCCTTTACACCAACTGCTGATATACCTTGTGGTGTTGTTAGTGTTTGAGCCACTCAACAGTTCATTTGTTCATAGAACAATACTCTCTGCTTCATGTTCCTTGTCTCCATCATCTCACACCTGTGTGATTTTCCTGGTGACAAAGAGGTGATGGTAGTGTCCCAACTTCTGAAAATCACAGGGTTTTTTCAATGGTATATTTGTTGACTTCATCATGGGAGCTTGTTGGTGTCCAAACTGTCCTCCATCATCTTGTTGGAGCAGCATGAAGGGCAGGGTGAGCTAAAGCACAGGGTAGGTTAGTTTGAGTGCATCAGGATGAGTGGAGTGTTTGGTCAGGGGGATGTTTCCTGAGAGTTAACACCCAGATGATTCTGTTGTCATATGCAGAAGGTGTCATTCTACCTCCCCTGCTTCGTCCAAGTTGAAAAGCTACATCCCTGCCATGAAATACAGTACTCTATGGCTGCAAAACGACCCACCTGTCCAAAAGCATGTTCAATTTCTGTGTCTGTTTTTGCCTTCCAGAGTTTGATGGTCGTGCATGTGCTGTGTCCAGCAGCAGATGTTGCTAAGAAATTGTAATTCCTGCCCTGGAAACTACACAGCACCTGTACCATGACACCTACAGAATAAGGAGTTGCTATGAGGTACATTAGAGGATTGGACATACTTCTGTGACGAAGAGTTTGGACTTGTGTTCCCATTCTCATACACCACACCCATACCTTACCATCAGTAGCTCCACTGACCACCTTTCAACCACAATCAACAAAATTGATAGTGCATGGATAATTTCCATTAGAAGAGTCGCATGGGAATGGAAATGATAAGGATATGACAGAGCAGCCCACAGGATACAGGTCCAGGCCAGTTGTTAGATTGGATATCAAGATGTGTGTCTTGTCTGGCGATAGTGCCGCACTCCCTCTGTAACCTTGATTGTCAGTTTGATTCCAGACGGATAAAACGAGGACTAACATATGCTGATGCATGTGAGCAGGACAGATTTGCCAAAGCGATTGTGATTTCTGGATGTCCCAGCAGCTTGATGGAACATTAGAGGACACTAACAGTGAGATATTCTGATGACATACATCACTCTGTGATTTAGGTAGGCCACAACAACTTGATTCTTGCCTTTGAGGAAGTGTGCAGATCTCAGCTGGATATGTACATCTGCCTCTGTTTGATGTGCATCGAGCTCTTCTGGTGCAGGAAGGAGGATTACTGTCATATATATGTCTATCATTCAGAAAAGAGCTGTTACCGGTCAGTCCTTGTGACAACTGTAAGTCTACCTTTGTTCAGCTCTTGTGCAATGTGGACTTCGCAGCCTACTCCTATTGCAAGGTCCCCAGACGAAGGGTTCATGTCTAGGCAATGAACAGGCGCCATGATCCCCTTCTGGATGTCTCATGTGTTGTCCAGGTTCTGGGTCGCCATGATTCAGTACAAGCGGTACACTTCCATTGAAAGGGTAAAAAGATACAGTGAGGGACAAAAGCGTTGCAATGTTTGTGAGGTGTGAATTGTTGCTGATGTAGCTTGGGCTATACTGCACAGATAATCATGACAGTTCAGTCAAAACAAAGCAATACATGCTGAGATACACCCTATTCTTTCCAAAAAGTGCATTGCAACACTTTTGTCCCTGACTGGTGAAATCATGAAATGTGACCTTTTGATGGGATTGAGGGCATGGAGGATGGGAAAAATGATTACATAATAAACCACATGATCATCCAGATGATTTGTCAGCATGTAAACAATGACAAACATTGGACTTGTACCATTAATCCTCCCTCTTTTACCACAACTCATGAAATCATCTCTCTAGCTCAGATGGTCATTTTCTCAAGGAATTATTATCAAATACTGGTGGCCACCACAGTGTCATCATTATAACATGCTCTCAGAACCATCAGTCCCTTAAAAAACCTGCTGTCAGTCATTTCCTGGACTGTTTCCCCCCCCATGCCTGATGTGTTCTGGGACCAATCAGTACTTGGAAGGCTGAAAATGTTATGGAGGTCAATCTGGCACTTCAGAACATGATTTACGAACCAGTCCCCTCTCAACCAATGCATTTCTGGCACAGGAACACTGATATGGAAGTTGGGGTGAGACAAGACCTCCTTGTGCTCTGAGCACCATAAGAGGGTTCACTAGATCTTGCTCTGATCTGAACTGTAGATGACTGGGGAAGGATTATTTGGTCATATGTCACCAAAGGCAATATTCAGGGCCAGATGGAAGCACAGGATTCTGCTCCATGGCAGTTCAGTAGCATATCCTTCTGATGACACCCAGGGGTAAAGAGGATTTTGTCTTGCCCTAACTGCCATACCACTGTCCCTGTGCCAGAAATGCATTGGTTGAGAGGGGACTGGTTCGTAAATCATGTTCTGAAGTGCCAGATTGACCTCCATAACATTTTCAGCCTTCCAAGTACTGATTGGTCCCAGAACACATCAGGCATGGGGGGGGAAACAGTCCAGGAAATGACTGACAGCAGGTTTTTTAAGGGACTGATGGTTCTGAGAGCATGTTATAATGATGACACTGTGGTGGCCACCAGTATTTGATAATAATTCCTTGAGAAAATGACCATCTGAGCTAGAGAGATGATTTCATGAGTTGTGGTAAAAGAGGGAGGATTAATGGTACAAGTCCAATGTTTGTCATTGTTTACATGCTGACAAATCATCTGGATGATCATGTGGTTTATTATGTAATCATTTTTCCCATCCTCCATGCCCTCAATCCCATCAAAAGGTCACATTTCATGATTTCACCAGTCAGGGACAAAAGTGTTGCAATGCACTTTTTGGAAAGAATAGGGTGTATCTCAGCATGTATTGCTTTGCTTTGACTGAACCTTGGTGCCCTAGAAAGCTTAGAGTCACCCCTTTCCAATGGTATAGGTATCATGATTATCTGTGCAGAATAGCCCAAGCTACATCAGCAACAATTCACACCTCACAAACATTGCAATGCTTTTGTCCCTCACTGTATCCACTCACATTAAGTGCTGGTACAAGTGCCAATTTTCCGTCTTCACACCCAAAGATGAGTCTTGAAGAATGAGAAGAATGGACATCCCATTGCAGGCAAAGTACTGGACTTTGAAGGGACACCCTCTGTGTCATCGCTCTTGTGTGGATGTCCCAAATAATGAGCTGTAAATCTTCGCCGCCACTGGCAAGATACTTGCCACATGGAGAAAAGGAGAGGCACGTAACAGAGTCAGTGTGTCCATCAGCCAGAGCCCCAGCTGGTTGGTATGCATTAGTAGTTGAGTTGCTGGTCATGGTCGTGAATAAAAGAATATCGAAGAATGCAAGTGTCAAAACATGGCATCCATTAAGCGCCATTCAATGCTTTGTCTCTCTTTGAGGTTATGGATCCTTTTGGGTGACGTTCGAAGCCCAAATCTCGAGTTCAAAATACAACTCATTGACAGTTATATTCCGAAATTTCTATCAAGGAGAATTGGTAAATGGGTACACATTTGTCTTGTCTATCTTCAGTAATCTATGCTCCTCCACATGGAGAGAGTCATACCAACCCCTATCATAACAATTGATGGGTAATCCCATTGGCACTTTGGCATTCATGCTCATTTTTGGGGGATCAGGGCGGATATGGAATCATGGTGCATTACCCCGCAATCCAATATGACCTGCCTTCACCATTTGGTGGGCAGCATGGGAATCATCGATTTGCTGATACAGAGCAGCCAAAGTGGCGCTTCTCCAGGGTGGAGTCGATACAATGTAAGTGCACTGTTTGAGAGGCCCTTCTCCTTTGTCTGAGCTGATACCTTTTATCCCAATGCATTTGAGTAGTGGGACATGCCTACATATGCTGGCATCATCTTTTGCTGTCACAATACATGCCTGAAACAACTGTGGTATAGGTGAAACGAGGCCTTAGCCAGAGTCAGTGACATAGATAAAGTGAACCTGCCTGTCACTTTTGGGTGGTACTAGCTGTGGTGACTAGACACCTTTGTTTCTTGGAATATCCACCCTGGAGTTCATCATAGATTTTCTGAAGATGCTTCAATTGCCTGTTTAGTGTGAATATGACGTAGTCCATATTCAAGAACTTTTCCAGAATGGGGGGGTATTTGTACCATTTGTGGTTGACAACTTTATCAATAAAATCAGCAGCTGCAACAGCCTTGGCACAGTTGTTAAAGGTGGATGTCCACTTTCCAATAAGATCAAAACAGAAATTCTTGGAGGTTATTTCGATGCAACCAGGCAGCTTCTTGTCGAAGGCTCTAATTTCGTCTTGTGTGGGGGGGGGGGGGACTGTGTCCAGAAGTTGCAATGTTGATTCAATTTTGAGGAGGATTTGTAAGTGCTTGTGAAGGTGTTGCTGGACATGGGAATCAGTTACCGAAATCAAGATGAAGCAGATGGATCTCCGACCCGAAAGATTACTCTGAGGGGATCCTTTGCAAAGGGATCAAATCTGGTGCCTCCCTCATCATCCGATGACTTGTTGTTTGATGCCTCATCATCGGCTTCACTATCATGTATGTTAGTGCCAGGCGACTTCTGTTTATGGCGCTTGGTGTTCATTGCAACATTTTGATGTACAATTACCAGTCTACTAACTGCTTCACAAATGGCAGCAAATTCCGCTCTAAGGTTTTCTTCGAGGGTCTTAAATGCATGAGAAACAACACTGAGAAAGGGCCCATTTTGAACAAGTTTGTCCAATGCTGGCTGCCTTGAAGAAGAGTGAATGCCTTCCATGGATGTCAACCCTGGAGCAGAACCAAAATGCCCATGAATGGAACTCTGCGAAGGAAATGGCACTGGGTTACAGTGACTGGAGTGGCTGCTCATGGAACTTGCAGGCACAGCTGTCAGCCCTGGTATGGGACCAGACTTTCCATGAACAGAACTCTGTGAGGGAAACAGTGGCAAGTGACTGGAGTGTCTGCTCATGGAACTTGCAGCTTGAATTCCTGAGAGACATTAAAGGTCAACAAAAGTGACATAAACAATAGGTGCAGATACCTTGCACAGGTGTCGGCCCTGGTACAGGGCCAGACTGGCCATGAATGGAACTCTGTGAGGGAAATGGCAGCAGATGACTGGAGTGTCTGCTCATGGAACTTGTAGCTTGAATTCATGCAAGACATTAGAGGTCAACAAGAGTGACATAAACAGTAGGAACAGATACCTTGCACAGGTGTCGGCCCTGATATGGGACCAGACTTTCCATGAACAGAATTCTGTGAAGGAAACAGCAGCAAGTGACTGGAGTGTCCGCTCATGGAACTTGCAGCTTGAATTCCTGGGAGATGTTAAAGGTCAACAAAAGTGACATAAACAATAGGTGCAGATACCTTGCACAGGTGTCGGCTCTGGTACAGGACCAGACTGTGCACTGATGGAATTCCGCAAAGGTCTTGATTGGGGGTAACCGGGGTGTCCACCCATGGAACTTGCTGAGAGAAGTGTGGGGGACACTGTAAATGTGGCATGCATATGGGGAGGGTTAACAGCAGAAGTGCTGGCTTCTGAGGGAATGATGGAGGGTGCCAACGTTGCATGCACATGAGGAGGGTTGGTGATGGGAACCACATGGGGTGAGAGAGCCACCAAGGATGCTGCAGATGTGGTGTGTGCACTGGGAACATTGACATCAGAGGATGAGTTAGCATGCATCACAACTGCAGAACTGCTCAATGGTGAGGGAGCCATGGAGGATGCTGCAGGTGCAACACTGTCAGTACCAGCACCATCAAAGGACCAAGTTCGTGTTTGCTGTATAAAGGCAGGGGGAGCTTCTTGGTTTCAATTATGCATAAATGTGAAGTTGAAATTAGGAGGCATAATTGGCACTGGATGGCTGGAAGTGTTTAGACCTCTGTTGAGGAAGTCTGACATACTTTCCCCAGGATGTTGGAGAGGTATCCCATTTTCCTGGGGCAACAATGTTAGGGTGGATATATTGAAGGAGATTTAAAGATACTTGCATCACATTCCCTGTCACCCACCACATCAACATCCATTGAAAGATCTCCCTTATCACCACCATACAAGGGCTGTCCACTAGACCTCTGACACAAGGTGTTAACAGAAATATGTGATACAGTTTAAACTAACCTGTTGCTTCCAAAGGTGAAAACAGTCATTTAGCCAGGTCGCCCAGTGCCCCTATGTATCAATTAGCCAATTGTGCTATTTGAAGAAGCCAGACTTACTAACTTTACATCTCTTAACCTGCAGTGCCTGCAGCATGGTCATCATCTTTGCTTCCTGGTGGTGTCACTTTGCTTCAGGAGTTATCTCTGACTCTCCGTCTGTACTCTCCCTCTGAAATATGAGGGCTGAGATCGTGCAAGGGGGTAGCACATGAGCTAAACCCGATGCCCTCACTCTGCTCCACCTTTGTCTCAGCAGTCTTTGTTCCTGCCGACACTCCGCTAGTCGGAGTTCTGTTCTTCTGTGTTGGACTTGCTTCCGAACCCTTCTCTAGACCTTGTTTAGTGTCGGAGTTGGTTGGAGTAGGCTCAGACTTGACAGTATATTCGTACTCGCACTTGTACGATCTCCTTTTCTGTCTCCCAAAAAACTTATGCCATTATGAGAACTCGAGCTCAATCCCAGAGAGAGGTCACTGAGAACCTTGCTGTAGCACTAGCTAATCCGCGTTGACTCCCTTCCGTTGTTGAACAATTCCAGTCTTTCTCCGCTCGACGCCACTCTCGTGCTGAAGGCGAAAGTGCTTCGCAAGCTGGTCGCTCTGACCTCCACCCAACAACTTTCCATACTCCATCTCCTCGTAACCAAGGTGATGGACCCGACCCCGACCCTGACTATCCTGATGGTGATCCTGATGGTGGGGGCAGCGGTGATGGGGATGTCCCTGAAGACCTGGCTGAGCCGCCAGAGGATCCCCTCGTAGCTCTTGCTAGAGCCGTTCATGCGCTTGCGCGGTCTAGTTCACGCACTGGGGACTCCGCTCTGAAAACCAAAGTCTGCGAGCCTGATACCTTTGACAGCTCCAACCCCAAGAAACTCCGTGAGTTCCTCGTACAATGCGAGCTAAACTTCCAAGACCACCCTCGCGCATTCCGCTCCGACAGAGCAAAAGTTACCTTCACTCAATCTTATCTTAAGGGCATGGCTCTGGCTTGGTTCGAGCCAGATCTACTAAACCCCGACAACTATGACCGCCCGCTCTGGATGGACGACTATCACGAGTTCTTACAAGAGCTCACATCCAACTTCGGTCCACATGATGCCATAGCGGATGCCGTCCAACAACTCGAGGACCTAACCATGAAAGATGGGTCTTGAATTACTAAATACATTGTGGAGCTCAATCGCTGGGCTTCACAGGTCAAGGACTATGGTGTCAGTGCACTCTGCCACCGCTTCTATAGTGGACTTCCAGACCGCATCAAGGACGAGATCGCTCGTGTCAGAAAACCTTCTACCCTCACACAACTCTGTGAACTCACTCAGACCATCGATGTGCACTACTGGGAGCGCAAAGCAGAGATCTCGCACACCACCAAGTCCGCCTCTGACAGGTCGCAGTCTTCCAACTCCGACAATAAAGCTAAATCGTCGTCCTCCTTGTCCTCTGCTCCAAAGTCCAACGCCAAGGGCAAGGGCAAACAGAAAGATCTGCCCAAGTCCAATATTGCCCATCTTCTGGGCAAGGATGGCAAACTCACCTCTGCTGAACCACAGCGCAGGATGAAAAACAACCTCTGTCTCTTCTGTGGCGAGGCTGGCCACTCTGCCAAGGACTGTCCCAAGTCCACCTCTCGTGCAGCCAAAGCCTGTGCAGCTATGGCTGGAACTCTGCCTACTCCGACTGAGGAGAAGGCAGAGCCAAAAAATTAGTCCACTCCTCCAGGGAGCTCGCACAGCCTGGAGGAAGCATTGATCCCAACTGTGTGCAACTGGACATCTGACTCAACGTGTCCACTCTTTCTAGTCCCAATTCTTTACTTCCATCTGTAACTCTTCTGGATTATTCTGTTGACACTTTTTCTGCGTTGATCAATTCTGGTTCTTCTCATTGCTTTGTAGACCCGTCTGTAATCAAAAAATATGCCATTCCTGTTTCCTCCGTTTCTCCGCCAGTTCCGCTCTGCTTGTTTGATGGTAGTACAAATGCTGTCATTTCCCAAGAAGTAGATCTTTCCCTCTGCTTTCCTTCCGGCGATGTCAACTCCGTTTCATTTTATGTTACTCCATTGGATTCTTCATGTTCGCTGGTATTAGGACACAACTGGCTCACCCACTTCAATCTGTCGATTGACTGGGTACTGGGCAGTATATCATTCAAACCATCATTACAGGGAATGCCGACACCCCAGGCGCCTTTGTCATCTTCCGCTGCAACCTCCGCTCCGGATCCGACACCCTCCGCTCCGTTTGCAGCTCCAACTGCACCTCCGACAGACTCGCCGCACTCCGCTCTGCTTGTCTCACTCATCAATGCTGCTGCATATGTCAGGGCCTGTGCTCTCCCTGGCTCTAGACAGTTCCACTTACAGCTCTCCCCTGATGATGTGAAGCTTTGTGCGTCCTCCGCTTCCTCTCCGCCTCCTGACCTCTCCTCAGTTCCTTCTGAGTATCACGAGTTTGCCAACATCTTTAGTAAAGACAAGGCCACTGAACTTCCGCCACACCACTCATTCAATCTCAAGATCGATCACGAGGAAGGAGCTTCTCTGCCCATTGGTACAATCTACTCTCTTTCTCCGCCAGAGCTTGAAGCTCTCCACACCTTCGTTGATGAGCATCTTGGCTACGGTTTCATCAAACAGTCCACCTCCGCTCATGGTGCCCCTGTCCTCTTTGTAAAGAAGAGGGACGGTTCACTCTGCCTCTGCATAGACTACCAAGGACTCAACAAAATCACGAAAAAAGATCGCTATCCGCTGCTGCTCATCTCTGACCTACTCGATTCTCCAAGCCACGCTAAAGTCTACACCAAGATCAATCTCCACCATGCCTATCATCTGGTCCGCATAGCAGACGGAGATGAGTGGAAAATGGCTTTCCACACTCGTTATGGTTCTTACGAGTGGCAGGTGATGCCATTCGGTCTGACTAACGCACCTGCAGCTTTCCAGCGATTCGTCAATAGCATCTTTGCAGACATGCTCGATGTCTGCGTCGTGGTATACCTCAATGACATCCTAATCTATTCGCAGGACATGGAGTCGCATCACGAACATGTAAAAGAGGTACTCTGCCACCTTCGAAAGCATGGCCTTTATGCCAAGCCAGAGAAGTGCAAGTTTCACTCCGACTCCGTCGAGTACCTTGGTTATGTTCTTTCTCCCTCCGGTCTCACCATGTCCACTGAGAAGGTTCAGGCAGTCTGCGACTGGCCTGAGCTGCGGAAGGTGCGAGACATCCAGTCTTTCCTTGGTTTCACAAATTTCTACAGACGATTCATTAATAACTACTCCGACATCATCGTTCCACTCACTTGCCTCACACAAAAGGGTGCTCCTTGGAACTTTTCCGAGGAGTGCTGCTCTGCTTTCCTCTGCCTGAAGGATGCCTTCAGCTCCGCTCCTATTCTCACTCATTGGGTCCCTGACGCTCCGCTTACAGTGGAAACTGATGCCTCCGACTATGCCATTGCTGGCATTTTGTCAATCACCTGCTCCAACGGTGAACTCCGCCCAGTTGCTTTCTACTCTTGCACCATGACTGCGCCAGAACTCAACTATGATACCCACAACAAAGAGCTGTTGGCTATCTTCGAGGCCTTCTGCCATTGGCGGCATTACTTAGAAGGCTCCGCCTTACCTGTCGACGTGGTGACGGACCACAAAAACCTTGAGTATTTTTCCACCTCTAAGGTTCTCACCCGTCGACAGGCCCGCTGGTCGGAGTACCTTTCCCAGTTTAATCTTTCCATCTGCTTCTGACCTGGCCGCTTAGGAGCCAAACCCGACGCACTTACGCGACATTGGGACATCTACCCAAAAGGGGGGGATAGGGACTATGCGCAGGTAAATCCTCACAATCTCCACCCTATGTTTACACAGAAGCAACTCGTGTTGTCCCTCTGTACCACCACCCTCATGGCACCTGTGCTCCATGCTGCCATGGTCTTCGATGTTGAGTGCTTGCACTCCAACATCATCTCCGCCCTACCCTCCAACCCTGTTTCTGCCAGCCATCTCCCAACTCCGACTAAGCCTCGGTGGTCCCTGGACTCCGATGGTCTACTCCGCCTTGACGGTCATATCTTTGTCCCTGACATTGATGACCTCCGCCTTCGAGTGCTTCGGTTCAAGCATGATCATCCTCTAGCAGGCCATTTCGGGCAAAACCGCACCCTAGAACTTGTCCACAGGGACTACGTGTGGCCTAACCTCCACTCCGATGTGAAAGAATACGTCAGGTCTTGCACCGCCTGTGGACGGAGCAAAACTCCGCGTCACCGCCCTTATGGTCTACTGAAGCAACTCCCTGTCCCAGAGAGACCTTGGAACTCCATCTCCATGGACTTCATCAAACACCTCCCCAACTCCGATGGCTACTCCACCATACTTGTGGTAGTGGATCGCCTCTCAAAGCAAGCGGTGTTCATCCCCACCCATGACTCCATCACCTCCGCCGAACTCGCTAAGCTCTTCCTTACCCATGTCTTCTCCAAACATGGAGTACCAGCTAATGTCACCTCTGACAGAGGTCCTGAGTTTGTCTCACACTTCTTCCGCTCTTTAGGAAAGGCCCTTGATATGCATCTTCACTTCACTTTGGGATACCACCCAGAAGGCGATGGCCAGACTGAGCGAACAAACCAGACCCTTGAACAGTACCTTCGTGTCTACTGTAACTACCAACAAGACAACTGGGCTGAGCTGTTACCTCTAGCGGAGTTCGCTTTCAACAACGCACCAAGTGCGACTACTGGAGTTTCTCCCTTCTTCGCTAACAAGGGATACCATCCAAACTTGTCTGTGGTCCCTGACCAAGACTTCACCTCTCCAAGGGCTCACGACTACGTCGTCAAGCTCTCCACCCTTCATGACTTCCTCCGCTCCGAAATGTCCGCCACTCAACAGCGCTACCAGGGTCCAGCAGATGCTAAATGCATACCTCCACCTGAGTTCAAGGTCAGAGAACAGGCCTATGTCAAAGCCAAGTACTTCTGCTCCACTTGTCCTTCGGAAAAACTCTCTGAAAAGTACTTAGGTCCATTCACCATCCTGGCCAGGCCAGGTATGCATTCTGTCACCCTTAAGCTCCCTGACTCTATGTGCTCGGTACATCCAGTCTTCCATGTCTCACAACTGGAAGCTGCAGTGGCTAACCCTTTCCCAAACCGACAACAACCTCTGCCTCCGCCAGTGGATGTTGACAGTGACCTTGAGTACAAAGTATCAGAGATACTCGACTCTAAGGTGGACTGCCATTGCTGCCACTGTCAACTCTTGTATCTAGCACTGGAAACATTTCTCAGTTTCTTTGCTGAAAACATTTTAAAAAAAGATTGAAAAATGAGACTCTTTAATTTGGGATGTTTTTGTGACAAATATTGTAAAAATATATTGGATTTGTATTGTCTATCATGCCTCACAAAATGCCACCAGAAAATTTTAAATCTTTGCACATAAAAAAATTATGGATGTTCAGCAGAATGATTTTGAACACAATATGTGTGATACATTGTAAATAATTTTCCAATATATGTCACTTTTTTTTAGAATCAACAATCTGCTTTTTTGTGAGCAGAAAGTTTAAAAAGTAGGCAGTATTTATTTAGTCTAAGTATTGTATTGCAATGATGAGTTGTGTGCTGAAGCTCATATGAAAAACATTCTGCTTTTTTTATTCTCAAACATGTAATATACAGTGAAATATTTTTCAACAAAAAATCAAATCAGAAATAAAGTCTTTCCACATTAAAATCATAGGTCAAAACATCAAAAATTATTTCTAGATGAAATATTGCATATATTATTACACATGTCAAGAGCAATTGATACAGTATGGTATGCTGATGCAGATATGGCATGCTGTCATAGCCATGCCTTGACCCCAGCCAGACTCAGCCTTGCACTCACTCAGTCCAGCCTCAGCCTTGCCAAACCCCTACCCCCAGTTGGTCTAGCACAGGTAGCACTGCTTTGAAGTGCTGCTATGAAGTGTCATTTTGGTTGAGCCTGACCCAGCCTTGTCCCCAGTCTGCCCTCATCTCTGTCCCAGTCTCTGGTTATCTTTGTCATGACTTACTAATACCATTCTTACCAATCAGTTACCAATCTCTGTGAGACTGGCATTACCAGTCTCCATACTATAGTTACCCCTAGTATGTAAACCCATAGATACTTGGCCTGTATTTCCTCAGTCTGAAATCAAATAAGTCTCATTAAGTCCAAACAGTCCACCATCTGACCCCTGATCCCCTCTGATCCCTGACCCCTTGGCCTCATGCCTGTACCAGTCTCTGGTCTAGTCTTGAACCTGGTAACCTCAGACTTGACACATGCTGGGAACCACACCCTCACTCATACAGGACATCCTGTGGTCCTCAATCATGGGGAACATGAACTCCAAAGTCACTGGTATGTTGATGACCCTCCTGCAGGAAAAAAAAAGTTTGGCATTTATTGAAAGCCTCATGGTTGGAATTGACCTTGGTACAACAAGTTCATCATTGCCATCATAGAGGGCAAGCAGGCATGTGTGACTGAGAACTCCAAAGGTGCCTGGACAACCCCATCAGTAGTGGCCTTCACAAAACATGGGGAGCATCTTGTTGGCCTGCCTGCCAAGTGTCAAGCAGTGGTTAATCCATCAACACTGTCTTCACATTTAAGGGCTTGGTTGGCTGCAAGTTCAAGGGTGTGGATGTCCAGGAGGACTTGAAGCACTGGTTAGTACATGCAACAACTGTCAAACAGGACAGCATCTTATATTGTCTACAGAGCATTCAAAATTGCTGAGAAGTCAGATGCTTGACCAGCTGTTGAGGTTGACATTGGTAGCAAGAGCCAACAATTCATATGTCATGGCAAATGTTTTGATCAGTAAGACAACTCATGTTCTCTCCAGAGTGCTGAGGAACTGTCATCCATGGTACTTACAAAGATGCATGAGACTGCTGAGCAGTTCCTTGACAAGAAAGTCAAGTAAGTTTCATGCACATCATTTAGGAGTTCCCCAGTGTTGACAGCTATGATTAGCCATGCAGTCATCCATTACACAAACAATTAATAAAACAGGTGTACTATAATCAGAAAGAAACTGAGAAAAAAGCTCCTGAAAGGCTGGTTTCAGACAAATCATGTGACCTTGCATTGTCACATAGCACTCATGATTTGTACCACATCAACATTGATCCCTGGAACACATGGTTGATTACATATCAGAAGGAACCAAGGTGAGTGACTTTTGTACTGTAGTTGCCTACCACTGATGGTGTTGTCTAATTGTGCTTTATTATGTCCTCAGAATGGCTTGATAGCTAGTTATGTGCAATCACTGACCTCCAATCCACTGATGGGGCATGTGGATTCCCTGAGGCTACTAGTATGTACATATTCCTTTTTGTTGCACTATTCAAAGTTTCCATATTCATCTAAGAGCACCCAACTGACAGCTGTTGACCTCCATTGAGTAACATACAAGGGGGCAGCACACAAGCTGAACCCAATGCCTTCATGCCACTTCTGCCTCTCTGCTTTGTCAAACTTCCTCTGCACTTTGATTCTAGCCCTCTGGGAGTGTCAGAGTTTGTCAGAGTGAGTGGTCCTGACTGTTAGGTTTTGACCTCAAGGCACTTAAATTGGTACAAAGCTGTATTTAAAGAAGAGCTGTAGGGGAGGCATGTGCACTTGGTATAGGGAGGCTCAGACCATGGATGGGACAACCACTGGCAGGAGCAGCAGGATGAGGATGAGGGGGAGCCACAATTGTAATTACAAACACTGCAAAATTAGTTCCATTGCCACCCACAGGCCACTATATCCATGCACCCCCATTTCAAAATTGGCACTTGTTATCAAATTTGCCAGATACTTAGATGATACTCAGATGGTAGTATGATCAGCTTGGCTCAAAGTGACAATGCACTTGAAAGCAATGGCAGTCACAAGATCTACAACTATACAGTAGTCCACTTCTTAATACTACATTCTGTGTGCATTGAATGACCTGTTTCAAAGACTCCCTTGTACCTCTCAAAGGGACTAATTCAATTGTTGTTCTTCATTGTGCATCTTAGTACAATGTAACCACATGCTCAATGCCATGGAATCAAAATGAAATATTGATCTCTTGAGCCTGATAAATCAATATATGTTGCCTCAACTCAATACAGGCATTCTTGGGGAACATGCTCTCTTTCAGTTATAATGCTCAATTGAATTTTTTCACTTACAGAGCCTCAGTCAATCTTGTCCCCACTAATTAGGTATATCTTATCACTCACTTTCTTATTTATACTGTATCAATTGCTCTTAGCATGTGTAATAATATACTCAATATTTCATCTAGAAATAATTTTTGATGTTTTGACCTATGATTTTAAAGTGGAAAGACTTTATTTCTGATTTGATTTTTTGTTGAAAAATATTTCACTGTATATTACATGTTTGAGCATAAAAAAAGCAGAATGTTTTTCATATGAGCTTCAGCACACAATTCATCATTGCAATACAGTACTTAAACTAAATAAATACTGCCTAGTTTCTAAACTTTCTGCTCACAAAAAAGCAGATTGTTAATTCTAAAAAAAAGTGACATATATTGGAAAATTATTTACAATGTATCATGCATATTGTGTTCAAAATCATTCTGCTGAACATCCATAATTTTTTTATATGCAAAGGTTTAAAATTTTCTGGTGGCATTTTGTGAGGCATGATAGACAATATAAATTCTATATATTTTTACAATATTTGTCACAAAAACATCCCAAATTAAAGAGTCTCATTTTTCAATCTTTTTTTAAAATGTTTTCAGCAAAGAAATTGAGAAATGCTTCCAGTGTAGTCCACTGGGCTGGTTACAAGAACACCGATGAAGAAACCTCTTGGTTGCTTGCAACTGAGCTAGATCACGCTTCCGACATAGTGTCCGCTTTCCATGAACGCTATCCACACAAACCTGGCCCGTACCAACCTCTGCCATAATACTCCGCCTACATAAACCTCCTCTGCGGGCCAACTCCGCCTCTTACCAAACTACCTTAAGTACTTTAGATTTTTCTCCGCTTATCCGTTTCACTTCTCAGAGTCACAAACAAAATCACAAGTCTATCTCGTAGTAATACAAAATATACAAACTAAAGACAAAAAAAAAAAAAAGAAAAAAAAAGAAAACAAAACTACTCTACTCTTCCATCGCTTGTCCTCCGCCACCCTTCTCTGCCTTCCTTCTCTCCTCTGACTTCTTCCTCTTCCTCGTTATCCCCCTCTGCACCTTCATCCGCTTCTTCATTCTTGTCTTCCGCCGCCTCTGACTGAGGCCTCTTCCATCCTCTGCCTGTGTGCTCGAGCTCGGCCATCCTGGCTTCTCGCACATCCTCCCTCCTCCTCATCTCTGCCCACTCTGCCCAGGCGCAGTACAGTGCCCACTCGTCGACTGT
Organism: Pisolithus tinctorius; assembly: GCA_024663395.1. NCBI lineage: Eukaryota > Fungi > Basidiomycota > Agaricomycetes > Boletales > Pisolithaceae > Pisolithus > Pisolithus tinctorius. The sequence continues at coordinate 1,454,471 of JANFAH010000012.1, read as the reverse complement.
CTGCTCTGCAGCCACCGCCATCCGCTCCGCTGCCTCTGCCATCCTCTCAAAGGCCAGCACAGCAGTCTCGTGCGCTTTGGCCTGCTTCTCCATGGCCTGCAGCTGCCGCTCCCTCTCCCACTCTGCCCACCGCGTGTGTACTCCCGCCCCTGAGGGACCCTCAAGTGGTGTTGCAGGCTCATCTTCTTCTCCACCCGCCTCCTGCTCGTCATCTGCCTCTTCCATCTCCGTCGCTCTCTCCTTCCCCTTCCCTCGCAGTCTCTTCTTCTTCTCCCCACGTGAGCTCCCTGTTCCCACTCTTTTCCGTGATGGCCCTGCCACCACGTCCTCCCTCGTCCAGCTACATACCTTCTTTTTCTTGTGACAGGGCAGGCAAGCCCTGGTCTTGCCTTGCCCTGGCTCGCATTGCCCTGCTGTCAAGCTCGCTACACAGCGAGTACAGGGGGGCCGCCTGGTCATGGTAACCACCACAGAGGTCCCAGGGACCCTCTGGGTGGTGTTGACATCATACACCGCGCCGCATAATCTAAGAAAATAAGACTGCGAGTCAGCTCCGCCTGACTCACAGCACTCTGCCACTCACCTTTGTGCGGCCTCATCCTGCCTGGCCTGAGCCCTCTCTTCAGAGGCCCTTTGCCTCTGCCTTTCTGCCTCCTCCTCTGCCACCTTCTTCCTTCAAGCCTCCTCTTCCTCCTCCAACCTCTCCTCCTCCGCCTTCTGCCTCTTGGCCTCCTCACGCTTGGCCTTGTGCTCTGCTTTGTGTTCTCTCTCTCTCTGCTCAGTCTCCTCTCATTGGTGCACCTTCTCTGCAGACTTCTCCCGCTCGGTGTTGGTGGAATCGTCAGTAAGGACGACCAGTTCTTCATCCGTGACTTGAGAGTAGTTGTGGACGTGGCTGGGGGTTGGCTGGGGGGTGTTGCTCTGGCGCTGGGAAGGCATGATGATGGGAAGAAAGGACGAAGGTTCAGTACCCTAACACGTGTTTTTAAGTGGTACTTCGAACTCTGACGGAGCTCTGCTGTGGCTAAAGCCATTGTCCTCGAGGCATCAAAGTAATTTCAAATGATCAACTCGTGTTGATCTTGTTCTGTACATATGGCCTTCAGGGGTTCAGGCCCTAAGGGGGGGGCACTGTCATAACCGTGCATTCGTCATATGTCTTTACTCACTCTGCAACCTTCTCTGCTGGTCATTCACTCACTCCGCACCAACTCCACCCACCTTCTATCATCTACGAACCATCTCCGCTCTGACTGTTGTCGGACTTGTGTTTCTCTCCTACCGGACCAAGCGGTCCATTCTCTGAGGGGTCATGTGACTACCTTCACAGTCAGGTACTCCGCAGCACGCTCACCGCATGTTCCAGCATCTGGACTATTTCCTTTTCTAGATGTTCTGTGTTACCCATTCATATGTCCTCCGTCTACCCTTCATTTGTCATCCAGGAAGTTTTACTTGAAAATTTATGAGTCCCCGTATGTCAGTTCCGATTCCAATTACAGTACCTCCATAGCAGTATAAAAGCATGTACTGTACTCCGCTGTTCTTCAGTACGAATATCAACTTAGTTCCTACTCCCTCTGATCCCGTCTTCTGCCTGTCGGAGTTATCTCTGACTCTCCGTCTGTACTCTCCCTCTGAAATACGAGGGCTGAGATCATGCAAGGGGGTAGTGCACGAGCTAAACCCGACACCCTCACTCCGCTCCGCCTTTGTCTCAGCGGTCTTTGTTCCTGCCAACACTCCGCTAGTCGGAGTTCTGTTCTTCTGTGTCGGACTTGCTTCCGAACCCTTCTCTAGACCTTGTTTAGCATCGGAGTTGGTCAGAGTAGGCCCAGACTTGACACCGACCAACAAATCAAGTGGGTTGCTGAATGGGAAAGGTGTAGCCATGGGGAATGTGAATTGTGTCAAGAATGACAGTACCTGTGACTGATCATAAGACATGACTGGTGACTATTAAATAACAAGTGGAGGTGCCATTATCCGAGCACCTCCAGTCTCTTTCAGTCGGCTATCTCTAACAAAGCAGACATCAGAATAGATCAAATGATACCTCGTGTGTGTTGAGTGTGAACGTTTAGCTTGTATCATGCCTCAGAGACTCAAAGGTTCAGAGCTGTTCGAAGCATAAGCACTCTATTGCCTTTGAACACTCAAAGGAACAAATAGTCAGCTATCTCCTTGCATCATAGTGTTCAAAGGCCTGCCTTTGAACACTTCAAGCAACCTGTCAATGTGTGACTTTGTAAAGTATGTCTATATACTTCCTGTTCACATAGAAATCGTGCTCACAAAGAACCTGCTGATCAGTCTGGATGATAAATATCTGGATAGAGGCCTCACCCTGAGGCTGTATCCATTCGATTTCCCATTCTCCATACTCGTTGTGTCCCAGGACTATCCCCCCAGCCAGCCTTCACCAAGCCTTCCTCCTAACCCCACTGTCTCTGACACATAAATGTCGCAGAAAGAGTTCAAATGAGCTCACTGAAGCTCGTCAGGTAATACGATGTTTCCATTGATGCTGCAGTGCTCCATTGAATATGTGCATTAATAGGAAGTTGAATGCCTTACAGCGGAAGTCAATAAAGCAAAGGTGAGCATCAGGGAAACTCAGGAGAACCTTGACCACCTCAAGTGAGTTGTCAATCAGGTCAGTCCGATCCATGCCAACAGCTGTTGGTCCCTGATACTCACCCTGATCGAGTGCAGTTCAGTATTCACAGAAGCATGGTACTCAAGTGTCCCCTTTGCAGTGACACCATGCAGTGACCATTCATGTATGTGTTAGTCTTTGCCTTTGGCTTTACTGTCATGCTAACTCTGATCATGCAGGCTGGGTAAATGTGGACATACATTCTGTCATACTTGCCTTTGGTCTTGGTTCCAGCAGTCCATTGCTAATGCCATGGGGAATTATGGCGACATCACCATTCCAGAATACCTCAAGAACCCTCTGTACTCAGTTGGTGACATCAACACTATATTCATGTGTAAATATGTCTCGTATGTCTTTTATACCTGTCCTGTATGCAGGACCTGCATTATGGACAAACCCACTGAAACCCAGACCCTCTGGGAACTCATCGAGGGCATCAATTCCGCCTTTGGCAGTCCAGAGGAACCAACTGATGACAACAGCATTCAGTTTCTGCAGGATATATGGGCTGATTGTTGGTTTGACAAATGCGAGCTTATCACCATCGATGATTAGATACTTTTTGCGCATCCCTATGTAATTCTTGACCATAAATGCATTTGTCACGAATGGTATCAAAATAAGACATGAACGCCTCCAGATGCATAAGAAAGGTGGAACAGTGCAGCTGATGGAGAACAGCAGGTGGCATTTGGCTGGCTTTCGAACAATAACGTTTGAGTGAGAAGGCAGCTCGCACCGATCCAATGTACATGGAACAATTTGTGATAATGCGTGAGTGCAGACCTCAAGAGGGTATTTGCGTCAGCAGGATGATCAACAGACAGATTGACATTGACAGGAGCATTAAGGACGGTCAAATCGATGGATGGACCATCTGTATCTAGATAAATCAATGCTCATTTAATTAAACCTACTGCTGGAAGACAACCTATGTTCAACATCCATAGGAGCATTATCGCAATGACGTGCAAGCATGAACATCAAGGGGGTATTTGTGTTGGTGGGACAATCAACAGACAGATTAATGTTGATGGGAACACTGGGGATGGTCAATGAGTCAGTCCTAGATGTGACCAGCTGAGGTGCTTGGAGGGTATTTACAACAATAGAACAATCAATGGATGGACCACCTGGATTTAGATAAATCAAAGCTCATTTAATGAAATGTACTGCTGGAGAACGAACCATGTTCAACATCCATAGAAGCAGTGTCAAGGATGGTCGATAAGTTGGTCCTGGACGCTACAGTAGCATCTAACTGCGGTGTTTTAAGGGATGCCAATAAAATCCTATTTTCCACACCCTCATTTTCCACAGATTGGCGATGTTGCTGCAACAGTTCTTTGTCGTGTTGATGGCGAGCATGAGTAGATGGCTTCAACAGAACACCCGAGATGGATACATTCATCAGAGGATCTCGCGAGTGGCCCCTGCAGCAACCGTGAATATGGCACCCACAAATCTTGTACTGTTGTTGCCTGGCCATGATTGCACTGCAACGAGATACTCAGTACCACAGATGCTAAGGTGGGTTGTTTAATCGATAATGCAGTAAAACGAAACCTATTGCAGCAATTTCCTTTTTTGTAAGGTGCTCATTTGAATGCTGAGGGTGCCAGTGGTGTCTGTCCCTATGCAAGATATCACTGGGGATCGACAGTATGGTAGACTATTTCACTGCTCCGCCATTGTCATTTGAATGATTGACCATCCATGGCAGGATTACCCCAGTGATCACTCACCGTATATGAGGATGTCAGGCAGCGACTGCATTGGAATCTGCTGCGATAGCCTTGAGCCCAAAATGAATTGCACCCTTAGCCCTGTTCAACCGACTCCAGTCCATGCACAGGGCACAAGAAAGGTAAATCTGGCTCTGGACGTCTTCCCATTCTAAGCCATTGACTTCTTCTGACTATCCACATTCTCACAAGTCCCCTGTCACCGCCTCCTTCTCAACCTGATTTAATTGTAAATGCCATCGCTACAGGTACTTCTTTGCTGCTCACATCTCCCTTATACAATGTGCCACCAACTGCCTTGTTGGTGAACTGACTTCCGGAACCTCTCCAAGCTTGATCTAACCAAACAGTTCACAGACTTCTGTCATTGTATCCTTGTTACCTGGGTCAATCTTGTTGCGCCAGTCAGTGTCCTTGACCTTGTTGGGCATGGAGTACCAAATGGCAGACACTCTCCCCATTATGCTATGGGAATGTGCATTCTCCAAGTCGGATGTCCACTGCCAGAGTGGTGGTGACATCAACAGTAAAGTTGTCGGCAAAGAATGTGATAATGATTCATATCGATCAGTTGAGCAGCCCACATCCTTCTATGTACGACCTCGATAATCATCTGGGCAAAATAATAGTGTTTATTGCACACGAACAGTGAGAGAGTGTTTTCCAGGGGAACATATCATTTCAACTCAGGTGTAAATGTAAACAACATGAATATGTGCATGTATGTCAGCCGCTCAATACACCTGCCTACTGAACCTCACACTTCTGTTTACCCCTGTACATTGTAGCAGTCTTTCTCATGATCCAACTTGGCTCCTCCCGCATTTGTAGCCGCAACCTACGCCTGGGCAGAACAGGGTGAGCTTTGCCTTCTTTGGCAGGTTCCCATAATTCCTTGTTGCGATTCCACATCCATACTTGCACTGCAGACTCACCCCATAGATGGAGGTAGAGGTCAGTGTGTTCGACCTCCAGATCAGCAGGAGGGTACTGAATGGGACCAGGCCCATGAGAAGTATACCAATGCATATACATATTTTCGTTCTGGATCTTGCGCTCATGCCGAATGGGGCCCAAACTGGATGAGGGCGATGCAACCATCATTTGATCATGATCTCCTCTACAGACGACACTACAATTGAAGTTGGCCAGAGTTGTTTCACAAAATGGCAAAGCATCATTTCCACCAGAGAGGCATGATAATGGTGACAATGATTGAGAAGGGGATCTACTGTTGCAAACTGTAGATAGACTTGGTGCCAGGTTTGTTGTCTGGTACACCACAGCAACGTCGACAGTGTCCACTCGCCTATCAGCTTATAAATTCAATGCTCGCTAATGAATAACACTGCGACGCACCTTGAAAGACATGGTAAATGATGCTGATTAGATGGGAAGCACTCTCAGCAAATGGGAATTGACTACAAGGCGCAGTGTAAGTATCATCCATCCACAAGTAGAAGGTACCGGTACTTTACATCTATAGCTGCCACATTTATTTGGAAGAAGTAATCATCGACTCTTGCTAGGGGCTTGTCCCGAGGAAAGGATGTGCAATGAATGGGTGATACCTTATGCAAAACAGCTAAGCACCGGAATAGTCTGGATCAGTAAAACCTACCTCTATTGCACATTTCGCAGGCAAACGATAGGGAGCTGCAGCCTGGCGGGAGTTTACACTTATGTGACTGGAAGGGACCTTCATGGCGGCACACAGGAAAGAAGATGGTGGGCAAAACTGTCGCATATAAATGGCAGGGAGCTGCTAATGATGAGATGAAAGGAGAAAGGCCTGTATTGCTTTGTCGATGATAGTAGACATGGCGCCATACCGACCATTTCCAAATGATGACAATGGTGGGTGCCAGTGAATGTTGAACGTTGGCACAGGAGCTGGAGCTGGAGCTGAGTGCTGAGCACTGAGAGCTGGAGTTGAGTACCGTTGTAGGAAAAGTCCAAGTAGCTGTATAACACGAGCTAGATGGCTTAGATAACAACAATAAAAAATGAAGGGAACGAATTGTTTGTCCCAAGGGATTCTGGACTGTCGGGACTAGAAGGAGAGACCCAGCGCTTTGTAGCAGTAGTGTTTCGTGACATGTGCGGCGTGGTCCGCGGAGTAGTATTGGCGATGCGAGCGGTGCGAGCGGTATACGTAGTTCGTGCGCGGCGGAATGCGAGATGTGCGGCATAGACAAAGTGGACAAGAAACTCGTGGTGACCTTCCGAGTGCCAAAAGGTATCATTCTGTACCTAAGTACAGGGTTTTATAGTCCAGGCAAACCCGGAACCTAAGTAAGACAGGCTACAGTAAGGGAAAGCTGCGCGACAGTGCATACACAGAAGACAGGCCAAACAGAGGCCGAGGGTATAACTACAGGCACTAAAGAAATAGAGACCGTGATAAGAAAAAGAGTCCGAGGAAAAACAACAACCAGAGCACAGCAGCCGTGGGTACAGCATTGCGCGAGAGGGAGCGAGGGCGTGGGAAGGTAGCGTGTGAACAACGGTGGACGCGAGAGGGGAGCGGACATAACAGTAGTCACGGAACGGTTAATGATAGGGCTTATGCGTCCAGGGAATGCGGATTCCTCACACCTGCGGGGGACTTAGATGCTGACCATCCCCGGTCAGTCACGTGGCATGGAGGACATAAATAGCTTGCCGTGTGGTGATGGCAATGGTGTGGTGCCGAGGGTTCGAGAACACCGGATGATTCCGTGTAGAAGTGAAGCAAGCATGGAGCCGAGGAACGCGAGGAGACCACTGAATGGGTGTGAGGAATCCGCATTCCCTGGACACGTAAGCCCTATCATTAACCGTTCTGTGACTACTGTTACATCCGCTCCCCTCTCGTGTCCACCGTTGTTCACGCGCTACCTTCCCATGCCCTCGCTCCCTCTCGCACAATGCTGTACCCGCGGCCGCTGTGCTCCGGTCGTTGTTTTTCCTTGGACTCTTTTTCTTATCACGGTCTCTATTTCTTTAGTGCCTGTAGTTATACCCTTGGCCTCTGTTTGGCCTGTCTTCTGTGTACGCGCTGTCGCGCGGCTTTCCCTTACTGTAGCCTGTCTTACTTAGGTTCCAGGTTTGCCCGGACTATAAAACCCTGTACTTAGGTACAGAATGATACCTTTTGGCACTCGGAAGGTCACCATGAGTTTCTTGTCCACTTTGTCTATGCCGCACATCTCGCATTCCGCCGCGCACGAACTACGTATACCGCTCGCACCGCTCACATCGCCAATACTACTCCGTGGACCATGCCACGCACGTCACGAAACACTACTGCTACAAAGCGCTGGGTCTCTCCTTCTAGTCCTGACAGTCCAGAATCCCTTGGGACAAACAATTCGTTCCCTTCATTTTTTATTGTTGTTATCTAAGCCATCTAGCTCGTGTTATACAGCTACTTGGACTTTTCCTACAACTGGAGCCCACCGCGAGGGATTCTGCTGTCACTTCCAGAAGGTCGCTCAGGCGCACCACCGAACGCACCGAACTAGAAAATTTACGCCTGCACTTTCGCAATCTGAACCTGTCAGAAGACTCCGACATTTTCCACCCTGTTTCACCCATAACACCGGACCACACGCAATTACCCGCTGACATTCCGTGGGTACTACCTGCGATCACTCCTCCTGATATCTCGGCAGATCAGATATCCGTCGCATCGGATCACCTAGATCTCACTGCCCCTGATTTTCCCGGTGGCTTTATCCACTCGACTCCCCAAAGGCCCGAAACCCCGCCATCACCTTTAACACCCGTCACATCATCTGATTCATCATCACCGACGCCCTCTTTTTCCTGTCTCTTTGACGCCTCCGAATCTATACCCGGACTCCCAGCTCCATCCGCCACACTGCCACGACCACTCACTCGGTCGCAGACCACCCATCAGCCAATTAGTAACCCGCCAACACTTCCGCCCACTCGCTCGCGCACTATACCAACCACTTCGCACCCGCAACCAATACCTGTTCCACCCATTACCAATCCGGCACCACCACCACAGGTTAACCCACCAATGGCTAATCCTCAGTTTCAGATGCCGCTCCGTGGAACACAAAACTCACCTAAATTTAGCGGAGATTCTCCTGCGCAGCTTCTGCACTACCTCGAAGACATCAACTTCCTCGGTACTCTCGCTGCTCTTGATGACTGTGGCAAGATCAAAGCCACAATCCGCTATGCTGACCTCGAAGAAGCCGAGGTCTGGCAAACGCTTCTGGAAGCTGCTCTCGCAGCCGACGACTGGGATGCCTTTGTAGTAGCTGTTAAGGGTTTGTACCCTGGCTGCGAGGGTGATGACTGCTACTGCCGTGCAGACCTGCAGTACCTCGTCGAAGAATATCAGTCCAAGCCTATGCAGAACCAGGATGACCTCGGAGAATACCAGTGGAAATTCGCTAAGATTTCTGCCCTGCTCATTAAAACTAAAAAGCTTGCAGAGACGGAACGGGATTCCATGTTCCAGAATGGCTTCCCGAGGGCCATCGCAGATCGTATTCGTCATCGACTCTCTATAGTCCGCACCGACCTCCACCCTGACGATCCATACCCGCTCGCAGAAGTCGTCAAAGCCGCCAAGTTCCTTCTGACAGGATCCGCTCTTCGTAGTGCGGTACCGACGATGGGTACCGCGGCCTCACCAGCTACACCTCCCTCGTTGGCTTACATGCTGCAGGTGCCACCTGCCAGTACTGTTGTTAAACAGGAATACAACTTCCAGACGCAGCCTCTGCCGCAGCAATGCAGACCTGGTTGCAGTTTCTGTGCAGACCCCAACCATTGGACAAGGATGTGTGCGCTCGTTGAAGTTTATATCCACGCCGGTAAGATCACGAGAGGTACAGACAACCGTCTCTATCTGGTGGACGGAAGCCAAATCCCACGTTTCCCTGAATGTAACTCACTGAGAGAGGCTGTTGACCGCGTCATGGCTGACAGAGACCAGGCCAGTGCGCGTGCTGCGACTCCTGCTGCTCCGCACAACGTGGCCATGCAAGGCACCACTAACCTCTTCTGCGTTGCCCATCCCGAAATTGACGTGCAGTTGGAAATCCAGCCTTCTGCCTTCTTAAACACCGTCCAAGATGCCAATGAACCTGTCGCAGACTTAGCCGACCCTGACTTCCAAGCATATGTCGCTCAAGCTTGGGCTACCTACCAAGTGGATAAAGGTATCAAGGGAGCAGTCATTCCCCGCGGAAAGAAAGCCCGCTTCGACGGAGTTGAAATCACAGCTCGACCTGCGGCACGTCCTGCCAACCCTCCATGAGTCGACCCACATGCAGCCACTGTCGAAGAGGAAATCGTTTCCCCTGGTGTTCAAAGTTCGCGTGCCGCTCGCCAGGCATCCGAGCCCTCCACACCTGCACCAACATCTACTGCTACGAAACCATATGTTCCTCTGACTAATCCAGCTCCAACGCCTGCGCGCAAGGACCCCATTCCCGCGGCAATTGTTCCGACACAGACACCGTACCCAGCAGCTCGCAATCAAAACCAGTACTGTTACTCGTTCCCCCTTGAAGACAAAGCTGCGCCCAAGCGTATCGTGGAGCGTGTACTCGAAACCAGCATTGCCATGCCAGTCAAAGAATTATTTGCAGTAGCCCCAGAGTTTCGCAAACAGTTCAGAGACATCACCATGGCGAAACGCGTCACCACAAACGAGATTGAGGTAGTTCGTAGTGACGATGAAGAAGGAGTACAAGTGAATGAATTGACCGGCCGCGATCCTCAAAGAACTGCGCGTGAATACGGAGACCGCGTTATCCGTGGTGATGATGGCTCCATCGTAGCTCACCACACTCTGCCGCTCCGCTGCATCGAAGCCAAGGTCCCCGGGACCGATGTCACAATCAACTGCGTACTAGATTCCGGTTCGGAAATCATCACCATGCCCAGGCGCATTTGGGAAAAGATCAGGCTTCCATTGCGCTGCGATCATCTCATGACTATGACGTCTGCTAACATGTCTAAAGACACTACTGTAGGCGTACTAGAGAACCTGAAACTCGACTTCGGCGCTGGGCCAGTCATGCTACAGGTTCAAGTAATTGAACATGCCAACTTCGACATGCTCCTCAGACGTCCGTTCATTTGCCTCATGAGTGCGGTAACAAACGATTATCCTGACGGTGGACAGCGGATCACTCTCCGTGATCTGAACGACAGCCGCAAGTACACTTTGCCCACATGCCCGTGGCGTGAGGGCTGTCCACGCTGCAAGTGTGGCAAGCACTGCCATAGCCACCAAAGTATAGTCGAGTGGGGTTTTTGAATATCGATGATCCACCAAACAGTCGGGGAGAGCCTACTAAGACATCCTGTTTCCTATTTAGCCGCTGTTATCCGTTCCTCAGTCCTACTGTCTCATCCCTAGCCTTCACTTTGACGAACTTCTCTTCGCCCGTGGCACCTGTACCGCGGAACATACCCACCGGAATACCCTCAGCTGCTTTCACTTTCCTCTCTTCCACTCAGACAATACTAAACCCCTCTGCTATAGCCGCATTCAGCAGTGTTTATCGACTAGATCCCGCGGTTTGCACCCTCGTTTACAAGCCAGTTGCCAAGAAGGTTCGGACGGTACCTGCCCCGATGGCGGAAGAATACCGCATCGTGCGCAGCCTGCCTGACGACCCGCTTGCTGGTCTCCAACCACTTCCAACCTGTCCACCAGACTTCGCCCCGGGCATCCGCTTCACTGCCGAACGGGCTGCGGAACTTGACCTTGACCCTGCAGAATGGCTTTGGCCAGAAGAACTTAAACTCGTAACTTGGCTTGTTTCGGTCCATGAGCTCGCATTCGCTTGGGACATTACAGAGCGCGGACACCTAGACGAACAGTATTTCCCACCAGTAAAGATTCCTACGATTCCACACACGCCTTGGGTCCAACACAATATCCCTATCCCAAACGCGATACATGCCCAGGTCATAGACATGATTAAAGATCGCATCAAGTCCGGCATGTATGAACCTTCTACAGCGGCTTACCGCTCCCGCTGGTTCTGCATAGTAAAGAAAGACGGAAAGTCTCTTTGCCTTGTGCATGACTTACAGCCCCTGAATGCAGTGACCATCCGTGATGCGTCCGTCCCGCCCTTCGTAGAACATCTCGCAGAATCCTTTGCTGGATATGCGGTGTATGCAATGATGGACCTCTACTCCGGGTATGACCAGCGCGCACTCCACGTCAATTCCCAGGACCTCACCACCTTCGGTACCCCCCTCGGACCACATCGGCTTACTACTCTGCCGCAAGGTCATGCGAATGCGGTACAGGTATACCAGGGAGATACTGCATTTGTTCTCCAGGATGAGATCCCGCATCATACCCTACCCTTCATAGATGATGTCCCCGTGAAATCTGAGACCACCCGCTATCAGCGCACAGACAGCTCCTATGAGACTATCCCAGAGAATCCTGGGATTCGGAAATTTATCTGGAATCACTGTATAGTCGTTAACCGTATCCTTCAGCGTTTGCAGAACGTCGGAGCCACCGTCTCGGCAAAGAAGTTCGTGCTAGCCGCTCCGTCCGCTGTGATCATTGGCCACAAGTGCACCTTTGAAGGTCGCATTCCTGAAGAAAGCAAAGTGCAGAAGATCCGCGACTGGCCCGAGTGCTGCAACCTGACACAGGTCCACGGTTTCCTCGGTGTCTGCGGTGTGCTACACATCTTCATCAAAGACTTCGCCAAGATCGCGCGGCCGCTAGTTGCACTCACGCGGAAAGACGTACCATTCACATGGGACGAGCCGCAATGCGCTGCCATGCAACAACTCAAGGATGAAATTGTAAAGTCCCCCGCACTCCGAAGAATCGACTACGAGTGCGGTCGCGAAGTAGTTCTAGCAGTCGACACATCGGTCATCGCAGTTGGCTACATCCTCTACCAGCTTGGCGAAGATGGCAGACGGTACCCAAGTCGCTTCGGATCCATCACCCTCAATGAAGTGGAAAGCCGCTACTCCCAGGCTAAGCTTGAGTTGTATGGTCTCTTCCACACGTTGCGCGCGGTACGCGTATACATCTTCGGTCTCACTAACTTCACTGTGGAGGTAGATGCAAAGTATATTAAGGGCATGATAAATAACCCAGATCTCCAGCCTAACGCGACGATCAATCGCTGGATTGCTGGCGTCCTCCTCTTCTTGTTCAAACTCGTCCACGTTCCTGTGGACAAGCATGCCAGCCCTGACGGCTTATCCCGCCGTCCGCGGTCAGAGCTCGACCCGCCCGAGGTTGATGACCATGAGGATTGGCTGGACCATTTTTACTCTTTCTCTACACAGGTTGTCAATGACCGCCCGCCTCCTATGTCACTTTCCAGTCAAGATCGCCCTTCCCTACTGCCACCCGCTTACCATCGGGCGAGCCTCCCGCTGCCTGCATCCTTCTATCTCGCATTCTCTGCGACTGCTGATGCTAATAACCCTTCCGATACCCCAGACGACCCTGCTATTCCATGGTCTGTGAAAGCTCGGGCATGCGAAGCAAAGATAGAAATGATCCGTGCATTCCTTGCGACCCGCGAGCAACCTCCTGACCTTACTGATGCGCAGTACTCATCCTTCTTTAATTCGGCCAGCTGCTTCTTCCTCCTAGATGGTAACTTATGGTGTAGAGAACCGCATGGACAGCACCAGCTAGTCGTCGACGAATCCAAGCAGTATCGTCTCATCAAAGAAGCGCATGACGACCTCGGACACAAGGGAGTCTTCACGGTCCGCACGCGCCTTCTCCTTCGCTTCTGGTGGCCTCTTCTTGTCAAGGATGTGAAGTGGTATGTTCGCACTTGTCACGAATGCCAGATCCACCAGACGCAAAAGCTTCATATCCCCCCCACTGTACCCATGATAGGGGGCCTGTTTCATAAAGCTCACATTGACACGATGCTGATGCCCAAAGCCGGCGGCTACAGCTACATAGTACAGGCTCATTGCACACTCACCTCATATCCCGAATGGTGCATGTTGCACGCGGAAAATAGTACCGCGCTCGTGTCCTTCATCTTCGAGGATATCCTATGCCGCTGGGGTCCGCTCACTGAGATTGTCACTGACAACGGTCCCGTGTTCATCCAAGCTTTAGATGCCCTAGCCGCGCAATATCATATCCATCACATCCGTATCTCTCCTTACAACTCTCAGGCTAACGGCATTGTAGAGCGCCGCCACTATGATGTTCGTGAGGCTATCATGAAGAGCTGCGAGAACGATGATCGCCGCTGGCACACTGTTGCGCACTCCGTCTTCTGGGCCGAGCGGGTCACCATTCTGAAGTCTACGGGTTTATCCCCTTACTTCATGGTGCACGGTGTCAAGCCGCTGTTTCCATTTGATCTCGCTGAGGCTACCTTCCTCTTGCCCCTATCCCACGATGATGCAACGCCGCTGACTACCACAGAACTGATTGCTTGGCGTGCGCACCAGCTACAGAAGCATCAGGATGACCTAGACCAGGTCCGCGGCAATGTCCTCTGTGCACGCTTCCAGTCTATCCAGCAGTTCGAAGCCGCCTTTCAGAATCACATTAAAGACCATAACTTCACTCCCGGCACCCTCGTGCTTGTTCGCAACTCCCGCATAGAGAAAGAGCTGAACTGGAAGACAAAGCCGCGGTACACCGGTCCCATGGTCGTCCTTCGTCGGACCACTGGGGGCTCGTACCTGCTGGCCGAGTTGGATGGCTCCATCTCCAAACTCTGCTTCGCTGCATTCCACTTACTTCCCTACCACCCGCAGTCTCAGACCCGTGCAACTGTGACTCGCATTACTGGGCTAGATGATGAAGAACTAGACCACCTTCTTGAAGAGGCTGAGGATGACCCCACTGATGATAATGTGGAGGCTCTCTCCGTGGACAGCTGACTATCCGTCCTTTCCAGTGCCTGCAGTTTGTCCATCGTGCTATTCCCCCGTACCCTCTTCTCCCACGATACCCATACCTCTTTCTGCGGCCTTGCCCACCTCCCCGCGGCTTCTTCTACTACACTCATTCCTCCTCCCATGCTGACTGGGGACAGTCAGCGTCCAAAGTCCCCCGCAGGGGTGACCAGCATACCACTTGATCCGGCCGATATCAGACATAGTTCGTTTCCTTTTATCTGTTTTACCCCGGGTTTTGTCCAGAGACCTCTATTCCACCCCGGGTGTCGTCCGGTGATTCTACTGATAGCTAGTCCTCGCTCAAAAAACATAAAAACCGCTTACAAAAAGTCCAAAACCGTCCAGAAAAATAACAAAACACTGAATAAGTATATAGCCAAAACAACGTCTCTCCTATCTCTCTTACTAGTCTCGCTGATGCCGTCCTCGGCCGCCCTATACCATGGATACTCGCAACCACCCCGCGCATTTCTTCTTCAAACGCGCAGTCAGCGTGCGCCCCTTGATCCATTTTCCTTTCAGTTTTCCTTCTGTCTCCTTCCAATTAATACCCAAAGACCGTCCCAGTTACCCAACAAACGTTCCCTTCATTCTCTCTTCAAGAAATCGTCACATCCTACCGTCAACACCACACCACGAGGACTCACCACTGAGAGAAGTTGAAAGCCGCACAAAGAAGACAAGTCGGGCGGTACCCCGCGCACTCTACACTACCGCGGCCAGTCCAGGGCCAGTTCCTCGCTGAGCGGACAGAGGTCCTTCGCAATGCCTGGCATCACAACTACTGGAGACGGGACAAGGCTTGATATATTCCCGTGCATAAGGCACGGGCGGCAGCGGGAACAGAACAGGACGCAAAAGGGTGTCTACAATCTATGCGGTCTTCTACTCTATGCCAAGCTCTTCGAGGGCCTCCGTGAGCTGATCGATGCGGACCTGCAGATGCATGGTGGCTGCGTGCGAAGCTGCGGCCTCGGCCCTCACCATCGTCAGCACTCGAGACAAAGCCGGGGTGGCCTTGCCATCCAGTCCACCACGCACCGGTGCCTTGCCCTTCCCGCGGGTTCTGCTCTCAACCACCTCCACGATGTCATCGTCGTCGTCGTCGTGAGCCCGCTTAGATGGACCGGCCTTAGGAGCCTTCGAGGATCGCCCTGCAGTGGGTTAGTCTCGGTCGTGTTGAAACACGGTCGTCACTTACCAATTGATGCACTGGCCTGTGCCCGCTTTCCCGTGGCCTTCGTCGACTTCTCGCATCCCTGCTTCATACGCGTGCAGCCATCGCATGTTCGACCCTCTACACCGAAACACACCGTGTTCTTTACTGAGCACCTTGCGCACAGCACCTTGTGCAGAACCGACCCGGGCGGGATCATGACCTTTCGTCCTGCCTCGTCCTCGCTCTCCGCAACGGTCTGCCACGAACGCTGCAAATCCGCATGGTTACCATGACCTTGTGAGCCACTAAGGCTCACTTACCTTGCGAGCCGGATGTGGGACCTCTACATGAGACATTTTCACCCCTGCGCCTTCGTTGCCAACCTCCACCGCAGTCTCCTCTCCCATCTGGACGTCTTGCTCTGCCTTCGCGCGTGCTTCGGCCTCCTCCGCGGTCCACCGCTCGTACCAATCGTCAGCCTCCGCCAGTGCAGGAGCGTCCTCTGCATCAACCCGCATGGACACCCTGAGAGCCTTCCCTCGCTCGACCAGAGGCATCAGTACCGCCTGTTGTGGGCTCGTCAGAGTCACGTGGCCAGGTCACCATACGAACCACCTACTGTCTTCTCTTCCCAGCGCCTCAACCATGTCATCTTCTCCTCCCGCATGTCCTCCCGGTCGTCAGGCGTGCATTTTGCCTCAGCCACGAGCCCTGCCGATGCAGCTGCAAGCTGCTCTCTTAAGGAGGCCTTTTCAGCCTCCGCGGGATCCGGAGTAGGTGCGTGAACGAGTTGGGAAAGGCGAGGGGCACGGTTAGCAGACATGACTAGAGCGATAGAGAAGGTGATTGATGAGGGGGGAAGAATCAAGTTGATGCGAAGGTTTGAGCCGCGCATTAACAATTATATACTTAGCGGCCATGAGGCGCTTATGTCATCGGTCCGGACACCTATATGTGGCATTCAGTGGTCTCCTCGCGTTCCTTGGCTCCACGCTTGCTTCGCTTCTATGCGGAATCGTCCGGTGTTCTCGAACCCTCAGCACCACACTGTTGCCATCACCACGCGGCAAGCTATTTATGTCCTCCGCACCACGTGACTGACTGGGGACAGTCAGCATCTAAGTCCCCCGCAGGTGTGAGGAATCCGCATTCCCTGGACGCGTAAGCCCTATCATTAACCGTTCCGTGACTACTGTTACGTCCGCTCCCCTCTCGCGTCCACCGTTGTTCACGCGCTACCTTCCCACGCCCTCGCTCCCTCTCGCGCAATGCTGTACCCGTGGCCGCTGTGCTCCGGTCATTGTTTTTCCTCGGACTCTTTTTCTTATCACGGTCTCTATTTCTTTAGTGCCTGTAGTTATACCCTTGGCCTCTGTTTGGCCTGTCTTCTGTGTATGCACTGTCGCGCGGCTTTCCCTTACTGTAGCCTGTCTTACTTAGGTTCCAGGTTTGCCCGGACTATAAAACCCTGTACTTAGGTACAGAATGATACCTTTTGGCACTCGGAAGGTCACCACGAGTTTCTTGTCCACTTTGTCTACGCTGCACATCTCGCATTCCGCCGCGCACGAACTACGTATACCGCTCGCACCGCTCGCATCACCAATACTACTCCACGGACCACACCGCACATGTCACGAAACACTACTGCTACAAAGCGCTGGGTCTCTCCTTCTAGTCCCGACAGTCCAGAATCCCTTGGGACGAACAATTCATTCCATTCAGTGGGCAGGAACAGATTTGTGACTCAGCAAATCAGGCAAACTTGTTAAATTTGGTAACGGTACCAGTCTGGATTCATTTTGGAACAAAGGAAAATCTTCACTCGAGTTTCACCTGAATTTGTGCATCAGAGTAGTTTTGGAAATTACAGCTGGTTCGCCATGTCGCAAATTGGGATTATTTATTAATTTCGATACCTTTTCCTGGCAGATACAATTTTGCGTAGATGATAAGGTTGGAATTTGTGTTGCCATGGCACAAATTGTGAACAAAACAATGCTTTAGTTTCTTTATCTGCAGCATTAATCAAGTCACTAATGTAAGAAATTCTATCACTTTTGACATTGGAACATTTGTGTCTCTTAAGAAAAAATTGATGTGATCATGTTCCCCAAGGAAATGCTGCATTATTTTAACTGTTGCTAAGGCATTGTGCAACTGAATTTATACACTGAAAAGTCTTAATGCCTGTGGTGTTAGACGATTCATAGAGTATCACAAAATGTCAGGCATGCATATGATAATTGTTTGCATAACTCGTCCACCCACCCTGATGGGATGGCACATGGTTCGGTCAGCAGAGACATCATTGCAACTGGACAGAATGAGTGAAGTGGAGATCTTGTCTGTCTCTGCCTCGTGTTCTCGATAAGCTGTGTAGGATACATTGCTGATGGATAGCCTCGAAGTTAGCAGTCACGACCCATGCTGTACTCCCTTGCAAGACTGTGACCACCAACCAGCATCGGTCTTCCATTTGTCTTTCGTCCTACGCTCGAAGCTGGCCATGTGAAAGAATACCCTGTAGTACACTCAAACATCTTGAGAGTATGTGTGATAACTATTTGATGGGTTGAACTTTGCACTGATCTATGAGGAAGATGAAGTCACTAGACTGCGAAACACACATTGAGCAGGCTGATTCTGAATGTGAAGTCCTTAAGGTGTCTGATGATAAAGGTACTCATTATGCAATACTATCGCACCGCTGGGGAGCCGACTTGGAGGTCACTTACAAAGAGATGACTGGGCTGATGAAGATGGAGAAGCAGAAGAGGGACGAGGTCAGGCAGTGCGGCAGCTATCTCAAGATCATCAAGAGCTGTGAGCAAGTAAAGAAGGACAGCTACGAGTGGTTGTGGATCTGTACCTGTTGCAGTGACAAACGGAACAGTTTGATTAATGGCCTCCGATAGTTCCGAAGTTTGGAACTATCAGAGGCCATTGATTCGATGTATTGGTGGCATCAAAATGCACAGGTCTGCTATGTGTACCTCCATGATACTGACAAGTTACCATGGCCTACTGAGCCCTATGATCCATATGTTGCAAAGATGTTTAGGGTCATGCCAATAATGACCAATTGTAATAAGCATCATGAAACCCCTCTCCTGCTTAATAATGATCATCATAATGTTCTGGCAATGCAACCAAGATATGATTAGAGATTCTAGTATGTAGGAGGCACGACCAGTAATAGAATATAGCCTTTGCGTGAGTGGCTGTGTAGCCACACGCCTCATTTTTCCTTCCTCCATCATCGTCAGAACCCAGCCCACAGTGTGGGCACCTCGTTGTTCAGTTTTCTTTTCTCTCGTTGCTCCTTAGTTCCCAACTAACTAACACACTCCTTTTACCACTTTCCTTCGAGAATCTCATCAAACCTCACCCCAGATCACAGGCGATCATAGGCACCCCAGGCCACAACCATGGATGCCCAGCGACCTCAACAGCTGCAGCGACCTGACTTCACTAGTAGAACTCGTGATGGCAGGAGCAGAGCTATCCCAGGAGGAAGCTATTGAGGCTTTGGAACAGTGCTGGATCCAAGACAACCCACTGGCCAAACAACACCAAGAGGACCAGCCACGTCGGGATGAAGAGCACCGACCCCCACCCCCCCAGCCCACCCACCAGCTGCCAATCCAGAACATCTCCCTCAATGACCCCCTGAAACCAACCCCCCCACCTTTGATGCAGATGCCATAGTGTCCTCCAACTTACCGACACAACCTGCTGAGTATGCCCTCAAGAAGATAGAAGCATTCAAATTTGTACACATGTGGTACTTCACAAGGGAAGGACTGCAGGAGGCTGCACAGACAGTCAGGTGACTGGAAGAAAATGACACACTAGCTATCACCCAGGCTGCCAAAGGTAACATCACACTCCACACTGCCAACTCCCTCACTGCCTCCAAGAACGCCAAACCCGACCATGGACTCACCTTTGCCAAGTTCATGTACGCCAAGAACCATTTCCTTATGTGCATTGAGAATGCAGGCTGGGGCAACCAGCTAGTGAACGCTTTCAACTGGTTCTTCCACAGGATTGACAACCACCATCTCCATGACCAAGGCGAGCACAGGGAGTGAACATTACTACACTACACATCCAAAGTCTGGCAGGACTGGCACAACAAAGCCACACAGAATCAAGCTTACAACATTGGAGTCATAAACGAAGACCTGCTAGCAGACATTGGATGTGGCTTAGACACATGAGACATACAATCCAGGCTTGAACAGGTCAGTCCCCCCCCCAGATCCCCAGCAGCTGGACACCAGACTGACAACCCCCCTTCTCCCTTTTCCCCTTGTCCCCTCCACCTCTACCCTTGCTCCTCCCCTCCGTGCTTGTGACACCACCTGCGACTGCTGCTGCACGCTGTGCCCATCTCACCTGCTGCTGCCAATCTATGGCCTTCTCTCCACCCCCCTGCTACTTCTCACAAAATGCATTGGCAAACTGCTGCTGCTGCCCATGTGCCAAATAAACGCTACCCCTTCCTGCTGCTCCCCTCGTCCACAAATCCATGCAACAGCTACAGCATAGCTGCTTCACCTGCCCAGAGCCCACAGAGAGAGGCTGACAACCCCACCACTTCCAAAGATGCAGGTCTTCCTGCTCCCCCCCCCCAGATACACCCAGGCCCAGAGGCTGAGACAATGCTACCAGAGATCCAGATCTCGACGCCCCAGATCGCAGTCACCCTGCAAATGATCCAGGTCCCCACAGAGGAGCCCCAGCAGAGAAAGGAGGGGCCATCATGACTTTCATGCCAAAACCTACATTGTATGCCCAAAGTGCTTGGGAAGACATGAAGACCAACCCTTCTGCAATGACACCATGCGATGGGACAAATCGACCCCAGCCTATTGCACACGAGACCGACAAGGCCACCTCGTCAACAAGAATGGTCGCATACTCTGTTGGGATTTCCAATGCCCCCATGGTTGCTCAAGCAAATTGCACTGTCACGAGTGCTCAGGTTGCAGGGACACTAAACACAGAGCCCAGGATTGCTGTCATAACCGTGCGTTCATCATAGGTCTTTGCTCACTCCGCAACCTTTTCTGCCAGTCATCCACTCACCCCGCACCAACTCCGCCCAACTTCTGTTGGTTGTGAACCATCTCCGCTCCAACTGCTGTTGGACTTGTGTTGCTCTCCTACTGGACCGAGCGGTCCATTCTCCGAGGGGTCATGTGACTACCTTTGCAGTCAGGAACTCCGCAGCATGCTCACCACATGGTCCAGTGCCTGGACTATTTCCTTTTCTGGATGTTCTGTGTTACCCATTTGTATGTCCTCCGTCTACCCTTCATTCGTCGTCCAGGAAGTTTTACTTGAAAATTTATGAGTCTCCATATGTCAGTTCCGATTCCGATTACTGTACCTCCGTAGCAGCATAAAAGCATGTACTGTACTCCGCTGTTCTTCAGTACGAATATCAACTTAGTTCCTACTCCCTCTGATTCTGTCTTCTGCCTGTCAGAGTTATCTCCGACTCTCCGTCTGTACTCTCCCTCTGAAATACGAGGGCTGAGATCATGCAAGGGGGTAGCACACGAGCTAAACCCGACACCCTCACTCCGCTCCGCCTTTGTCTCGGCAGTCTTCGTTCCTGCCAACACTCTGCTAGTCGGAGTTCTGTTCTTCTGTGTTGGACTTGCTTCTGAACCCTTCTCTAGACCTTGTTAAGCATCGGAGTTGGTCGGAGTAGGCCTGGACTTGACAATTGCCCACATCACCAACCAGCTTGAAGCACAACAGTGAGGGGTTGCACTAACACCCTACCGCCCAAAAGCTTGGGAAAAACTACTAGCACAGCACCATCTCATCTCGAAATACCCATCCCTAATTTACCAGCTCACTTATGGCTTTCACATCTGTGTACCTAGCATACCCCAAACATACACCCCCCCCAACAATGCTTCCATAGGTCAATACCACCACGCATTCCAGGAAATAGTCGATAGAGAGTTCACATGTGGCCGCTACCTAGGTCCTTTCCTCCCCACATCCTCGAACAGTACATAGGTCCATTCCAATCTTCCCCCCTTAGTATCATGCTGAAACCCAGAAAACTGGGAAAGTATCAACTAATACAGAACCTATCTTATCCTATTGTACCTAGACACAGCATGGCTGCTTCAATCAACTTGTGTGTTGATCCTTTGTTATTCCCCTGCACTTGGGGAACCTTCCTCACAGCATGAACACTAATAGTGTCTCTTCCCCCAGGCTGCCAAGGGGCGACCAGAGATGCAGCAGAAGCTTACAGAACGATCCCTATCCACCCATCCCAATGGCCGGGACTAGTGGTGCAACTATCAGATACCCCACTGACCTTCGCAATCGATACAGTGCTATGCTTTGGATATGGACCCTCAGCAGGAGTCTATGGGGGCCTCAGAGATGTGAGTCTAGACATAATGTGAGCTGAGGGAATCGGCCCTATAATCGCATGGGTTGATGACCATTTGTTCATATGTTTACCCAGTTCCCAAGTGCCCGACTATAACCTCTCCAGAGATCAAAAAGCCAAGACAATCTCACAGAACGGAGGTGCCAAAATAGACAACAGACAGCTATGGTACAAGGGAACAATGCTAGCGAATGGGGACTATGAAGAGCTCGCTGAAGACTGCCATCACCCCATAAGAACCTTTGAAGACACCAGCGAATATGTCTCAAGCAACAACACCTATGCCTACTCTTTCAAGCACATTGACGTGATAGCGGACCAACTCGGCATACCCTGGGAGCTCTCAAAAGACACCACTTTCTCTCAATCACCAACTTTCATGGGTTTCACATGGAACCTAGACAGCAAAACAGTAGGCCTCACAGTAAACAAAAGGGAGAAGTATGCTACAGCTATAGACAAGTGGCTGAAAAAGAAAGTGCATAATCTAGAAGAAGTACAAAAACTCCACGGGAGACTCTCCCATGCCACGTTAGTAATCCCAGGCAGAAACGCTTACCTAACTTCCCTACAGGCCATGCTTACCATTTTCAGAGACAAGCCTTTCATGCCCTGCACCCCGCTGAAAGATCTGCAAAGCAAACTATGCTGGTGGCAGACTGCCCTTCAACAGTCCCTACCCATCCCCATTCCCATCTACCCATCGGCAATAGATCTCAGAGCATTTTCAGATGCCAGCTCCACTGTCGGCCTGGCAATCATCATCAGGAACAGATGGAGAGCCTGGAAACTGCATGCCAACTGGAAGAGGGACAAGAGGGACATCAGCTGGGCAGAGAGCATGGCTTTTGAATTCCTCATATGTTACCTCCTCATCATCAGTCCCTCCCCCGAACCTCTACACGTCTTCAGGGACAATGAAGGAGTCATCAAAGCCTGGAAAAAAGGAAGGAGCAACAACAAGCCTACCAACAAAACCTTTCGAAGGATCCACGCTATCCTCGCCTCTCCCCCACATAGAATTCTCGCTGACTACACCCCGAGCGAAGAAAACCCAGCTGACAAACCATCTCGAGGTATCTATCCCCCCCCCAAACTTGCTCTCCCCCCCATCCCGATCCCAGACCCCATCGCACACCTCATATTTTACCTTGATGACCTGCATTCCAACAGTCTCCCAGTCCAACATCAACTTCAATAACATTGCTGCTACTGCAGTATCCCAACAACTGTGCCCCTCTCACAAACCCTCCCTCATCCTCCCCTACCCAACGAACCTGACACCCAGACCCTCAGAGCTATGGCTGATGTGCCCAGCCAAGGATCAGCTAGAGCGCTGGCAACTGCACCCCAGCATCATCCAATCACTGAATATCCCACTGGAATTCTGGGATAGGGTGCGAGAGGTCACCCTCAGGGGTTGGAACAAGAGCACCAGGGCATCGTACGGAGCCAGTCTCCTTGTCTACCATGTTTTCTGCGACAGTAGGAATGTCCCAGAGGAAGAACAAGCCCCCACAGACATGGTCCTGATCTCCACTTTCATATCAGCCCTAGCTGGCTCCTACTTGGGAAAGATGATACATGGGTACATATACAGTGTGCACACTTGGCACACTCTGAACAGTTTACCCTGGATTATACATGAGGATCAGATAGCTACAATGTTAAAAGGTGCCACCAAGATTGCCCCATCCTCATCCAAACAGAACCTCCGCAGACCAATAACAGTGCAAATGATATGCGACATCCATGGGCAGCTACAGAACGAAGACCCACTGGACATAGCAGTCTTCACATGCCTAATGACCGTTTTCTACGCAGCTGCCAGAGTAGGGGAATTCATGGTCAAATGCCTCGACTCCTTTGACCCTGCGCTCCACATCACCCCCAAGGGAGTATGAGAAGATGTTGACTGTAACGGTTTTGGCATGACAGTTTTCCTCCTACCAAGCACAAAGTCAAACCCCAAAGGAGAAGAGGTGAACTGGGCAAAGCAAACAAGACCCTCCGACCCCCAGACAGCACTCTCCCACCACCTGCACATTAACAACCCACCCGAAGATGGCCCCCTCTTCATATACAAAAAGGATGGGGGATATCGGCCACTAACTTGACACACTTTCATCGCATGCATAAAAAAGCTAGCCAAAGCAGTGGGGCATGAACACGTACACAGACATGGGCTCAGGATAGGAGCCACACTGGAGTACCTACTCAGGGGGGTTCCTTTCGAGGTAATGAAGGTCAAAGGGAGATGGGTGAGTGATGCCTTCCAACTCTATCTATGAAAACACAACCAGATCCTCGTGCCCTACATACAAGCTATGCCCACCAAGACTGCCACCAAATTTGTATGCATTGCCATGCCCCCAGTGCGCTGAGCGGACAGACCCCCATCATGAGTAGAGCCATTGCCCTCCTAACTAGTGGGATCCGAGTGTCAGCCCATCATGTCAGACAATCCCCTCCTAACACCTGGGATCCGCAGCTGATGCTGTTGGTATGTACTTCCTCATGATCCCCTGCCCTACTTTTTTCCTGAACCACTGCAATCCCTTCATCTTCAGCATTTCAGAAATGGCCCCTGTTTGTCATGCAAAATATAACTATTTGGAAAAAATGCTTTTGAAAACATCCAAGTGCCAAATCTGCAGAAAACTATTCAAACCTCAGGGCATCAAGAGCCATGTGACACACTGTGCAGCTTGTCAAACAAGGGAAATACAATGAATAGATGCTACTAAGGAATATGAGAGGGACAAGGAGCAAGGAGCATCTAGTTTTCACTGTGTATTGTTCTCAGCTGAGGAATTGAGGGTAGTATTGGTCACATCTGCATACTTGACAGTGCACATGCACATCACACAGGCAGGCCCTTCTCAAGTAGCCCACATGCTTAATGAAGATAACGATGGATTGCCAAGTATGTTTCAATTTCAACCTATGCTATGGGACCTGCACTTAAGGCTGTTTTCTTTACAGCTCCCAACATTTCTCACTTGGGACACATGGATTTTGTTGATCAGGACATGTGGGAGCCTCATGGAGATCCTGCTGCACAAAGTGGTGAGTGCATGAACTCAGTGCTACCTGGTTTCCAAGTGCACCATACTAAGTACATACATGCTTGATATGAATAGATCAATCAAATGTCTCCATGGTGAGCAATGGCAGTGACTGAATGCCATCCCCTGAACAACTGCCTGCTGACTTCAAGACTGAGTTCCATCCCTGCAGCAATACCCCATTGCTTTTCCAGTTGCAAGAAGAATTTGGTCAGTGTGCTGCTGCTACAATGGCCCCCAATCCACACCCATGGCACCCATTTATTGAGGAGGGTGACTACTTGTTTGCTGAAATAGCATTGCAAGTGGGCCTCAATGCATCGCAGATCAATGGGCTGCTTTCCCTCATTTCACACATCATCCAAGGAAAGGCAAATGTTACCTTGTGGAATGATGTGGACCTTCAATGTGCATGGGACAGGGCAGCCATGCAGGTGACACCAGTATGTTCTTTCTCTTCATACACTGTGAGCTTCTATGCATTCATCCACAAGCTTCTACTCTAGTTTACATGACACAATGTGACTGCACCTTATAAAGGAGAGAACTTAACATTCCCAGTTTATGCACATTCATTATGGGAGTGGGCTCTTGATCTCTTATCAAACCCCCTTCTTGCACCTCACTTTGTCTGGGATGCCCAATGGGTCTTCTGACATAATGGCCATGAGTATGAGAGATTCTACTCAGAACCATGGACTGGTGATTGCTGGTGGGACATTCAAGTATGTTGTAATAACCTGTACACTTTGTATATACTGTGTTTAACTTGTGCTTGCTTCTAGTCTCATTTACCTCAGGTTGAAAATGCGACCCTGTTTACTTTTATCCTCTGTGCCGACTGAACACATCTAAGTTCCCACAGAACTGTCAAAGGTTATCCTGTCATAGCTCATCATGGAAATCTGCCCATGAACATCAGAAATGGAGAATGCTTTGGTGGTGGATGTGTTGCTGGCTGGTTACCTATTGTAAGTTACTGAGTGCAGGCTTCAGCATCCTTGCTCATGTATATTATGCAAGGTTCCCAAGTCCACCAAAGAAGAGGGGAAGACCAGCTACACCAATTACAAACATGTTATTTGGCATGAAGCATTCCTTTGTATCATTGATAGACTCACTGAGCTCTCAAAGCTAGGACACAAATATGAGTGCTATGACAAGATCACTTGGTGGCTCATTCTCATCTTATCTGCTGACTATGAAGAACAGTAAGTCAAGGGCACTACAAGTGTGCATTGACATACTAATAACTATGTTGACATTAGATGTATGATGAGCCTAATTTGAGGCATGAAGAGTAAATGTCCATGCCCAGTTTGTTTGGTTCCCCTCAAGGAGTTAGAGCTTTGACTGCCTCCATGCTCTGCATGATGGTCTTTTTGGGCACCACTCACTCGAAGAACTCAAGATTCTTTTAAGCAAATTACCATGTAAGTATGCAGTGCAACTTGAGGAGCAGTATGTACTACCCTCTATTTACTTCACTAAGACATCCTAATCCTAAATTGAATGCAGGCTTGCAGCATTTCCAAGCTGGCAAGGTTTGGCACACTTCAATGGCATCCTACATGTAAGCTATGCTGATGGGAACAAACTCTGAGATCTTGCATGGGTGAGATTCTTCTTTTGACTTCCTGGCATAAGCTGATGAGCTCACAAGCAAACCTTCTATGCTGCTTTGAATATTCTGACAAATGACATAAGCTGTGAAGGCTACCAGCTCCTATGGATGCTCTGCAGCTACTTAGAATTGGACAGTCTCATTGGACTGGACATGCACACTGACAGGACCCTTGAATTGATAGAGAGGGAGCAGTTGGTTTTCAGGAGTGAGCTAAAGGTACATGATATTTCCTTGCTGTTAGAGTTGACTGTTGATCCCCTGCTCTGATCTAGGAGTATGTCTCCCATGTGGCTAATGGTGAGCTAGCAGGACACCTCAAAACAGACTGGAATTTTCCAAAGGTCCATCTTTGGAAACATGTCATGTGGAACATTTGGAATAAAGGAGCAGCCCATAACTACAGCACTTGGCCCAATGAGAAAATGGACAGCTCACTTAAAGATGCATATCAGGACTGCTCAAATGGTAAGGACATTGCCATTCAGGTGTGTCCAGCTTCTGCTCTTCTCATCTCACTCAGTCCCACTGACCTGAAGTCACATAGGTCCTTCATGTCAACCACCACTGCTTAGCCATGAAACTAATTAGGAACCAGGTGGATGCTGAAGCCAATCATACACAGCAAGATTGTGATGACAATGATATTGATGGTGGGGGTGATGAGGATGTCCTCATGAGTTTCAGCAAGCATGTTAAGCTTGGTTCACTGCAGTCACCAAAGAGCATTCAATCAATCATTCATGATCATGCTTCACAGCAAGAATTCCAAGGTTTCCATCAGAAGTTTACTTGGTTCATTAATCAGTGCCTTCCTATCTACCTCAATCACAGCTGGAATTCTTGGAAAAACATCTTGTTTGCCAAAATGTTCCAGGTATGTTTTGCCATGTTGCATAGTAGTCATTACCCCATCTCACAATGACCTATGCATGTAGTTGCAGGAGCATGCTTACCTCAAGGTCAATTACAAATCAAGGATGGACTAGTGGCAAGCTACTGACTACCTACAATGCAACCCTTTGTTCCACAGCAAGCCTCATTATGACACTGTCCTCTTTCAGCTTTCACATAGTGAGATTGCTTTTGCTTGCTTGGTATTCATGTTTTTGTGCAACATTCCTGACTTCAGCACCTATCAATTTGCTCTTGTTTGCCCCTATACAGCCAACATCAATGTGGCTTGCAGCTCCTTTGACAATGCCTTCAGGCTCATGTGTGTTAAAGCACATTCCCACACAGCATCAATATTCATCCCCATCCAGTCCATTGTTAGGGAAGTGTTGCTGTACCCTGACCCCAAATATAAAGATGAATATTTTGTGGTGGAGCACATCGATGGAGACATGTTTCATTGCATCAATGAGTGGAATGGGCATCATCTAGACCAGGAGTAAGGAAATGTTATGTCATACTTTAGATAGCTGCTCCCTTTTCCTCATACCAATGCTCTGTGCTAGCATATTCTGAATCTCTCACTGGATCTCTAACAATGATATGGTTTATCCCTCAAATCATTGTTGCTATGTTTGAGTTACTAATTCCGATCTCTTGAGACATAATATTGCATGTTTACTGACATCATGATGTCAACTCAATAACATCAAAGTGGTGGTGGTGGGGCCTTTATCTGGACTACAACAAATAATATTACTCCTACAGACACATTCGAATGGTGAGTCTGCTCTTATCGCCATTCTGGTTGGTTCTCCTGGCTGCCATTCTAACTTGGTATGCTCTACTGGTAGGTAACAGTGAGGTAAGATACCTCAACAATGTTGCACTGGCATAAATGGTTAGTCAACTTCATTTCCATCTTTTGCCTCATTGAACACCCTTCAAAAGGATCTGCTTGGCACCAATGTTTAGTATGAGGACCTCACCCCTGATTTGTTACACACTGGTCATGGAACTTCAGCTGCAACCTTGACTAGGTCTGTTTTACCAGTTTCCAGTGATGTCCAAGGATTTTACTCTAGATATTGATGCTGTGGGCCATGATAGCCTAGACAAGAATACCAATAATGATGAGGATGTCCCACACACAGCAAACCATGGGGTGGCCAGAGGTGCAGGTGCTAACTTGGACAGGGAACTCAATGAGGTGTGAAGGGTTGTGGCTGCCCCTGCACTGGATGCAAGCCCTGCTGAGTTGTGCCAGGTATGCATTCTGACCTGCCTACAAAACTGAATATTACTGACTACCACTACTAGGCACTGGTGTCGAGAATGCATTCTGGAATTATGGTAGCCTCTTGGAGTTTCACCCAGAGGGCTCAGAATTTCTCCCCAACCCTCAGAATTAAATTCCAATGTCACTATGCTTACTAATTATGGTACTATAAAATTTCCACACTGTTCTTTTCCACCTCAGTGACTACTTCATACACTGAGGTGAGCATACCTATACCTACATTCATTTACTTGGTACTGATGTAGTGTAGATACTCATAACTTCGTTAGGTACCAATACAGTGACTACTTCATACACTGAGATACTCATAACTTCATTAGGTTATGAGCCCTGCTCTTGCGCTCTAATTCCAAAAGAGTTATTACACAGCAACACTACCCACTATGGCAAAAGATGATCATTCCCTACAAGTTCCAACCCTAAATGTGGATGGAAGCAACTGGCTATACTACAAGGCTCAGGTTGAATGGGCCATCAGTTTGAAAGGGCTGATTGGACACCTGACTGGCTTGGATGCAAAACCAGAGGACCCTTCAGCAGGCAAAGACTCCTCCTGGAAGCCCACAGCCACAGAGCAAAAACTTGTTAATGAATACCCAGAAAAACTTCAGCAATGGGCAAAGGATGATGGATATGTCAAGCAAGTGATTGCTGTGTCACTCCCAGAATCCCTATTCCTTTGAGTCCTGAAGGAAGAGACTGCAAAGAGTGTATGGGGTGTCCTCACTGACCTTTTCCAAAATGGCTCTTGTGTCGTTGCAATCAATCTTCAGAGAAAACTCCAAGAATCCCACTGTGCAGAAAAAGGCGATGTCTGTGCTCACTTTGACAAGATGCACACACTGTGCAAACAACTTGCCACACTTGGACAGTCTATCACAGATGATGACTTCACAGCTATCATTCTCAGCTCACTTCCCACTTCATATGACTCCAACCTTGCAGCTATGACATCTTCGGCCCTGGTCATGCAAAAGGACCTATCTCTGGACCTTATAATCAAAGTAATTTCTGATGAATATGATAGGTGCCAAACACGGATGAAGAGAGGCAATTCCAGAAACTCCAGAAATTCTGAAGATGCAGCTTATTCAGCAAAGGACAGAAAGAAGTCTACTTGCAAAAATTGTGGAAAGAAAGGTCATGTTCAAGACCAATGCTGGGAAGAGGGTGGCAGAAAAGCTGGGCAAGTGCCCAAGTGGTTCCAGAACAAAGGCAAAGGGAAAAAGAAGGAGAAAGGCTCTGGAAAAGAGGCCACTGTGGCCAGTGCAACAGCCAGTTCAAGTGCACAGACCAGCACTGACTCTGAACCCAATGGAGTCTGGCTAGCGCACCCACAGGATGATGACTGGTTAATGGAAATTGTGGAGGAAGAAATTCTGAACCCCCAGGACATCGTTATTGATGAAGAAGACACATACATGAACACCTTCAATCATGCTCTGCTCACAGGTGAAAGCCTAAATTCTGCAGAGGAGACCATCCTGTTTGACTCAGGCGCTTCATGTCATATGTCCTCCTACTGCAGCAAATTCCTTGACTACAAGCCAATCATTCCAAAACCTATCACTGCTGCCAACAATCACACCTTCCATGCCATTGGAAAAGGTGACCTTGCAATCTCACTCCAAAACAGCACTGCGCAAACCCACATTCAACTCAAGGACATGTTCTATGCTCCCAAGATGGGAATTATGCTCATTTCTGTCAGCAAACTTGACATTGCTGGGTATGCAGCATTATTCCAAGACAAGCATTGTCAAATTTTCAATGCTCAGAAAAAGAAAGTAGCTGAAATACCAATGCAGAAAGGCCTATACTGCCTCAAATGAGCTTGTTGTGCCTTTGCAGGCCTAGCTGAGGCCATGGAATCCTTAACCATGGAGGAGATACACATCAGGCTTGGTCACATCACTCCCAAAGCCATCTGGCGCATGCTCAAGGATGGCACAATCACCAGAATTAAGCTGGATGAAGTGCATTCTACCATGGGCACATGCAATTCATGCAAATATGCCAAAGCAACTTGGAAGCCCATTGGGAAGGAGTGCGACCCACCCCACCATGAACACCTTGGTGATGAGGTCCACACAGACCTTTGGGGTCCTTCTCTGGTCCAATCCCCAGGCCACAGTCAATACTGTGTCATTCACAGATGACCACACTTGTTACACCACCCTATTTTTGCAGAAGATGAAGGCTGAAACCTTCAAATCCTACAAGGCCTATGAAGCATGGCTGAACACGCAATTTGACACCAAAGTCAAGCAACTTCGCTTGGATCGTGGGGGAGAGTACCTTAGTGCAGAATTTTCGGAATACCTGAAATCCGAAGGCACAGAATGACACATAACCATCCATGATACCCCCAAACACAACAGAGTTGCAGAATGGCTCAACAGAACACTTGTTGAGTGTGTGTGAGCAATGATTCACACCAGCAGCCTACCCAAGAACCTCTGGGGGGAGGCCATTATGCATGCTACTTGGCTCAAAAACTGCTCGTTGACTCATCATCTAGGCACCAAGACTCCCTATGAAATGCTCTACAACAGACCACCCAACCTCTCAAAAATCCCAGTCTGGGGATGTTGTGTAAAGGTCCATGATACCTCTGGCTCCAAACTAGACATGTGAGCCTGAGATGGACACTGGGTAGGTTTTGATCCTGAGAGCGATGGTCACTGCATCTACTGGCCTGACACATGAGCAATTGGAATTGAACAGAGTGTCATTTTTGAGCACCGAGATGTGTCCATACCACATGGTGTGCCACTCGAGGGGGAGCAGGAGAATTCCAAAGCCTCAGGAGGAAATTCCAAAGCCTCAAAACAAAATCCCGAAGCTTCACAGGGAAATTCCGAGGCCTCACAGATAGTTGAGCAACCCACCAAAGCAACTTTGGAAATTCTGAGACTCATTTCGGACCCACTTGGAGAGAATTTCGAAACACCTCCACCTCAACCTTGCCATTCCACTTGCCAGTGCTTTGAATCAGACTATATGAGGTGTGTCAAGTCTGGGCCTACTCCGACCAACTCTGACACTAGACAGGGTCTAGGGAGGGTCCAGAAGCAAGTCCGACACAGAAAGAACGAATTCTGACTGGCAGAGTGTTGGCAGGAATGAAGATTGCCGAAGTAAAGGTGGAGCAGAGTGAGGGTGTTGGGTTTAGCTTGTGTGCTACCCCCTTGCACAATCTCAGCCCTCGTATTTCAGAGGTAGAGACCAGACAGATTGTCAGAGGTAACTCCGACAGATGGAAGTCAGAAACAGAAGGAGTAGGGACTAAGTTGATATTCATACTGAGGAATGGCAGAGTATGATACATGCTTTTATACTACTACAGAGGTACAGTAACTGGAATCAGAACTGACATATGGAGACCCAGAAACTTTCAAGTAAAACTTCCTAGACAATGAATGAAGGGTAGACAGAGGACATATGAATGGGTAACATAGAACATCCAGAAAAGAAAACAGTCCAGGTGCTCGACCATGTGGTGCACACGCTGTGGAGTACCTGACTGCGTGCTGTCAGGGAGAAGTCCGAAGGTAGTCACATGACCCCTCAGAGCGTGGTCTGCATGGTCCGGTAAGAGAGCAGTACAAGTCCGTCAGCAGTTGGAGCAGAGATGGTTCATAAATGACAGAGGGCAGGTGGAGTTGGTGTGGAGTGGATGAATGACCAGCAGAAAAGGGTGTGAAGTGAGTGGAGATCTAGGATAAACACATGGTCATGACAGTGCCCCCCCCCCTAGGGCCTGAACCCCTGAAGGCTGCATGTACGGAACGAGATCAACACGAGTCAATCATTTTGAAATTGTTTTGATGCCTTGAGGACAACAGGTTAGCTGCAGTGGAGCTTCATCAGAGTTCGAAGAACTGCTTAAAAACACATGTTAGGGTACTGAACCTTCGTCCTTTCCCCCCCATCATCATGTCCTCCCAGCACCAGAGCAAAACCCCCCAGCCAACTCCTGGCCATGTCTGCAACTACTCCCAAGTTGTGGATGAAGAACTAGTCGTTCTCACTGACGACTCCACTGACACCGAGCAGGAGAAAACCGTGGAGAAGGCTTGTCAATGAGAGGAAAATGAGCAGAGAGAGAGGGAGTGTGAGGTGGAGTGCAAGGCCAAGCGTGAGGAGGCCAAGAGGTGAAAGGCAGAGGAGGAGAGGTTGGAGGAAGAGCGGAGGAAGAGAGTGGAGGAGGAAGAGGAGGCTTGAAGGAAGAAGGCAGCAGAGGAGGAGGCAGAGAGGCAGAGGCAGAGGGCCCAGGCCAGGTGGGAAGAGGCTGTGCAAAGGTAAGTGGTGGAGTACCCTGAGTCAGTCAGGTGGAGTTGACTCATTTTATTTTTTCTTAGACCAAGTGGCGTGGTGTACAACATCACCACCACCCAGAGGGTCCCTGGGACCTCTGTGGTGGTCACCGCGACTAGGAGGCTGCTGTGCACTTGCTGTATAGTGAGTAAAATGGCGGGGCAGTGTGAGCCCAGGCAGGGTAAGACCAGGGCCTGCATGCCCTGAAAAAACAAAAAAAAGGTATGTAGTTGGACAAAGGAGGACGCAGTGGCAGAGCCATCGTGGAAAAGAGCGGGGACAGGAAGTTCCTGAGGGGAGAAGAAGAAGGTACTGCAAGGGAAGGGGAAAGAAAAGGCAATGGAGCTGGAGGAGGCAGATGACAAGTGGGAGGCAGGTGGAGAGGATGAGGAGGAGCCTGCAACACTGCATGATGGTCCCTCAAGGGCAGGGGACTCCTCATGGTGGGTGGAGTGGGAGTGGGAGTGGCAGCTGCAGGCTGTGGAGAGGTATGTGGAGGCACATGAGAGGGCCATGATGACCTTCAAGAGGATGGCAGCAGCAGCAGAGTGGATGGCGGAGGCAGCAGAGAGGACAGCCAACGAGTGGGGGACATATCACACATGGGCAGAGTGGGCAGAGATGAGGAGGAGGGACAACATGTGCAAGGCCAGAATGGCTGAGGTTGAGCATGCAGGAGGAGGATGGAAGAGGCCTCAGTCAGAGGCAGCAGAGGACAAGAACGAGGAAGCGGATGAAGGTGTGGAGGGGGATAATGAGGAAGAAGTCGAAGGGGAGCAAGAAGGCAGTGAAGAACAGGAGGGTGGTGGAGAGCAGGTGATGGAAGAGTAGAGTAGTTTTTTTTTTTTGTCTTTTGTTTTTGGCTTGTATATTTTGTACTACCACAAAATAGACTCGTGATTTTGTTTGTGACTCTGAGGAGTAAAATGGACAAGTGGAGAAAACTATAAAGTACTTAAGGTAGTTCAGTAAGGGGCAGAGTCAGCCTGTGGAGGGAGGTTATGTGGGCGGAGTATTATGGCGGAGGTTGATACAGGCCAGGTTTGTGTGGATATTGTTCATGGAAAGTGGAGACTATGTCAGAGGCATGATCCAACTCAGTTGCAAGCAACCAAGAGGTTTCTTCATTGGTGTTCTCATAACCGGCCCAGTGGACCAGATACAAGAGCTGGCAGTCCACCTTAGAGTTGAGTATCTCTGACACTTCGTACTCAAGGTCACCATCAACAACCACTGGTGGAGGTGGAGGTTGTTGTCAGTTTGGGAAAGGGTTTGCTGCTGTGGCTTCCAGTTGCAAGACATGGAAGACCAGGTGTACCAAGCACATAGAGTCAGGGAGCTTAAGGGTGACAGAGTGCATACCTGGCCTGGCCAAGATGGTGAATGGACCTAAGTACTTTTCAGAGAGCTTTTCCAAGGGATGAGTGGAGCAGAAGTACTTGGCTTTAACATAGGCCTGTTCTCTGACCTTGAACTCAGGCAGAGGTATGCGTTTGGCATCTGCTGGACCCTGGTAGTGCTGCTGAGCAGCAGATATTTCAGGGCAGAGGAAGTTGTGAAGGGTGGAGAGCTCGATGACATAGTCGTGAGCCTGTGGAGAGGTGAAGTCCTGGTCAGGGACCACAGACAGGTTTGGATGGTACCCCTTGTTGGTGAAGAAGGGAGAAACTCCAGTAGTCACACTTGGTGCATTGTTGAAGGTGAACTCCACTAGGGGCAAAAGCTCAGCCCAGTTGTCTTGTTGGTAATTTCAGTAGACACAGAGGTACTGCTCGAGAGTCTGGTTTGTCCACTCAGTCTGGCCATCACCTTCTGGGTGGTAACCTGAAGTGAAGTGAAGGCACATATCAAGGGCCTTTCCTAGTGAGTGGAAGAAGTGAGAGACAAACT
The DNA here is from genome assembly GCA_024663395.1 of Pisolithus tinctorius. Taxonomy (NCBI): domain Eukaryota; kingdom Fungi; phylum Basidiomycota; class Agaricomycetes; order Boletales; family Pisolithaceae; genus Pisolithus; species Pisolithus tinctorius. Next base: position 1,419,467 of record JANFAH010000012.1, on the reverse strand, counting down.
CAGGACCTCTGTTGGAGGTGACATTAGCAGGTACTCCATGCTTGGAGAAGAAATGGGCAAGGAAGAGCTTAGCGAGTTCAGCAGAGGTGACAGAGTCATGGGTGGGGATGAACATTGCTTGCTTCAAGAGGCAGTCCACTACCACAAGGATGGCAGAGTAACCATCAGAGTTGGGGAGGTGTTCAATGAAGTCCATGGAGATGGAGTTCCAAGGTCTCTCTGGGACAGGAAGTTGCTTCAGCAGACCATAGGGGCAGTGGCATGGAGTTTTGCTCTGTCCACAGGTGGTGCAAGACCTGATGTATTCTTTCACATCAGAGCAGAGGTTGGGCCACACATAGTCCCTGTGGACGAGTTCTAGGGTGCAGTTTTGCCCAAAATGGCCTGCTAGAGGATGGTCATGCTTGAACTGAAGCACTTGAAGGTGGAGATCATCAATGTCAGGGACAAAGATGCAACCATCAAGGCAGAGTAGACCATCAGAGTCCAGGGACCACCGAGGCTTAGTCAGAGTTGGGAGATGGCTAGCAGAGACAGGGTCAGAGGGTAAGGCAGAGATGATGTCCGAGTGCAAGCACTTGACATCGAAGACCATGGTGGCACAGAGCACAGGTGCCATGAGGGTGGTGGTGTGGAGGGATGACACAAGTTGCTCCTGTGTAAACATAGGGTGGCGATTGTGAGGATTTACCTGTGTGTAGTCCCTATTGCTGCCTTTTGGGTAGATGTCCCAATGGTGCGTAATGTCCTGACCATGCGTTCATCCTAGGTCCTCACTCACTCTGCACCCCTCTCCGCCAGTCATTCACTCACTCTGCTCCAACTCCGCCCTCCCCCTGACATTTAAGAGTCATCTCCACTCTGACTGCTGTTGGACTTGTGCTGCTCTCCTGCTGGACTGCATGGACCATACTCTGAGGAGTCATGTGACTACCCTTCAGACTTCTCCTTGACAGTGCGCAGCCAGGCACTCCACAGCATGCACACCATGTGGTCCAGTGCCTGGACTGTTTCCTTTTCAGGGTGTTCTGTGTTACCCATTCGTATGTCCTCCATCTTCCCTTCATTCATCATCTAGGAAGTTTTACTTGAAAATTTATGAGTCTCTGTATGTCAGTTCCAAATCCAGTTACTGTACCCCTGTAGTAGTACAGTGGCTCAAAAAACTGTCCACATGTTTGTATGTTTTACATTAGTTATGACTAAATGCAATAACCCCTAACCCTAGCCCTGAACCATGAGTGTATGAAATAAGGTACTTATGCTTGGCTTTCTATTGGTCCATGAATCAAGTGATTCGGATAGGAATTGATAGAATAGCAGCCATTTGAAAATGACATGTCATCTGGACAGTTTTTTGACTTACAGTTGTGATTACATAGTTTTGAGTTTAACAAAGTTTAGAATGCTGTGAGGTGCTTACTAATGCTTACATGGTATATCACATGGTCTATTTGATGAATTGTCATCATACAAACAATGCCAAACAATGAATTGGGTCCATCAAGCTTCCTCTTCTACCCCAACTCATGAAACCATCCTCCTGGTCCATCTGGGCCATTTTCTCAGAGTAATCCCAATAAATATTGGTGCCCACTACAGTAATGTCATCAGGGTATATGTCCAACACAATCAAACCCTTAAAAAATCTGCTTTCAGTCATCCCTGTGCTGTTTCCCCCATCCGTAATCACCTATTCCTGGCCCCAGACGTGCTTAACCATCCTCTGGTCCCATTTCATGCTACCTCCAACCCTACACCGGTACCTCACATGCCAGTCATGGTCGAACTTGGCACTGCCACCAGTGTTGTAGAGGTTCAATCATCCCAAAGCAGCTCAAGACAGGAGTCCACTGAACCCCCTCCAGCTTCATTCAAGGGAGGTGCTGGCTTGGAAGTACCTCCTTTGAATGTTGAACCTGTGCATGGACCTGCTGGAGGTCTGGCAATCTCTATTACTCCACCACCACCAGCAGTTGGATCAGCACCTGGACAGGAAGGTAGGATGGAGGTTGACTAACATTAATGTACATATCATTTCACAATCCATTCGTGTTTTTTTGTCTTTGTACTTGTACTTTGTTAGCTGGAGCAATATATTCTATATTGTCAAAATGCGATCTCCAGGAAGAAGTAGCTACCGCTGCTGGTAGTTGTTACTGTATGATTCAGATACTGGAAAACCAATCTGGTATGGTGAGGTCTGTACCAAGGCCATGGTGTGACAAGTGCTAAGGGCCAATGGAGTCATGGTTCACCTAGATGATTGAATGATGACTGGCTGGCATAACTCAATTGCTTTTGCTGTATAGCATGATGGTGGCTTTCATGGTATTGTTCTGGCTTGCTGGAGGCCATAAAACATTGAATTCACAGTTTAAATGCACTGGGTAGTTAGCTAGTCTTCTGGTCATTACCAGAGCCACCATTGTGGTAATACATGCATCTCTGGCATGGTACTGGTACCAGTACATACATACACTGTGGACCTGCTCCTGGGAGGTCAGGCAGGTCAGGCATGGTATGGTATAATTTCTGGGCAGACCTCCATGGCATTGGTGCCAGGACAGCTTGACTGATGGCCTCATGGCATTAGTGGATGTGCTGGAACTCCTTACAATGGTGCTGTGACAGCCTGCATAATGGCCTCATGGAATTGGGGATGTGCTGGAACATATGGCATAGGTGCTGGCACGGCTTCCATGGTGTTGGTGTTGTGCTGGAACACATTATGATGGTGCCAGGATGGCTTACATGATGGACTCATGGAATTGGGGATATGCCAGAATACATGGAACCAGTGCCAGGCTGGCTTCCATGGCATTGGTGCTGTACCAGAACACATTACAATGGCATAGGTGCTGGGATGGCTTCCACAGCATTGGTGTTTTGCCAGAACACATTCCATTACAATGGTGCCGGAATGGCCTGCATGATGGCCCCATGTCATTGGGGATGTGCTGGCACTAATTGCAAAGGTGCCGGGATGGCTTGCATGATGGACCTATCGCATTGGGGATATGCCAGAATACATAGAGCTGGTGCCAGGATGGCCTCCATGGCATTGGGGATGTGCTGGCACTCATTACAAAGGTGCCAGGATGGTTTGCATGATGGACCTGTGGCATTGGGGATATGCCAGAATACATGGAACCGGTGCTGGGCCAGCCTCCATGGCATTGGTCTGGTGCCAGTACACATTACAATGGTGCAAGAATGGCCTGCACGATAGGCCTCATGGTATTGGGGATGGCCGGAACATATTGCATAGGTTCTGGCACAGCTTCCATGGCATTGGTGTTGTGCTGGAACACATTCCAATGGTACTGGGATGGCCTGCATGATGGCCCCATGGCATTGGGGATGTGCTGGAACACATGGACCTGGTGCCAGTGCCAGCTTACAATACATCGGTGCTGGGACAGCTTCCATGATGGCCCCAGAGCAGTGGCGATGTGCCGGAGCACTTGGCATTGGTGCCAGCATGGCTTCCATGGCATTGGCATTGTGCTGGTTCACATTAAATCATTACCAGCATGGATGGCTTCCATGGCATTAGTCCTGGGTTTGTGTTGGCCTGGCTCACATTGCTTTGGTGCTGGGACGCCTTGGATGGCATTGGTATTGGGTCTGCCCACATGGAATCGATCCCAGGACAGCCAGCATGGCATTGGTGTTGTGCTGGCCTGCATGGCATTGGTATTGGTCCTATTCATATTGCATTGGTGTTGGCCTGGCTCACATGGCAATCGTCCCAACATGGCCTGCATGGCATTTGTGGTGGGCTGGCCCATGTGGCAGTGTTGCCAGGACAGCTAGCATGGCATTGGTGTTGGGCCAGCTTGCATGACAGTGCTGCCAGGGGTGAACTCTGGGGCTGAGCCCATCCATACCTTCCAGGGACACCCAACTCTGGGCTTACCTGGGACTACTCATATTGCAGTGGCTACACCCTAGTCCCACAGCTGGCTTGTACCCCATCATCACATTTTTTGATCAGTTGCTACCTTGATAACTATGGCCTAGCAGTACTACATTTTGGCAATATTTTTTGTACTGAGCAGAGTTCTTCATCACTCAACATACCACAAATGATTTGAATAATCTCCCTGTAATGTTCACTGGCAAGGAGATTTGAGAATTCAATGACACGAACTACCCCCTCATGGTACTTGTGCAATGCACTGCTCAGGGCAGCACTGGCTAGTGCAACAAGACCATCAATAGTAGCCACATCATTGATGTCCAATGACTTGAAGAGCACTCCCAGCATTGTCCAGGTGGCAGATATCAATAGATGGGTGAGGGCATGATGCCCAAATTGTCAGGGAGGATCCTATGTTGGTTGTTAGGAGGGAGTGTAGTTCAGCAAACAAAGCACATACCTCCATGTATAAGAAGTTACAATCTCAAAGTAGGTATTGGATGTGACCATGGACAGATTCTCGGATTTGTGTTTGGTCAAGCAAGAGGTCATTATTGCACACATTAATACCATAGCAGATCAGGACCTGTGCACATGCAACATTCTTGAAGAGTGTTCAGATGCTATAAGGTATTTGGAGAACCTGAGAGATTGCTTTGCCATCTTTAGCTCTATCAAGGACCCAGTGGGGATCTGGCATGGCAGTCACAAAGTGTTGCAGAATGAATGTGAATAACACACACCTATTATTAAAGTTCTAAGTGTGTCAGTGATTGCATCCTCTGTGAACAAGTTTGCTTTGACTTGGGTGGGGAAAATGTTTGTACAAATGAGTCAGTGGCACATGCCATTTTTTGCTTCCTGAATTACCTTGCTTAGTTGATCTGGTGGGAGTTGCATTATATTCTGAATTGGGGTTTTATCAGTTTTGTTTGTTGGAGCTTCAGGAGTTGGTGCCAGTAGTAGTGTAGAAGTTGGCAGAAGTGTGTGACAAGTTTGGTGCTGGGATGTGATTGTGTGATTGGCTCCTGCCTGGCTTGAGATTAGCTACAACACCATCATACTTAACTCGTAAATGACTTACTTTGATGACACCAATGTTGACAAATGAACTGTGCTCTGTTTCAGAGGGACGTCATGGACCATATGCAAAGACACACCAGATGCCACTTGAAACAATAGGGTAAGGGCTGGGTCATGCAATTTGGGAGATTTGCTGGGAGCCCTTGAACAAGAACTCCTGGGGGTATTGCAAAATCAATGGCATTGGAAGACACATCAGCCATATTGTCATAGCCAAGTCTGGTGCCCCACAAAATGGGAGGGTGTCACCAGCCAGGTGATGTGACATTGGGGTTTCTGAGAGGCAATTGTGCATCAAAGTTGTGCTTGGCAGAGCCAGCATCTCAACTACCCATGGCACTGTCATATGGGTGAAGGCTATTGAGTATGACATCAAGTGAGCCATCAATGATGAAGGAAGTGGATAGTCATATGATGTGGATGTGCTGTCAGCCACCAATGATGAGGGAAGTGTATAGTTGCATGCCATGCGAGCAGCTGTCAACAATGAGGTTGCATATGTCTCATCAAGTGACTCTTCATGAAGTGCCAGCATAATGGGCTGAGAGGCTCTGCTGGGGTCTTCAGTGAATTCATTGGGAATGCCAAGCTGAGACCTATCAGGCTGTAGGCACGGGTTAAGACTGCTTCCCTTTGTGGGCTTCTTCATCTCCTGTCAGTATTGTCAGATATGTCATGCTGGATGCAAGGAGTATGGCCAGTGCACCTTTTGTCCCTGATTCCCCCCCATTGTTATACAATGCAACCTAGTTAGTTCAAATGTAGATTTCTCTCAGCGAATACAGGGACAATGAATGCACATTAGGCAGGTCAGCAAGAATGTGTGATTTGGTAGACTTCTTTCCTCATTTAGAACATCGCCAGAGTGATAAAGACACATGGATAGCATGCAAAGATATTACATAGTGTTTGATGTGGTGTACAATGCCATGATACAGTCACTACACATTACAAGTCATGAGGCTTACCTGTGAAGTAATTACCATCATTAGCTCATAAGGGCTCAAGGTTAAGAACACATACCATTCAGAGTCTTCTGTTGGAAAAAGAATCCCCTCAGGATTGCTCATGTACAGAACCTCTGGGTCACTTGTGGGTGGGGCTGGTGGATCACTTGTGGGGGGGGCCTCTGGGTCACTTGTGGCAGGGTTGCTTGGATATAACAGAGTCTCAGTGTCACTTGGGTTAGAATCCTCTGCATCACCAGAATCTGTAACCCCAAAGTAGAAGCTCTAAGACTCCTCCAACTTGTTGAGGACACCCAGAGAAATAGCAACTTCCTCAGTGTCCTTGAAATCCTTCTGCATGGTGCCCAGTGCTGCAGTGTCTCTCTGCAATGCTTCCATCAAGATGTCCCTCTCCTCTGGGCAACCCTCAACCCCACCAAGATCTAGATAGCACTTCTTGAAAAATTCAAATCTAGACACTGAAGTAGTATTCTTCTCTTGGAGATAGTTCAGAGAACAGTTGAAGAAGTGCTTCCACCTCTCAAGTCATTTGATCTCCCATGTTGCAGTGATTATATGATAATGGGTTGCTTCACAGTTGGCATATTGAGCCATTATGGCCTCCTGCAGAACATCACTTGGAAATTGAAACTGTTCTAGTTCTGTTCTGGCTGTCTTTCTCCTAGCCTCTTTGACCTGGTAGAGCTTAAGTCAAATCTCATGAGGATTACAACCAGAAATACCTTTCCAGCTCCACCATCTGCACTTTGAGGGGAGTGTGTGACACCTGAAAAAGCCCTCCTCATAAAGGGGACCTGGGGCAGTGAATGTTGGTAGCACTTGAGATATGGAGATGACTGCTGATGAGCAGACCTGCCCATGAATGAAGAACTGGGGGCTCATAGTTTATTTTTTGTGCTATCCCTTGCAGATGGCATATCTGATAGTGTGGCTGTCATGATGGACTGTTGGACCATAATGACTGGGTAGACTTACCTTCATATCTCTCCATAACTGTCCTCTGCTCAGTGATCATCCTGTGAAGAGTAGCAGCGTTTGAAAGACTTAGCAATTTCACTCAACAGAACTGATAATCATCTAACAACAATGAGCACAGGACTTGAGTCTACTGGCCCAGGAGAAAGTGGGGATGGTAGCTATGTGTCCCTGTTGAACAATGAGTGTGTCCCATTTTGTTTCCTCAAGTCTCAGTCTAATGCTGATGAATTGTCTAGGCATCTAACAAATTGCCCCACTTGCAGGAAAGTGTTCTCCTCAACTATGGCAGTCTGCCTCCATCTGCAGGATGATCTCAGGTGTGGTCAGCACTTACTCCCCATGCCTTCTGCCTTCCATGTGACACCAAAATCTCATGCACTGTGGGTCAGTCAATATCACCTGAAGTCTGGCTATATCTATGATATGGGTCAGTTGAATACTCTGGAGTGTATGAGGCTAGACAGGCATGAGCCCAAATGAAAAGACAACCCTTACTTCTCCTTTTCCTCTAAGGATGAATGGGATTTTGGGAAGTTTCTCTACTGCAACCTCTCCCAAATGCAGATCAACGACTTTTTGAAGCTCCAATTGGTAAGAAACAGCCTGGTTTCAATTCAATAAATCTTATGTCACTTGTACAGGTTAAGAATCTCCAGCCCAACTTTCAAACTGCCAAGCAGCTTCTTTTGTGGTTGGACATGATCCCCAAAGGTTCAACTTGGCAATGTGAAGAAATCTGTGCCAAGGGCTATGCTACAAAAGAGCCTATTTATCTCTACTGGCATGATGCCTTGGAAGTCATGCAGGACATATTTGGGAATCCAGCCTTCACTGAAAATATGATGTACAATCCATACTACATTTATGAGGGCACTGAATGCGAATATGGCAAGTGGATGTTGGGTGACAAGGCACATTGAATTCAGGTGAGGATTTGTCCATGCAAGCATGCTACCTTCCTAACAGTGCCACAGAATGAGCTTCCAGATGGTGCCACTATCGTCCCTGTCATCCTTGCATCAGACAAGGCACCAGTCACAAGAATGAGCAAGGATTGTGAGATGCACCTGTTATTCCTCATGATTGCCAACATCAACTCAGAAATCCATATGAAAGCAACAGCACACACATGGGCATGTATAGCATATACCCCAATCCCTGAATTTCTTGTGCACCCCAAATTTCATTCCATCCCAGAGGCTCATGTATGGCACTGATGCATCGACATGGTTTGTGCAAACCTGAAGGTTGCTGTGCACAATGGCATTTTTATGGCCAATTCTCACAATAATACTTGATATTGTTTCATGCCTCTTGCCACATATACTGCTGATCTGCTGGAGCAGTTGGTGATTGCCTGTATTGCCAAGTATATCCCACCACTCACTACTACTGTACAAAGTCATCTAATGCATTACTCATATTGCCAGGTCTGATCTGCCCATCACCACCACTATACAGAGCCAGTTTGGTGATGCGATCAAACATACATCTTGTGATGGCCAGCTCACCTTGAAGACACTGCATGATATATGCTCAGTGACAGGTGAGCATATAGATCCTTGGAAGATCTGGGAGTTCCAAGTGGTGGCCAAGAAGCATAACCTTAGTGGTGTTCAGCTTCCTTTTTGGCAAGACTGGCGGTTTTCAAATCCTGTGATTTTCCATGTTGGTGAAATCCTTCATTCCTGTCACAAGTGGTTCTTTGACCATGTTCTCAAATTGTGCAAGTGGGTACTTGGAGATGACAAATGGGATGCTCACTATCACTGTCACCACAAGTACATTGGCACTTGCCATTTCACTGGGGTATCACATGTGAAACAAATGACTGGATGTGAGCATTGGGACATTCAGTGCATGATCATTGCAACTATAGCAGGTGTAGCAGGTCCAGATTTTGTCCATGCCATTTGTGCAATAGTTGATTACATCTACCATGCCCAGGCTCCAACATTCATGACTTCCTCCATCCAAGAAATGGAAACATGCTTAGAAGAGTTTCACCTGTACAAGCAGGCCATACTAGATGCAGGTGCATGGAGAGGAACAACTGGTGGCATCCCCCATTTCCAGATACTGAAACTCAAATTATTTCAGTCATTTGGCTCTAGCATATGGAATGTTGGCTCCCTCATCCAGTACACAGCAGATGTGGGTGAATGCCTGTTGATCACTCATTGCAAGGATCCATTCCTGTGTACCAACTGGAAGACTGGCTTCACACAACAAATCATGCTACACCTCAACTGTGAGGAATCCATATGTTGGTTTGACCTCTACACTCTTCTCCACCACAATGATACATCACTTGGCAACATATTGTCTGCAGAGCATGACAGCATGCCTCATGCACTCCCAGTCATTCAAGAAGAAATCTGCTCATTTACTGGGTCTGCAACCCCCTGCACTCACTTCTTACAAGGTTTCATTTCAGACAATGCCACCACTGCATTCCATGTCACTCAGAAGCCCAACTTTGCTGACAAGCCAGCATCTTACTTATCCACCACATACTGCCTTCCCAACTTCCCTTCACTACTCCTTTCCTACATCAATAACATAGCTGGTTGGAACTCCACATTCCATAGTTGACTGCTCTGAGGATGGTCAAAGTTCTGGATCCAGATGCAGTCATGGCTCCAGCCACTTACAATCTTACCAAGCCAACAGGTTCAAGCCTTGCCACCTTTGAATGAACATCCCTATGGAAAATGTGACACTGTACTGGCTTGTGTTACACCCCTCTTTAGCACACCAAGTAAGTGGATTAAAAACTGCCTTTCCTGGTGTTGATGGTCATTATTGTTCCTGTTTGTCTACAAGTCCCCTACCACCTCCCAGAACTTCATGTTGATCATCCCAGCCATTGTTGTGTGAGTTGACCCCTTCTCCCCACCCTTGAGGTCCTCTTGTTGTATCTCATGCATCCAAGTGCTGCTCCTCACTTTCCTGGAAGTCTGCTCCCCTCGCATGGCCCTTTCTGGGGATGCCTCTTCTGTCAAATTCCATGCAGCTATTGTCTGTCATATCCATGACTCTTGGACTTGGACTCAGTCCAGTCTGGACCCCTAGCCCCTATCTCCGGTCAAGTCCGGTCCTGGTCCAGCCTAGAAAACCCAATCCTGGCCCTAGATAACTCAACTCCAGCCTGCATAACTCAAGTCCGGTGTTTTACCCCTATCTCCGGTCTGTTTCGGCCTCCCAGCCTTGCACTGCTCCACCCTGGTCCTCCTAGGTCTATGTCCGGGTCACCCGGACATAACTCCGGTCTGTTTCCCTTTGTTTGTACTATATTTAGTCTAGCCCATTCATCTGACTTTGCTTACTGTACAAATCCTGTGTCTGACCCTGGTATGCTGGTCACCTGGACTTTGGCTATTAGCCTCAGCACAGCCACTGTGGCTATCCACTCTCTTGCTAATCTTCTTGCCAATAGCTTATTAACAAGTCTGGCTCTATGTTTGCTATCCTGGACCGGCCTCATGTATTTAACCCCTGTACATACTTCATAGCACCCTCAGTCAGAATATCAATTAAGTATTACCCTCAACTCCGTATTACCCCTCGAGACTACTCTATAGCTAAGGCCGAGCCTTAAGCTATCCCCGACCCCTGTCCCAGACCTCTCCCTGGCTTGCATAAGGGTACAGCACATAAGCTGAGACCAAGGGAGGTAGATCCAACCCCAGACTGGCTTACCCCCTGTGCGCACTCCAACACCAGTCGGTTTCCCACACTACCAGTCTTGTTCCTGTGCTCCCGGCCTTAAGTCCGGTCCTCCGGACTTAGCCCCTGACCTCTGGCCTTGACTCCGGTCTAACCAGACTTGGCCCCTGTCTCCCGGCCTTGACTCTGGCCACTCGGACTTCCCCCCTGTCACCCGGTCTTGAAGCCTGGTCACCTGAGGGTAAACCTGTACTTCACAGTATATTCTGACTCACACTTGTGCAAGCCATTGCATCATGTCTAGGTCCTGCTCTAGAGCCCCTACCCATGACCTTGCCCATCAGGACTCATTGGGATACCTCTCATCTGACTCCAGAGCCCAACCCGGAGGTCTCTGCTAAAGCAGAGAGGTAACCTGGTGCCCCTCGGCACTCTGCACACCCCTGGGTTGCATTACCCCTGACACTATGTTCCTAGTGGTCAAAACTTAATGCATCCATTCCCTCACTCCTGACCCCTGCCTGCCACTCATTTCTTCCTGACTCCGGACCGGCCATGTCAACCCCTGAGTCAGACTCACCATCCGGACTCACCACCAACCTGGGTTCACACCTCAGCCCACTTCCAAGTCGGAGTTACTCTCCAGACTTGCCCCTGAGCCGGCCTCAACAACCGGACTCACTTCTGTTAGCTCCCCTGAGCTGTCTCTGACCTCTGGCTGGTCACCCTGGTCTTCATCTCAGTCCTTACCTCAGTCATCCCAGCACTCCAGCCCAGCTGTCTTCATCCAGTTCTACTGTACTGAACACTGGGATCTCATCACTCATTTGACCTCCTGACTCCCCAATATTGGTCTTTGGACCTCTGTGCACCTCTGGTGCAACCCCCAGTCCCGGCCCTCAATGCCTTCCCTGTTCCCCATCGGCACTCAGCTTCAGCAGTTTTTGGGTCTGGTCTCCACCCTCGGCCTTCACTACACCAGCCTTGGAGCCCTGGACCCCCTTTCCGGTCTCTGGACTGTCTGTTACCAGCCTGTCTGGCCTTGGTTGGCTTGTCCACACTCACCCAGACTTGCCTGAAGCCTCTTTGCCACTTCCTCTGGCATCCCACCCTTCATTACTGGCCATTCCAGCCTCGGTCTCGGTTGGCCTCTCCACCCAGACCTCTCTAGGCCTGTTACTAGGTCTTAGACTGGTCCTGGATTTCCTCAGACCCTCTTGTCCCTCACAGACCCATCCCAGGTCTCCTGTCCATTGTCCCAGTCCTGCACTAGTCACCTCGGCCTCAGGATGGTGCTTGTCCTTTGAACTTGCACCAGGCCTCAGCTCTGGTGGTCTTAGCTAGTGCATGACACCTCCATTTCAGTCTAGGACCGGTCTGCCAGCCCTCTGGCCCTTAGCCCAGTCCTAACCTCTCTTCCGGCCTCACTTTTCACTTAGAGGCACCCCCTGGGCATGCTAGCCCTTTGGACTTGCTCCTGACCCCCGATTTTCGGTCTAGGACCGGTCTGCCGGTTCTCCGGCCCCTATCCTGGTCCCTGACCTCATTTCTGGTCCTTTCCCTGTCCTCTGTCCACCCTGGGGTCCTAACTGGGTTAACAGGTTGGTAACTTTGTACTCTGGAAGCCAAAACTGGTGGTCTCGGTTGAGACAAAACAATTAGAGTCTACCCCAGGATCCTAACTGGGTCAACAAGTTGGTACTCTGGTACACCAGAAGCCAAACTGGTGGTCTCAGTAGAGACAAATCAATTAGTGCATCACTTCAGCCCCTTAGCAGTCCTGGCTCATCCTGCCAGTCCCTCGGCCTCAACCTGGCTTTTTAGCATGGACCAGACTTGCTAACTCCGGTCCTCCTATTTGTGTCCACTCTTCCCCACCTGCAGACTCCTTTATGACTGGTCTCCTGAGTTCCAGTCTTCCCTCCTGCACTAGGCCTTGTCAGCCTTTGTCTGGCCTGTTATCTCCGGACTTCATTAGAGCCCCTGACCGGTCTTGCTGACTCCAGCCTTCTTTCTCTTTTCCAGTGTTCATCTCCAGGCCTCCTCATGGCCCCTGACCAGTCTTGCTCACTCCGGACTCGTTCCTTTTGGCTGGTCTCCTGTCTCCGGCCTCCCTTGGCCTCTGATACCCCTTGGGTAGCTCTATGCTACTCCTCTGTCACTCGTTTGGCCTTCGGGCCTCTCCCTCCTCCCGGAACTACCCCTGTCCTCTACCCCAGTGCTATGGTCTTGACCTAGCACCTCTTTCCGGTCCTTGGTGGACCTGGCCTTGGTTCTCTCTTGGTCTCCAACCCCTGTTTTAATTGGCCTTGTCAACCTGTTAGGAACTGAAGTATCTTGGTTGTAGGGAATCGACTAGCCCACTCAATAGGCACCCGTTGGTGGCTGAGTGTAGTGCAGTCACCTATCCCTGCCTAATACTAAAGTTTGCTAACCCCCCTGATGTCAACCCTGCCTTGGAGCATGAATTTGCTTGCAAGACACCCCGGGCTTTGGCCCATCTGACAAACCCCTGACTCTGCCGGTCTGTTTCCCAGCTCACCCACTCACCCCGGAACTTGTATGTTTGCGAGGCCCCTTCAGGTACCAGCTAACCCCTCACCTTCCCCTAACCATTGCCACTGTCACCCCACCATTGACTCCGGAACTCTGGTCCTACCCACTCTCCCAACTCCAGTCTTACCAGTTGTCTTTTGGCCTGCCGGTCTTCACTGGCCTTCTGGTTTCCTCTCGGGCTCTGGTTCTGGTCTCCATACCCTCACCTTTGACTCCAACACTCCTTACTATCCCCATACCAGTCTGGCCTGCTCTGCCGGCCTTGTATCTCCGGTTTTAAAGCTTTTCTGGCCTTGAAAAGCTTCCCAAAACCGGTCTTGACACCTGTTAAGCCAGTCTCAGCATTCTCAGTACTCGGACTTGCAACTCCAGTGGTAGTACTCCTACTACCTGTCCAGTACTCCTCTTGGTGATCCTAGCCCACACCTTGTACGCCTGTAGACTTGGGAAGTCTACCCTAAGAGGGGGATAAGGGACCTCACTAGTGACCTACTCTCTTCCAAACTCCTGTCTGCTACCTCTCCAATGCCCTCAGCACAACCCCACTCAGTCCCTGCACACTGGTTCCCAGTTCCTTGGCCTTGTCCTTGCATACTGAGACACTCCTGAACCACCTGCCCTGGGTTGCTCCCAGCCCCTGACATTTGTGTTGGTACTCCGGTCTCATTGTCTCAGTGGTCCTTGCCCTCACTGGTTGTGTGTTCACCAGTCTCACTGGTCTCGGCCTCCTGTTGTCAGCCTTTTGGCTGGACAACCCCTAGGCCCCACCCGGTCTCCAGACCCCCTGAACTGGTCCTCCAATGACTTTTGGCCTTTGGGCTTCTTGCCACTGGAGAACCCACCTCCAACTAACTCCAGACACCCCTAAACCAGACTCAACACCCGGACTCAGCTTTGGCACTCCTAGGCTTTGTTGCACCGGTCTTATGACCTGCTGGTCCCCGGTTCATGCCTAGATATGCCAGGTCCTCCGGTCCTTATCCAGACCAAACTCTAGCTGTTGTAGACAGCCCCTAGTCCCTTGCTGACCTCCAGAAGCCTGTCTGGCCTGTTTCCAAGGTGCTCGGCACCTGACCTTGCCACTTCCGGCCTTGGGTTTGCATCTTGCTACCCCTGGTTACCCCGGTCTCAGTGTTGGCCCACTGGCCTACACTGTTTTGGCCTCCGGTTGTCAGCCCACCAGCTGGATGGCACCTTAGGTCACCTCTAATCACCCTGGTTCCCTCTGACACCTTCAGACCAGCCTCCAGCCAGCCACTCTGGCCCTGCCCAACCCCAGACCGGTCTCCCTTTGACATTTCCGGCCTTACAGCCCTTCCCAGGTCCAAACCAGCCTCTGACTAGCCTTTCTGGCCCATCCTGACCACCAGACTGGTCTCCTGATGGCCTCTGGTCTTCTCTGGCTCCAGACCAGTCCCCACCTGTCTGTTCAAGCCCGCTCCAACCCTCAGACCGGTTCCCAGCCTTCCAGGCCTTCTGTTCCCTTGACCGGTCTTTGGTCTGGCTGCTCTCACCAGACCACTCGCTTTAGCACAACAGGCTTCAGCCACTCCTGGTCTTGGTCTCTGGCTTCAGCTCCCTGTTTCCTTGTTATATGTTTTCTTGGTTTTCTGTTATCTGTTTTCTTTTTCTGTAGATACACACTTTCAGACCCTGTGACCCCCTGGAGCAGACCTTGGACCTAACCTGGCCTTCTCGGCACTTCTCGTGACCCTCTGTATCCCTGCAGTGCAGTCCCAGTCCAACTGGTGCATTCCTAGATCGGTTTTCCAGCCTTCCTGGCACCCACCTAGCCTTTGTGTCATTCCGCTGTCACTCAGCAGCACACTGGTACACCCCTGGACCATCTTTTGATTGTCTCTGGACCTCTCTGGACCCTCTCGGCCTCCATGTTGCCCTGAACTGGCTTTGCAGCACACCTCTGGCCCTAGTGGCACACTCCTGGTACATTAGTTGGACATTACCAGTCCCCTGCACATCTTCGGTCTCTGGCTTTCCCTGACCTGGCCCTGAAGCACACCCCTAGGCCTTACCTGGTTATTCCCAGCCTTCGGTTTGCCTTAACCCAGCTCCAAAGTGCAACTCCGGCCCTCTGAGACATTGGCCTCAGCTCTTGCTATCTCTGGAAACCCCTGTCCAGCCAGTCTAGTCACTCCCAGACTTGGCTTTGCCCTGTCCCGGCCTGCTGAACCAACTGGCTGCCTCCTAGACTGGTCTCCGGCCCTCCTTGTTGTTGCTTCTCCAGTCTCAGGTTCCCAGAACACCCCTCAGACTTGACCCTTGCCCCTAAACCCGGCTTGTGCCATTCTGGTCTGAGCTACTGGACCTCCGGTCATCGCTGTCCTGTTTCCTGGCCCTCGGGCTCTCCCTTGGCACTGTGTGTGCACTCAGACTCACTCTGAGTCATGCAACCTCACTGCATAACCCTCTGAGCATATTTCCCTATGGAACCTCAAGGGTTCGGTTCCTAAGAGGGGGATACTGTCATATCCATGACTCTTGGACTCAGACTCAGTCCAGTCTGGACCCCTAGCCCCTATCTCCGGTCAAGTCCGGTCCTGGTCCAGCCTAGAAAACCCAATCCCAGCCCTAGATAACTCAACTCCAGCCTGCATAACTCAAGTCCGGTGTTTTACCCCTATCTCTGGTCCATTTCAGCCTCCCAGCCTTGCACTGCTCCACCCTGGTCCTCCTAGGTCTATGTCTGGGTCACCCGGACATAACTCCGGTCTGTTTCCCTTTGTTTGTACTATATTTAGTCTAGCCCATTCATCTGACTTTGCTTACTGTACAAATCCTGTGTCTGACCCCAGTATGCCGGTCACCTGGACTTTGGCTATTAGCCTCAGCACAGCCACTGTGGCTATCCACTCTCTTGCTAATCTTCTTGCTAATAGCTTATTAACAAGTCCAGCTCTATGTTTGCTATCCTGGACCGGCCTCATGTATTTAACCCCTGTACATACTTCGTAGCACCCTCAGTCAGAATATCAATTAAGTATTACCCTCAACTCCATATTACCCCTCGAGACTACTCTATAGCTAAGGCCGAGCCTTAAGCTATCCCCAACCCCTGTCCTGGACCTCTCCCTGGCTTGCATAAGGGTACAGCACATAAGTTGAGACCAAGGGAGGTAGATCCAACCCTGGACTGGCTTACCCCCTGTGCACACTCCAACACCGGTCGGTTTCCCATGCTACCAGTCTTGTTCCCATGCTCCTGGCCTTAAGTCCGGTCCTCCGGACTTAGCCCCTGACCTCCGGCCTTGACTCTGGTCTAACTGGACTTGGCCCCTGTCTCCCGGCCTTGACTCTGGCCACTCGGACTTCCCCCCTGTCACCTGGTCTTGAAGCCCAGTCACCTGAGGGTAAACCTGTACTTCACATTGTCAAGATATGCCCTTTTTCATGGTTAGAGACACTTTCAGACAACTCTTTGAGTATCTCACCCATTTCTCAACTGGATCTCTCACTTTTCAGGATCCTGATGCTACTGTTTGACAGCATCCAAATGGTACCTTTTCTGTCATCATAGCTGCTGAACTCATGGTCATGTCCAGTTTTTGGGTGGATGAGGGTACCTTTAGGCAGATTTGTGGATATCTCAGGATCAGGTGCACAGATTCTCTCTGCTCATTTTGCAAGGTAGTCGCTGCATTCCCTTTTGCCATCATGTCTTGTTTTGCACCATTCAGAACACCCATTTTTCATCAATGAGTCATTGCCTTGCTCCCTCCCTCATGACTTTGGGTTCTTGTGTAGTTGAGCCACCTTTGGGTTGAATGGGGACAGTCAATATCTCAAGTACCCTTGGGATGTAGGGAATGTAATTTCCCCACTAGGGGAATTGTTTTATTTTGTGCATTTTACTTAGTTTTCATTCTTTCAAGACCTTTGACCATCTAGGTACCACATAGGCACACCACCACTCACCTTCTTTGTCTTTCATGTTGGTTTTGGTTGGTTTACACCACTGAACCTCACTTTGACTCACAGCAGCCTGCAAAGATTGAGCTTGTTGGGACATTGTTTTGTCAAGGAGTATGAAAAGGCTAGATGGGCAAAGTAGGCATTAAAGGAGAATGGTGATAATGGTGCATGCTGCTTTTTTATATTTTGCTGAACCATTATGCCACATTGTGACTGTGGCTGGTGCACAAACAAGACCAAATAATGCATGTGGACATTGCTACTGTCACAAATTTTCAAGGTGCATAATAATGCCACCAGCTGACAATGCTCGTGTGTTTCCTTATTAGGGTTATTAAAATGGTCTGGTAATGACATGTCAATGGCTTGGGGGCAGTGCCAAGGGAAGAAGTTTCATTGGATGGGAGTTACCTGAGTTACCAAGTGATAACAATCTGATAATGACTGATATGGCATGACATTGTCTTACATCAGCCGAACATGGTGCATGCAGTGTGTCTGACAACTATCAGTCAGCTATGAGACATCTTCTCTCATGGCTCCCTCCTGTACACCCATTCAGCTTTGACCCATCAAAATGCTGAATGGAATCATGCCGTTCTCCATCAATGCCCACATTGTAACAGGAAATTTCAGAAAACTGGTTTCAGGCAGCATGAGGCGAGTTGCAGGAAGTGCAAAGAAGATGAGCAGGAGCATGTAGCTTTCGAATGTCAGTATGAAGAGAAACAACGAGGTACGTGAATTGGTGCATAGCACAGGCAGACTCAATGTAATGGTTTCTGGCTTCAATTATTAACTTAGCTGCCCACCATTGAGCTGTGAGAGCATTGGTACTCAAATCACAGGTTCGAGTGCCTGAAGCTCACCATATGGATACAGGATATTTTTTCATCAATGAACCCAGTGAGTCTGATTTTCGTTTATGTTGTGGTCCTAGTCTCAGACAAACAGTGGCTGCAGTCAAGGTGACTATGGGACAAGATTACAATGAGATGAGTGACATGCCCCAAGCCTCAGCTACATATTCACTTCAGCACACATTCTTGTAGTGCTCATAATTCTCTCAGACATGTCGATGCCAACTTCCACAAGTTCTAATGTGGCAAAACTTCCTGAATTCAAGATCCAATTTCATCTGAGAAGCAATTGACCACCAATTTATCAGTCTTACAAAGAGTTCCATGTTCGCAGTGAGAAGTCTGCATCCCCAGTTGACAAAACACCTTGGTCCCCATTTTGCATGTTGGGTGACTTCAAGTTTGCAGAAATCGCACTTGCTTCACTGCTCAACCAGCAACAGGTCAATGCCCTGCTGGATCTCTTTGCTCATGTCACACAGAGAGCTGTCCAAGTCACACTCAAGAATGATGCCAAACTTCGCAAAGTGTGTGATGCAGCTGCAATGGAACTCACTCTGGTATGATTTTCAAATATCCATTCATCACCATCCATCCTACCTATCTAAATAGTTCTCCAGGGTCGAAGTTAAGGTACCATACAAAAAGGAAGAATGTATGTTCGAAGCACATATTCACCCACTGTGGGAGTGGGCACTCGACATCTTAGAAAATCCATTCCTTGGTCTGCACTTCACCTGGGATGCACAGCGACTTTACAGGCACAACAGCATTGAGTATGAACATTTTTATGACAAGCCCTGGACTGGAGATTATTGGTGGGATATTCAAGTATGTGCCTGGTTGATGTCATTCATTACCCATACATAATATGTTGTATTTGCACTAGTCAAGTCTACCAGATATCAAGAATGCTGTGCCGTTTTGCCTGATCCTTTATGCTGACAAATCCAACCTATCATCTTTTGGCACTGCCAAGAGTTACCCCATTGTTGTGTGCTGTGCAAACTTGCTGGTTGAGATTTGGAATAGCAATGTCATTGGCAGAGGTACTGTTGTTGGCTGGCTGCCTATTGTGAATGAGGTTCACTGTTTAGATATTCATATAGGCTAAGAACATTTCAGGTCCCTGAAGATGCCAAAGAAGAGGGAAAGCTAGGCTACACAACCCTCAAGCATGTTGTTTGGCATGAATCTTTCAAAAGGTTACTTCTGGAGATTGAGCAGTACTTGAAGACTGGGTATGCACATACATCTTTGCATGACAACATCACCCATTGGCTCTTTCCGAGTCTTATGATGCTGTTCACCGACTTTGAAGAGATGTAATATACTTCCTTCTTCTTGCTCGGACTAACAATACTAACTCAATGGCCTACTACAGATGCATGATGGCACTCACTCATGGTCACAGTGGCAAATGCCCTTGCCCTGTATGTCTTGTACTGTCAGAGCTACTCCATGACCTCTCCAGGACTTTTGAACCTTGTATGCACACCCAGGGCATCAATGTGTTATGTGTTCATGCTACAAATCAAGCTGAAGGTGATGAATTGCTAAAGTGGTTAGGTTTATGACTGATCGAAGTAAGTTTCCACCAACAAATCACCATCAGCAAACTAATATATAATGGGATGCAGAACATGTTCTGGCTGATTGGGTTCTCTGATCTCCACCTCACCTGCAGCTTTGACCAACTGCATTATGGGCATGGTTTTTGGGGCAAGCACATCTTTGGGGACCTAAAGGTGATTGTAAAGGCGCTCAGGTGACAGATCGAAGCTGATGTCAAGAAGTAGTGAGTCACTGTTTTACAATCAATCACTCAACATTGTCACTTCTCATGTTTGACAACAACAGTGTTGCAAGTTTTCCTTGCTGGAAAAACCTCACACACTTCAACCAAGTTATTCATGTCACTTTTTCAGATGGTAACAAGCTGGCCAATATCTGCAAGGTACATGTGTCCAATACTGGATGGCTGTCAATGAACTGTTTCCCTAGCAAATCTTCTACATGGGGATCAATATTTTGAAGAAGAGTATAACCCCTGAAGGGTACTGGCTCCTCTGAGTCATCCAAAGCTACCTACAGCTTGATAGCCTCATTGGCTTAGATGTCCAGACTGAACATACAGTTAACATGATCAATGATGAAATATTGACATTTGATCAGACACTGAAGGTAGTTATATGCTTTGTGCTCATGCCAATTTGTTGTAATGTGTCATTTTCAGGACTACACTAAATGTGTCATGAAGTCCAACATTGATGGTCTGTGAACTGACTGGAATTTCCCAAAAGTCCACCTCTGGAAGCATGTTGTTCAAGATATCCACCTAAAGGGTGCCACACACAACTATAGCACTTGGCCCAACGAAAGTATGCATAAACCAATCCGAGACACATATGAACACCATTTGAATGGTAGAGATGTTCCTGCTCAGGTATGACAACCGTGTGTGCCAACACTCCTACTCACAGTCACTTTAAAATGCATGTTAGGTCTTGTGGGTAGATCATCAAGTTCTTGCTACGAAGCTTCTCAGATTGTGCATTGATCACCTCAAGAAATCTGTCTCTGGGGAATCAGATCCAGAAGCTGATGCGGTCAGTGGGCATACCTCAGCTGATCATATTAAGCTTGGTGCACATGTCGTCGCAACCGAAACCCTGAAAGACTTGGAGGAAAATGGTCAGCCAGATATGGCATTCCATTGGTTCCATCAAAGGTTCTGCAAGTTCCTTAATGATGCCCTTCCAGCATATGGATACCAAGTCAAGTCATGGATCTCCCTCCCTGCTGACTTCACAGTATGTATCTACACTCTCATTATGCATTCATCTAGTTGAAACTGTGCTTGTGCTAAGGTTAAAGAATACCATTATCTGCTGGTCAACTACAAGTTGACTGTCACTTGGAACCAGTGCACAGATCATCTCCACTGCAACCTGTCATTTTTTGGTATGCCCCACTATGACTGTGCGCTTATTCAATACACCGAGACAGAAACCACCTTCATTCATCTCATCTGCATGTTTTCCTGTGTCATTCCAGACATAGGAAACATGGAATTTATCTTGGCACAACCCTTCATGACAAGGATTGGACCGGCCTGCACTATTGATCATGATCTCAGGCTCAAATGTGTCAAGACAGTTCTGTGGGCTGTGTCCATCTTCATACTGTTGTGCTCAATCATCTGAGGGGCTGTTCTAGCACCTGACACTGAACATGATGACAAATTTTTTGTTGTTGAGCAGCTTGATAGTGATATGTTCCTATGGACACAGGCAATGTAGGTTACTTACCATCCCTAGTAGCCTTCCAACCAGAGAATTTTGAGCACATTGCAGATGTCTGTTCTGACCCATCACTGTCTTGTCCTATGCAAGCCATCAACCATCCTAGCAAGGGAACTGAAGACTTGCAACATGCTCAGTAGTAGATCAAAGGTACTTGGGTGACAGATTGAAGCCAGTGTTGAGAAATAGTAAGTCACAATTAATACCATTAGCAATCACTCTGGAACGAATCACATCAGATGCATGCCCAACTCTTTTCCCCCCTGCTGTGGAGGAAAGTGGTAAGTAGTAGGTGCACTGATGCAGGGATATTGGGGGAATATGGTGAGGTCTGTTTCACTACTTGTTGTGCCCACCACACAAAATTCAATCTACTGGATGCTGGACAGCAGGCTGCCAGAGTGGACAATGGTCTTGTTCCTTTTATGTATGACGACAGAGATACACTCTGACCAATGAAGTGTTGAAAGTACAGGGCAAAGGGATGTATATAGGTCTACAGGGCTGTTGAAGCCTCAAAGGTGAAGAAACCACAATTCAGTCCCTCTTCCCTTCCCTAGTCCTCCCTCTTCCATTTTCCAAGGACCTTCTCAGACACAACTTGTTCAGCAAGGAAACGGTCCAGTGCATAGATGACAGCTTGTAGGGTGTTGCAGAAAGTCAGAATCGAATGGAAGTCGATGTCCACATCACGCCTAATCATCTCAGTGACAGGAACATTGTTGGCTGGGACATCAGGAGGGGGATGAGTGTCAAGGGAGAGTAAAGTGGGGTCTATGGTGGAGGGCATAGTGACAGCAGCAGGAGCGGCCCATTTGGGGGGCGAACTGTTGGGAGAAAAATTCTAGTGGCAAGTCAATATTGATGGACTAGTACACAAACAGAATGGAAGACATACCACCAAGCTGTACAAATCGCTGAACATGTCTGTCACTGCCTCAGCAGTCTCAGGCACATCAATGGGTGTTGAAGTGCCATTGGGAATTTTGAACACATCGGGGGACATGGGCGGGGCAGGGAAGGGGCAGGTTTGAAGTCGCTGAGTGTGGAAGAGGAGATTTCGAGTTGAAGTCGCCAAGTGTGGAGGGGGAATCAAAAGTCATGCCTCACAAGAGACCAACAGTTGATTGTCAGCAAGGGGAATTTGTGAATGAGGCACAAGGTGAATTTCATATGATGCAAGAACAGAAGCTACTAATTTAAACAGATACTGGACAAGCAGAGACTGTGAGGATGCAAGAGCACTGAAGATACTCGAGGTGGATACACTACTGACAAAAGTTTACAGGCATATGGTAAGGTGTCAAAAAACAGGATGAGTGATGGTGATGCTTCACACCTGCAGATACAACAGATGCATCACTGGCCAGTCAAGGTCATGATGGAATGCATTTGAGTCAGATGAGTATTGGGTCAAGATATTGATTGGTATACTGTGCCTTGGCATCCCATTCTTGTTCGTGGATTGAGCAAGATATAGTGGCCATTTTGATGTGGAGGGGAATGCAAGCACGCAGGGTAGTGCACCACTGTTTGTTGTTGGTGCTTGTACCTGTCTCGTGGTGAGGGTTAATCATTATGATGATAGTCATACTCATTCCTAACTTCTTTTCCTTCCCTGCTTTCTGCTTGCACAGTCTGCAATTATCCTCAGCGCCTCTGTCATGCTTATCTCATTCCCAGGACTGGATGGTATCGCACACATTGGAGGTCTGGTTGCCATTTCATGTTCCATTCTGAGCATGGTTACATCTTTCCTGTCTATTTGCCAGTATAAAGCAGAGTTGCTGCAGGGTTCTGCAGCTGTTCATCATGCAGCTGCTGCTGCCCATGAAGGATTTGTATTTCTCCCGGTGAGTTGCAGTTCCCCATTGTTGTTCCTATCCCTAACTCATCTCAAACCACTTACAGCGCAGAAGCATTCTGTCACTCTCTCTTCCACTAGTTTTTCTCGCATATTCTGTGGCTGGGTTCATCACTGGCATCGTTGTCTACACTAGAATCTGTAACATTACACAAACAGAATAAAACAGCTGTAATATTATAACCAGAAAGAAGCAAGAAAAAAGCTCCTGAAAGGTCAGTTTCAGATTCAAGTTAACATTGAGTCAATTCACATGACAATGCCACGACCTTGTGTCATCACATATTATTCATTCATGATTTGTACCACATCAACATTGATCCCCAGAATGCATGTTCGATTACATATCAAAAGGGACTAAGGTGAACATCTTTCATACAGTAGTTGCCTACTGCTGATAGCATTGTCAAATCATGCTTTATTATGTCCTCAGACCAGCCCAATAGCTGGTTATGTCCAACCACTGACATCCAACCTGCTGATGGTCTGCCATGTGGATTCCCTGAGGCTACTACTATGTATGTATTTCTTTTTGTTGTACTATTCAAATTTTCCATATTCATCTAAGAGCACCCAACTGGCAGGTGTCAACCTCCATCAGGATTTGCAACATCCATGGCCCTTAATAAGAAGAATAAAGGGAGGCTTGCAAAGGTTTGCAACCACCCATGTGTGGCCTTACCATTTCCTCTGGTCCTTGACATCCATTTCCTTCACTGATATGGCACCCAGTGCTGCTTATGATGCCTTCAACTCTGATGCTGAGGATGGAGGTCCTGAAGACTTCAACCTTGATGAAGGGACAGACAATACCAACTTGGAAGACCTGGACAGTGATGCCAAACAGCACAGGCAACTTACTCATGTTCCCAGCCCTCAAGCTGATGTTGCTGAGCTGCAAGTGGTATGTATTTATACATTCTTGTTCATGATGAGTCACTTGGCATTAGTGCTGACACGATGCTAGGCTCTCAGTGTTGTGCAGCAAGCATACACCGAATGCTGCAAGGAACTTTGCCAGACAAGGAAGGCTCTCTTCAAAGCCAATAGCCAGCATTCCAAGGGGTCCAGGAACGCATCTAGCAAGTCAAACAGCCTCATGACTTGTATTGAGCAAGAAGCAAAGAAATACCTCCTACTGTACCATTTTTTCATTATTCAAAGCCTTTTCCCAGCAGCTCCAAATCCCAATACTGATCAATGCAATCCAGCATGGTGGAAATCACAGGATGGGAAGCTCAAGGGTGCTCTGACTGAGCTTTACAAGATGATTCCTGCAGATTTACATGAGTTGATGGTAACCTACAAGCAATTTGGCTCTGTGGTATGTGTAATTCCAACCTTGGTGACCACTAACATATTAATTTGTTTTAAGTTCATACAAGCACATGGCCAGGAGAGATCCAATGTCCTCAAAGTCATCAAGGACTGTTCTGGCATGTTATTTGCTCCATATAACATTTCACCAGATCTCTTTACTGGAAAGCCTGCTTGTAAGAAGGACAACAAGGCATGCCTGGTGCTCTTGAAGAAGGATGGAGTCAGAGAATACACCTGTTTTGCACCCATTCTTTTTGCAGATCCTAAGCAGATGGTTACTGGAGGCCTCTTGAAGAGTCCTGTCCTAGTGAAGGTAAGCATGCATGGTTCAATGCTGCTCTTATTCGAAAATTGATTTCAGCCCATAGGTTATCCATGTCCTGATGTTTGGAAAATCAATCCTCACAGAAAACAAACATGGATGGCCCCCAGCCAGGGGCCAGAAGATGGGCATGCTGAGCATTACTGAGGGCCTGATTGCTGGTGCCTGCATCTTGGTGAGGGTGTCCATGGTCACTGTGCCAGTACATGCTGACATCAATATCATACCAAGGTTCAATTCCTGTTGTCACATGATCCTGAATTAAGTGCTACTGGTGCAGAAACACAGGTCAACTACCAATCAGAATATGATTTCTACCTCGAGAAGCTTTTCAAAGCATCTCCTTGGGCTGTCAGCATGATGAATTTCTTCAACCAGGAAGTCTTCAGGAAGGGGTCTCAATTGGCAAATGTCAAATTCGAGGTATTTGCTAATGTGGAGCAGCTGCATACTTGGGAAGATGAATTTTTAGATGAACTCAACAACATTGACCCCACCTGTTTCCACACTGCATGACCCCAATGCCCCTGGCAGCCATGATTCAGATCTACATGACTCTGATCTGTCATCGGACTCTTGTGCTCCATCACCTGTTGCCAGCTCGGTCACTCATTTCAATCCCCCTCACTCTCATCCAGCTAGTGTCACTGCTGCACAAGCTGATCTCAGTGCTCAAACTATTTCTGGTGCTTCTTGTCGATCATCCCCTTCTATCTCAATTGGACAGCCAATTTTGAACAGTGGTATTGAGGTGTCAGCAGTGACCATTTCTGTTGGTCAGATGAACATGTCTGGCCCAGCTGAGGCTGAAACATCTCGATCCCAATGCATAATTCCAGTTGTGAGTCACCAGCGCAGCTCAGCTGCTCAAAAGGCGATTCCAGCCATTCCCAAGGTGGTTCCTGAGGGTCTTACAACTGATATTCATGCTACTGAACCAGCTCTGGAACCTACCTGCCATGGTTGCTGTGCTACTGCTACAAGGTCCTCAAAACTGAAGAAGACAAAGGCTTGAATTAATAGCACTACCAGGTGTCACTTATGTGCCAGGTTTCTATATGTTCCATGGTCTTTGATTTGGCTTGCATCCCATTATATTAGATGCAATTCATGTTTCAAGGTTATGTAAATCTACTTGTAATATGTTCATTTGCTGCAATACATCATTGCCATCATCCTCTGGAATTACCTGATCTGATTTCTTCTAAGTCATTCAAACTCTGCTGGCTATATTATAAGCGACTCACCCCTCTTCTCATGCCTTGTTGTCTCCTGCATTGTTGTCCTGGTTCATTGTGTTGTCATATGGTGTTGTCACTGTTATCCACCTCATCATGCTCATTCATTGTTGTCCATTGCCTGGGGAGTGGGTTCAAGGGCCAAGGTACATTTCCCCCATGACACTATCATTACTTCTGATGTTAACTTTTTTAAGGTTCCAGACAACTTGTGACAGTGTTGTCTGTCGATGCCAGCTCCATTGTCCTATTGCTTGACACTATGAATGCCTTGTTGGAGTTTATCACCTTTACCTTAGTTGCAGTTCACTGAGCACAGCATTATGTAATCCACAAGCGGACACTTAGCAGTTTATTTTTTCCTTACTGCACCTCAGCTTCAACCAACTTGAAGTCTGAGGTGGGACTCCTTGCATTCATTATATTGGAACACTTACTTACCTACCTACAGTATATTCCTCTCTATAGGTAGTTAATTGTTGCAGCTTCAACCAACTTGAAGTCTGAGTATATTCCTCTCTATAGACTTGACAACCCTGCAGCTTGTCATCCTCCAAAATGCCTCTTGTGCAACACTTATTCTATCTTCCTCATCCCATCGCCCCATATCACTGCTCCCATTGGTTCACTGATCTTGTAAGTATTTTAATTACACTGTAAGCTATGATCTGATGGTTGTCCACAGCATATGCATTTGCTTTCGTCCTTGTGTCATCATCACAATGACCCCCATACTTATGTTGAGCTGCTGTTCCTTCCTCCCCTTACTGCTCTTAGTTGCTCATTGTCTGCTTTGCATATCCACTTGCACCACTGGCATTATTAGGTAGAACTCTCCAATTATAACTACCACTCGTCTATACATCAATAAGTAGCAATTACTGAATGGAATTTTAACCATCATCATGGGTGTACCAAGGCAAAATGAAATAACAACAGATCATCAAAATATTAATAAATAATAATGGATAGTATACATTGTGATGAGTTCCACTGGTATTGCTATAGGTTCTTCGCCATTGTCATGCTGTTATAAGTACTTATTAGGCTGCAGCAATATAATGCCATGGTTAGGTAAAATAATGAGTTATCAAAGTCATAATCATGAGATGACATGTGATTTCAACTGCATGTTCATGGAAAGTGGGTGGCATTACAAGTCATTAAAAGGCGGTGTGGGAAATCTGCTCCTATTAAGGTATGCTAATGACTTGTCATGGATCTAGGAAATTTGCAACAACATCTCATTCATGCAAATATCCTGCCCAGTTCACCAACTCATCAGAATTAGTGGTGTCCCCAATCCTGGATCAAAAACCAGTCAGGTGGAGACCAGGCAGTCTGGACACTTGCAGTAAATGGTCATTAAATGGTCTGATGTAAGCCTAACCATTGGTAGTCATTTCACTGTGCAAGAAGCATCAGGGGCTGCCAAATGTAGATGATGCTAATATGGCAGTAGACAAACCTGAATACCTGCCATTCAGAGCAGCTGCCACTGCCAGCACATGGGCCAAACAGATAGCCTCATCATCATCCTCATAATAGTCTTTTTCCAGCATTTCCCAACACCCACTGCTAAGAGCAGTTGCACCATCATGGGACTCCCCACCATTATTGCTGTCTTCCCAACAGCCCAGTACCAATCACAGAGGGGATGATCCTGTAGCAGCTCATTCCATCCTGTCCTTGGCTGCCATTGCCCCTAGCTGGGATTTGCCAACATCTTTGCCAGCACATGCAGCTCTCTCACTGACCCCAGTATCATTTGTGGCATCCCCTCTGCACATGACTACTCAGCCCCCCACTCAGGATCATCTTTACATGGATGAGGGATCAGATGCAGAACTAACTGCTGACAGTCACCCCCTCACCTCTGGATTGAGGCTGATATCTCAGCCATCAGCAGAGACAGATGCTGCTGCTAGTGTGTGTTCTGTGGTTCTTCATGATGGCATTTTCAGTTGTGTTTAGGTCACTTTTCATCTCTTCAGCAGTTTGCAAACAATTTGGGGATAGAAGGTATTCATGAGGAAGGACCAATTACAACATGTATGTGTTTTTACAAAATCCTTTGTGCATATGTTAATAAGTTAGCAGTGGTCAAGGCGAGGTGGCTAGCAATTCTGCTCTCAGGACCAGCCTCTGACCACCCAATGCCACTGAATACTGCTACCAATGGGCCAATTGTCACTGCATACAATCATTACAGCAACATCTTGGCTGAATCAAGTATAAGATTTTGGCTTTTGCTTGCAAGGCAAGAGCAGGTTGAGTGGACACAGCAATATATAGAAGATTTGATGACAATGGATTTGGATGGTGAGGATGAAGTGGAGATTGATGACAACTTATTGTAATTCCTATTGTGAAGTCATGCATAAATTGTAAACTATGCTACTACTATCAACAGCATTTCTTCGAGGGACTAGGAGTGGGAATACCATCATCTGGCCACTTGGGGACCTTTCATGGCCTTATGGAGTGCTGCAGCCTGCTCTCATCATCTATGCCAGTGTTAGCAGCACCTCCTAAAATTAATAATGGCAAAATGTAATCAATAGTCCAGGGATGCTGTAAGAGCTACTTGCCCATTGATCTCTTTGGCAACTTGCATCTTGCCTTTGCCCATGTGGGGACCATCTTACTATTCTTTGGCACCTCCTCAGTTGGTGCTGCATGGAGGGTGTCGGCTGAATCAATGTGCTTCCCATCTGCCATGGCAGCCATGGCAATTGCTTCACCATCTGGCATTTGCCACTTGGCACTCAGGCCATTCTCCACAATATCTGAGACATGTCCCCTGTCAATTTGACATCAATGGAGATATTGGAAACCCACCCTGGCATGACCCCCCAGGGCCCATGAAATTTCCACCATTCACCAGTGCACTGTATGGGATTTGTTGTGTGGCAGTGGAATCTGAGCTTGGGCCTTCAGCACACATGAGGTTAAGTGGTATAACATGAATATTAACTAAAGGCCATTGGCTTACCACTCTCCCAGCAGCTGCTATTGTCATCCACTGCTGATCTGGCAATCAGGTGTTTTCTTGCTGTCAATTCAACTGACATATTGGCATCTACTACCAAAGCACTTGTACTCTTATTGCCATCTGGCACCAGGAACAGTTGTGACCCATTGGCCAGAGGGGCATCATCAGCATCTGAGCTGACCACTGTGATGGCCATTACATTATCATGTTAACAATGTGTATTTAGGACAACTGGGCCTAATGGCATCCAGGAATACAATAACATGGTAGTGTAGCTGTGCAAGGTAACAGTGACACAATCAAGTGGGTGTGGCAGTGCAGTTGCATGGCTGCAACACATAAAAATGCAGTTGAATGTGTGTGGTGGTGTGGCAGCACGGCTGCAAAAGGTAATGATGCAGTCAAATGGGCATGGTGGTATGGCAGTGTGGCTGCAAAAGGTAATGATGCAGTTGAATGGGCATGGTAGTGTGGCAGTGTGGCCATGAAAAATAAATGTGCAGATTTTATGCCATAGTTGACTGTGAGCTGGCTGGCACCAGTGACCCAAGCAATCTCTCCTGAGCCTATGCAAGTAGACATCCTCACCCACTACTCCTTCACTGCATCAGGAATATGGCATCGGTTTCCAGGCATGCTAGGTACCACCAATCAGTGAGGGGAATTGAATCACGCACACCACTACTGTAGTCTGTCAATATAATATGTGAACCACAGCAGAACACCCCAGTAATACAAAGAAGGGATAGCATGCACCCAGTAATGCAAATAAGGGATGGCACGCGCCATTATTTGGTTACATTCCAAAACTAAATAAAAGCGCTGTTGTAAGTTTTGGTCAATTCTGGTCTACCGATATGAAGGTCGCTGTATCAGGGCGCTCTCCCTTACCATCTTTCCGGAAATCCACAAGATTAATTGTACACATGCCCAGGACATCCTGACGCTAGCGAGAGGTTCGCTGGATGCCTGTCTGTATCCACAACGTTAGAACCTGCAGCGTAATTAGTGGTTCGTTTCTTTGCCGTCACTACCTGATGATGGCCACAGGATATGATGACTGCGTTTGCGAGTAAAGGAGCAGCGTCGACGGTCCTAACACAACCAGTATATCATCAGGATACTATTCCGGGACCACAATTCGTGATTTCATACATGGGTACACATCGACGGGAAGGCGACCTTTGTAACAACAGGACGGAGACAGACTCGAAGTACAATGTTATAGTACATGCATATTTTACAGAGATGAAAATCAAAAAGGATGATCAGTTCCGGAGCTTAGCAACGTTCTGGATGTGGACGTTGGTTTCATATTGGTAAAGAGCTTCCGCGAGTGCCCGGTATATAGTCGAAACCGTCCGGAGCCGCGACTGGAACTGTGGGCAACAGAGTTAGCCCTGGTCCCTTGTCCAACGAAGATAGAGCGGACCATTTTGGCACCAGCACTGCTAGTTGCGAGTTCAAGGCTCCTCTCGATCTCGTTGAGATCCGCATGAATCTTATCATAACCTTGAGGCAAGTGCCATTATGTATACGGCCAGAAGTACTCACCAATTGCCAAATTTTTCCGAAAACAACCAGCTTCTCCTTAATCAACTCCATGTCGGATTTCAAGGGATCAAGGATAGTTTGAATTTTCAGCATTCCTTCCATGGCTTGTCTCTGTTCCTCGAGTTCTTCCTGCAACCTTGCCAACTCTGCCGTTTTCGCTACAGGGTGATTTCGTGAAGAAGTAGACAATTGTGAGTAAGCGGCACGCACCATTCCGATTCTGAATCGTCTGTACTATCTCTATGCCCTTTCCGACTGCATGATACATTGCCACCTAGCATGGCGTCCAGTGTAAGTGACACAGGTGCACACCAGAAGAGGAGTAATTCATACAGCGGCACCAATCCATAGGAGTGGGCACAATATACCAACTGCAAAGCCACCTGCTGCAACATATCCAAGACCAACGACAGCCGTGGCGTCAAGGAAAGCCTTGGAAAAGTTTATTTTTGTTACGATGACTGATGGCGTCGACAGAACAAACCTGCTTAGTCAGTCTACGGAAACCAGTCTGTTCAGTATTGGAGTCCATCATGTGCATAGATAGACAAACCCAGAGATCTCCTGTTTAATTGTCTCCAGGTTCATCCTTAGATTCTCAACTCGAGCTTCTAATTGATGACCGGACTGTAGAAATGGTACTATATCGCCCTGGAAACGATCCACATCATTTCGCAGATTGTAAAAACCCTGCGAAAGGTTTGAGGAATTCTTCACATCGTCCTGTAGTTGCTACATGGCAGGAACGAAGCATGGGTACGTGCCTAATATGCATGTCAGCGCACTCCCATACCTTGCGGTATGCCTGAATTTCTTCCTTCTTTTCAGGAAGCGTGACATTGGTGGCAGCCATCAGATTTAAGAAGTCACCAGCGAAATCTAGGAACAATAAATAAGACACCAGAGACGATGATAGACAAAGTACCCCATTCACCATTTGCAGTTGCACGAGCATGCCCGGCAACACGACGCGATTCCCACAGGAGGCGGATGTACTCCTACGGACCATAGTAAGACAGGGACGAAGTTGATGGAACAACATGGAAAATTGACCTTGTGATGCATCTTCCACTGATCGGAAAATTTCTTCACACTCTGTTTTTGCGCCTCTGTGCCGCACCTTTGGGCCTCGTGGAGACCGTTAGCGACGTTGTTGAAACATACTTCAATAGAGTAAGCGGAGTCTCCCAGGTCTCTGACTGCTTTTTGGAGTTCCAACTTGGTTTGAGGGGACTTGATCGTATCGTTGACGAAGTTTAATACTTCTTCGGATGCTGGCTGATAAGGAGGAACAGGATCATGGACCTCAAATGCGAGCTCCTGAAATTTGGAAGAGACATTCGCCTTTGGGCTTTCAGCACTGAATGTGATAACGTCACCACAAAAAGGTAGACCGAGGTCGTTAATATCGATGGACATATCAGCGGGGGTAGAATCGACAAGGGACCGATCTGTGTTCCCTGGTTCGAGAGTTCCGGTAATTTATAGGTATGCAACACACGGGATAGGAGTTCCGACGTACACGAAGTTGATCCCAACCAAATGTGAACTTGCGATTGGCAGGAAGAGCGTTGGGGTGCACCACCTCCCGATCACGTACCAAGACGTAGAATGCCTACAGAGATAAGTAAAATTAATTCCAAAAACTGACACGCTGTGATGGCCAAGTCTTGTGGGTGAGGACACGGGGAGCAACGAATTCCGGATATAATTTCAAAGAGCATAGACGCGCACCCTGTTAACCCGAGGGGATATGGAACTTCCTTTTCCGCAGACAAGTTTGAATGACGTTAGCTTTAATGAAAGCTCCACACGTAGTCAGGTCTATCTGATCTTGTATACTTTATAGGTGCCTGCAGGTTCTAACGTTGTGGATACAGACAGGCATCCAGCGAACCTCTCGCTAGCATCAGGATGTCCTGGGCATGTGTACAATTAATCTTGTGGATTTCCGGACAGATGGTAAGGGAGAGCGCCCCGATAAGTGACCCAGCTCACAGTCCCACAAGGTGTCATTTGATGGGTCCAAGGCGCGTTTGTAGATTGGAACAGCGTGCATTATCGGCAGAGAGCAAACCGGAGTTGCTGAACGCCGGACACCTCCAATTCCGCCTAGTCAAAATCAGTCGGTACTGTCACAACGGATTTTGGAGAGTTAAGGACAGGTCTTAATGTAGTAGAAAATGTTAAGACTGCACTTGAAAATTAATTCAACAATTTTTCGAAGGCGAAACTTGAAGTTTTCGTGAACGCCTCGATGTTTACCAATACTTCAAGTTTACGCACATGTATCGACGGCGTCGGAACGTCAATTTTAGCTTCAAGTTTGGTAGTGGTTTGAATGTGCGTGCAAACTTCCGATTTCATCTTCACATTGCGACCTCAACAAAACATCAAGAATGAACTATGTTCGTGTGTTGACCAAGATTCCAAATATGCACGAACAATAAATACTCTGCCTAATTTTGAAGTTTGGGAGGAGGACGAAATATTGATTGAATTGTAAAGTACAATGTACAGTTTATATGAATTGCCCGCTGGTCGCCTGTTCATCGCCCACCTGTTGCCCACCAGCGATCTGTTTATAGTACTATGTAGGCATTGACTATTAGACTACTGCCACCTTCATCCACAGGAAGTTTACCGGAGAGACCTCCAGTGCTTCCAACTGTCGCTGGCTGAGCCCCTTAATCCAAGCATCATCATATAAAGCAATCGGTAGACCTTTAACTGGTGTCCTGCCACTCTCGCGATTTCCGGGTGCACGAATTCTTCTCATCGGCCGAGACCCCTGTGGTGAAAAAGTGTCAACGTCAAGGAACCGCTGAAGGTCCACAATGTCAAGCTCCCGCTCGATGTGATGTCGCCATTTCATATTCTTGACGCGAAGTACCCCCTCCACCTCATTCTTGACATCACTCTCTTCTGAACTCGCACCATGTTCACCGAGGCGTAGGACAAGGTCTTGCAGCCACGTCCAAGCCGCAGCGTCGGCATCACCCTCATCGGTCTTCAATTTCACGATGTGTTCAAGAATAGTTGCTCTGCGCGTGAATTTCTAGCCACAAAACTGTAAGCCAAAAATATACAGGCAAGCCAGTATCAGTGAAAAATGTAGCTTACATTGCGACGGCGGGTAGTCCGACGACTCAGTTTCAAAACTTCTTCTCTCTCCTCTATCAACCGTGCCTCCGTTTCAGCTGGTGTTTCGACGATACCGTGCTTGGTCAACTTTGGTTGGGCCTTCCTCCATGTCATCCTTAGTCGCTTGTAGCGATCCACAAGTAGTGCTCTGAGATAGCGTTCCGAGCGCACTGTTGGCCAGTTCTCTTCCGTTGACCGTGTATGCAGCTCTTGGAGAAGGAGATCAATTATGGCGCTATTCCATGGGGAGTTAGCATTACGCATCATATCAAAGACTAGCGCATCAGAATCAGGGCCGGGTCCATCCTCAAATTCATATGAATGGACGTCGATGGGATCTGCTGAATCGCGGGCGACAAACTCGACGTCTTGAGTAAAATTGAGTTTCTCCTTAAACAGCCTTCGCACTTCGGCCTGTCGCAACAGTTAGTAAATGTCGCCCAAATGACTGGATTTGCATTACCAAATAGAAGTTACGTTCATCGCCGGATTCTGCATCTCTCTCCTCCCGTAGCTCTCGACTCTCTGCATTCTTCCTCTGGGAGCGGGGGCTACGTTTGGTATTCAGTGAGAACCGACCACCGCTGAGTATGCTTTTCACGGTGCTCTCAATCCCTTTGGTAATGGCTTCCATGAACTGTAACACCTGCGGGGGAATGTCACCTTGTGGACCCGGTGTTTGAGGTTCCGGTGTGTCAAACTCCCGCTGCACGGAGGGGGCACGAGAAACATCGGGTGTGCCGTCCTGTAAAATGCATGAGCTCTGGCCATCTGGACACCACAACGATCAAAATTCTCACATCCATTGGTATACTAACAAGACGTGACCACCCTGAGATTCCATAAGTTCGCCTCAACTTCTTCAGTGCGTCGAGATTTGGCGTGGGTGTCGGCCGCGATGCTAGCGCGTTCCCTTGCTGTCTCGGTGGAGGTGTTTTCAAGTGCGGCACCTCATCGTTGTCATCAACATCGCCTTCATCGCTTTCTGCAAAGTGGGACATCGGCACGTCATCGCCGTCTCAATTCTGATCTGCCATTTTCTGGGGCGGGTGTCGTGTGTGGTGGCAGTTGGGACCTGTTACCTTTAACAACATGAGCTCAAGGCCAGTGACGTCGAATGAATACTTACTAGTGGTTGCCTCTGCCGCACATATCGCTGCTCTAAGTTGGCAATCTCTGTTTCCTTCTCTGCCTGAGTGTATCTGAATATGCGGAAGGGAAACAAATCTCGATGTTGACTTACCCTAAGACTCGCCTCGGCCTTGTTCATTTTCTCAGAAAATGCCTTGTCACGTTCCTTCAGCTTCTCAGCAAACTCGAGGTCGCGTTCCTTCAAAGCTTCGGCAAGCTTCGTTTGAGATAACGCTGACAACTTCGCGAGTTGTGCCTCCATATGGACCTGGGTTCTGCTAAGTGCTCTCTGCTCGCATTACCAGAATAAATTTTTACCTTCATCTCGTTGCGGATACTTTCGATATCGGTTCTACACTGATTGATGGTTGCTTCATGCTGACTCTGAATGCGCGCCTGAGTGTTGCTACGTTCCTGTATATATTCCTAGCAAAGAGAGTGACCTACACGTTCGCACGAGAACATAAGATTTACTCACTTCTTCATGGCGTTCCATAATTCCTTGCAATTCCATCACTTTCCTTTTCTGATTCTCGATCTCCACACATGCCATCTGATAGCGGTCGTCGATGTTGTGGAGCACTGCCTCTTGCTAGGTGGATTGGGACAGGCATTGGTGGATTGCCAGAGGCAAGTCGTCGGAGGCAGGTCGTTGGAGGCCGATCGTCGGAGGCAGGTCGTCAGCGGCAGATCCGTTCATGTACATACCACACGTTACGCACCTCTTTCAGCTGACGGACATGTCCTCTCAGTTGGTTAATGACTCTGTGCTTTTCATATAGATCCCGGCGCAATTTGTGTGAGTAGTCGACCTCTTCATGACGACATTTATCTTGGGTGTTAGAGCCCTGGGGTATACCTTCGAGTGAATTCCTAAAATGTGCAGAAAATAGAAGAGTGCAACCTTGGGTTCTTGGGAGTGCCATGTACCAGGAACAGACATGAGTTCTAGCGATTTCAGGCGGGGCATAATTGCACGAGCCTCAGGTGCAGTTTCAGGCGGTTCCGACCACCGCTGACTTGACACGATGGACTCGTACTGGGTATCTAAAGAATGGTGACTTCAATAGTGTACCTTGCCGCTGCGAGTGCACTGAACCTACCTACCTTCGTCAAAGAGACTGTCGTCTTGCTGGATGGTCTGTGTATCTTCCGGTATGAAGGAGGCCATGCGGGAATGGGACGCTGGTGTGACCTGGCGCGTCTCGTAAGGAAGGCTCCCAGGGAATATTACGTCTGTGTTGTCAGTCATCAACCTTGCTTATTTGGCGAGAAAGGCTCCCGCAAGGAAAACGTTTTATACGTGGAGGCTGGTCGTCAATTAATGCGTACCAAATGCATAGCGTTGTCAAGGAAATTTTTCATGTCTTTTTGTGAAATTACCTTTCTTTTTGTTGACGGCCTACTCGTGATCAGCTCCAGCCCTCCTAACTGCACTCGTTATTGTATTGTTATTGTATCAATTATCCTGGACGAATCTAGCAGTGCATGTGGGAGCATGCTTTAAACCCTCGCGCGATGTAGTCGCCCGGTAGGATCGCCACTCTCTCTTGTTTTCTGGTCAAGTGGTGCAGGTCTCCACTCCACTCATCCCCCAGTCGCCCGGTAGGATCGCCACTTTCTCTTATTCTCGTCAAGGTGCAGGTCGCCACTCTACTCCTCCCTCTCGTTAGCATTCCATTTTCATATCTTCCTCCTGCGATGGTAAACACGCGTGTTTATGTTTTTCCATCGTCCTCTGTAAGCACCCACCTGTCATCTGCCCAGCTCCA
The DNA here is from genome assembly GCA_024663395.1 of Pisolithus tinctorius. Lineage (NCBI taxonomy): Eukaryota > Fungi > Basidiomycota > Agaricomycetes > Boletales > Pisolithaceae > Pisolithus > Pisolithus tinctorius. The sequence goes on along the minus strand of JANFAH010000012.1, from coordinate 1,382,853 downwards.
TATCTAAATATCCTCAGGCTCCTGAATTTCGTCTGCGGTGCAGACTATACTCAACCTCCCGTGACAGGCCCCAGCAGGTCATGATGCTGATGCACTGCACTGGCACATCTCGGGCTTCGCTTTGCTTCCCGTTTGTGGAGACCTTGTTTCAAGAGGCAGCACTCCAACCCTATGTTCATAACTGTCAAGTGACTGTGCACGAAGGGAGAAGTACTTACCATTACTGCGTGTTCTTCAAACGACACTGCCGTCTCCAGGAAAACGCCATCCTGAGTAAGGTTGATGATCCATTTCGTGGCGATGTCATTGTGATGAGGCTGGGGACTCATACTCATTCCGTTGTAAACATGCGCGCAAGGGATGCTGCAATTGCCGACTACATCATATCACAGTCAGCGAAACAGCTTGATATTTTATCAGTTACTGAAGCTTACGCAGGGTTGCTGAACGCATAAACCGCCACAGATCCAAGCCTCCACGCTTCATTAGCCTTGTGAAGTCTTTGCATAGCTATACCCATTATAACTTGCGGTCATCTTGTTAGCCTTGTGAAGTTTTGCTTTGTAACTTGCGGTCGTCTCATTCCTGCGCAATGTAGATACCATGTTACGATCTACACAACGCGTGAGCACAGAACGTCCGCTGTTCCCCTTACCTCGATGTCATAGAATGGACAGGAAAAAAAAAAAAGATAGGAAAAAAAAGGGCAGTCTCAATTGTTGAGCGACACGCTACAACAGTGGATGGGTATGGTAACCATGATAATGCACTATAGCCTCCTTACTTCTGTTCGTATGCTGAGAGTACTGCCAGAGGGGATGCAATTGAGATTAGCTTACCGATTCCATTGCAGACCTGGTCTCCCACTTAGTCTTCCCTGCTGCCATCTCTACCTCTTGGCGCCTTGCACGACTAGATGTATATTTCAGGCGCATCATTATCATGTCGCTGACAGGCCAGGCATTGGCATAGTTATCAAGATCCGGGAACGCAGCCACAGCCTAAGGATACGTTAGTGATTCTATCTCCCGGCTTCAATCAAGACTTACCTTGTTGCGTACAAGTCTGAGAAGTGTCGGATTTTGCGCAGATGCACACTTTGTGACGTCCAGGTGTTCATCGATGAGGTGGAAAATAAGTTTCTACTCTCACGCATTTCAGATGGGACACTCAGAAGTATAGGTTCGACATACCTTGAACTTCACATACGTCTTATGGTTCCAATCAAGAGCAATTTCAAGTGTGTACCCTCCACGTCCAGGACGTCCAGGCTCCCCAGTGGGCTTGGGGGTCTTTGAGTCATCCGAGAGCACGCTTGACGCGCAATCACTGTCAGAGGATTCAACAGACTTGGCAGCCGAGTCCTCTTCCGAGGATGGCATAGTAGACGATGCTCGTTGGATGACGGGTCTCTTTGAATACGGGGAAGTTCTGTGTTTAGTTGACTTGGGCTTTTGTGCGAGACGGAACTCTGGGGCAGGTGTAGATCTACGGGAGTTGGGCAATTCTTCAGACTTGATGACCTGCCTTGTGTCCAAACCAGCTGGAGCAAGAACTTCGTCAGCAAGCAGTGTCGTAGGGTGGCGTGGACTGCCAAATAACTCGATTTGATCCGTTAGCATGGAGGGTAAAGGTAGAGGAACAGTGGAATCATCGCCAAAGAAAGGTGATACTGGCTTGGCTGTGGTAGGCATTTCTGCTTAGCTTGAGCAACGAGACGCTCGATGGAGATTTATGATCCTGGAATGCAGAGAGGCATTGCGGCGTCGCAAAGTGGAAAACAAGGGACGCTTCTTGACTCCGCTCCGCGTGGCACCCCGACTAGGACCCCGAAAAATTCCTCGACCCCGTCGTGCTAGCCACAGAAGCAGAGCCCGTCGCTGCCAACAGCGACGTACAGAAACGTCTTTCTAGAACGCCAAAGCCCACCCCTGCACACACTCTCCCAGTCACGCAGGAGCCGGAAGACGCTCTCACACCCGCCGCCCACGACCTCAACAGGGCGAACAACCCTGAGGTCTAACTCCCACGCCATGCCAGGACCCCAGGCAGCACCTCGCGTGTCAGGATCCATTCTGCAAGGCAAGACCACCAGAAGCAGTGGACTACCCATCGAAGACATCATCAACGACCCAGACGCAGAAATAAAAGACACGGACTCAGCAAGAAAATTCCTAGACCAGCTGTACACTGTACACGGAGACCCGATAACGCCAGAACACCTGTCTCAAGCCCTGTTCTACATTTCGCAAAGCAAAACGGTGAACAGCACGACACGATCGGCCATTCGAGCTACAGCATATCTAGTCAGAGACCTAGCAGCGCCAGCAATAGCCGAATCTATAACCAAGGCAGTATCGAGCAAACTAGATGCCTCAGTCCTAATCGCCATATCACCGCACATCGGCAAAATCATGTCAACCGCAGAGAAACTCGAAACCGCCAACGAACAAATCACAACGCTAAGCGCTGAAATTGCTAAGAACGCTGGAACCCATGATACCACTGCAGGCGACACGAGCCTCGAACTCCTCGAAGGTAAGGTACAAAAGCTCACTGACGACGTAGGGTCGATCAAAACTGCGATAGAAGAAGTCAAAGACCACCTCAAAACCCAAACACCCCCGGCACCGTTCCCAACACCATACAGAGACGCCCTAGCCACGTACACCGCCAATCCGAACCAAATCCCACTGGGCAAACGCCCAACACAGGAACACGCTAAGGCCCACGCTGCTATCAGAGACAGACAGATACTGATCGACCCTGACAGAGATCACCCAATATTCAACGATTCCACCAAGAGAGAGACAGCCATCGACCTCATTAAGCAAGCAATAGAAGCAGTAGACAGGGTAGACGGCCCCGAAATCCAACTGAAATCAATCGCCCGCCTACGAAACAACGGCGTCCTCCTCGAACTCAACAGTCAAGAAGCCGCAGCATGGATCAAAAAAGTCCCCAACAGAGCTACCTTCCTGGAGAAACTAGGAGGCACGACTACGATCAAAGACAGGATGTACAGCGTCGTAATCCCATTCCTCTCAACCGTGACTGACCTAGATCGCCCCGACACGCTACGTGAAATGGAAACCGAGAACAACATCCCGACGGGTTCTATAAGCCAGATCAAGTGGATCAAAGACCCGACCAAACGATCCCCCAACCAACGTGTAGCACACGCACTAGCAGCCTTCGCCTCTCCCGAGACAGCTAACCAGATCATTAGGGACGGACTCTACTGGGGCCTGGACAGGCTACGTCCGCATAAGGACAAAAAGGAACCAATCCGTTGCCTCAAATGTCAGCAAATAGGTCATCTGGCAAAAGACTGCAAACAAGAAGCGGACATCTGCGGCGTATGCGCTCAACTCCACCGTACACAGACATGTAACTCGCCCACCGTATACTGTGCAAACTGCCAGAGCGACACCCACCCCAGCTCAGACAGAAACTGCCCCGCTTTTATCAGAAAATGCAACGCCATGAACGACCGCACCCCAGAAAACCGCATGCCCTACTTCCCCACCGCGGATGATTGGACCCAAGTCGAGCTCCCCCCACGTCCTACAGATCCCATCAGGCAAACCAGACCCCCGCTAATGCAACCAGCCCCTCAAGGCCAAATGAGACAAATGACGCTGGGTGAAGCGATGCACTTCCGCACCGTCGCCCCAAGACGAGGCCAGAACATCAACAGAATACGAGGAGGCAGGGGAGGTCCCACCCCCCGTAACTTAGGACCGTACCACCCACTACCCCCCCGACCCACTCCCCATCCCATGCCCACGGCAAACCCAACGCCAGCAGACAACCCCCCCCTGACCCTCTTGAATGATGAATGACAACCGACAACAAGATAACGCCCTAAACAACCTACGCATCTGGCAACAAAACCTTAATAACTCCCATATAGCCCTACACTCACTTATTAACAGCCAAGCCGCGGACGATTGGGACATAATAGCCCTGCAGGAACCCCCCATCGACAAAATCGGAAACACAAGAGCAAATACACGATGGAGAGTAGTATACCCGTCATCAAAGCTAAACCAAGGCGAAAAACACAGAGCGGTAACTCTAGTTAACACAAAGATAAGCACTAACATATGGGAACAGATCGCATTCCCATCGGCCGATGTAGTAGTAACAAAGCTGAGAACCACAAAAGGGACGTACACGCTGTTCAACGTATACAATGACTGCAAGCACGACCAAACGATCGACAAACTGGGGACATACCTAGCGACCAACATAAGAACCGCACGACTAACGGCGAACGACGGGATGATGTGGTTAGGAGACTTCAACAGGCACCACCCAATGTGGGACGAGGAGCGAAACCATCACCTGTTCACAGCGACAGCGCTCACATCAGCGCAGAAGTTGCTCGACCTGGTAGCGGACTACGGTATGATACAAGCCCTCCCCAGGGGGACACCGACCCTCCAGTCCTCCTCAACGGGAAACTGGACACGCCCGGACAACGTCTTTTGCACAGAGTCGATGCTGGAAGGCCTGACCAGCTGCGACACTAGTCCGGAAAACCGCGGCCCCAACACTGACCACCTTCCAGTGCTAACGCAGCTAGACGTAGGACTCACACCAACGGAAACGACCCCCTCCTACAACTTCCGGGAGGTCGATTGGAAGAAATTCAACAAGACGCTCCAAACCGAGCTAGCAAGGATAGGACCACCAGCGATAATACCTAACGAAAGAGAGTTCCAAAGGACGGCGGAGGGCGTCGAAACAGCGCTACGCAGAACGTTGGAAAAGGAGGTCCCAAGGACACGCCCTCACCCGCACAAAAAACGCTGGTGGACGAGGGAACTGACAACGCTACGCAACGACCTGAAAACGCTAAGTAAAGCCTCCTATGTTTTTCGGGCAATCTGCGATCACCCCAGTCACAGACTACGCAAGGAGAAAGCGAAAGATTACGAAAAAGCCATCCAATCGGCCAAAAAATCTCACTGGAGGGACTGGCTGGAAGAAGCAAACAACGAAGACCTGTGGATAGCTAACGGGTACATATCCAAACCGTATGGAGATGGCAGTAAGGCCCGTATACCGACACTCAGAAAGATCGATGACGAGGGCGTAGCCACCACGGTCAGCTCAAACGAAGGCAAAAGCGAAGTGTTCGCGCAAGCGCTCTTCCCTCCCCCCCCTCCCCACTCGTCAGTCCCGCAGAACTATGACTACCCCCAGCCAGCAGCCCGCTGGTCTACCATCACACGGGACCAACTACAACGCACGATCAAGAACCTCAGCCCCTACAAGGCCCCAGGACCAGATGGGGTAGCCAACGTCGTGTTCCAGAAGTCCACCATCCTTTCCGAATACCTAATACATCTCTTCAACGCAGCAGTAACACTACGAACATATTACGACCCGTGGAGGGAATCCATAACGGTAATCCTACGCAAGCCGGGCAAAGCAGACTATACGACACCTAAAGCCTACCGACCAATAGCGCTGCTCAACACCACAGCAAAACTACTGTCAGCCATAGTAGCCAACAACACGTCGTTCATACTCGAAAAATACCAACTGCTCCCGCCGACACACTTCGGCGGAAGACCAGGACGATCAACCGAAGACTCACTGCTCCTGCTCGAAACCACGGTACGGCACGCCTGGCGACAAGGAAAAGTAGCCTCCGCGCTATTCTTGGACATAGAAGGAGCCTTCCCAAATGCGGTCACCGACCGCCTGTTGCACAACATGAGAAAGAGAGGCTTACCACCGGAGATAGTAAAGTACACGGAAAGATTGCTAACGAACAGAAGAACCAAGCTACGCTTCGACGACTACGAATCCGAGTGGTTCGATGTGAAGAACGGTATAGGACAAGGAGATCCACTTTCTATGATACTATACGTCATCTACAGCTCGGACCTAGTAGAAACGGCCAATGGCAAAAACGAATTAACACTTGCTTTCGTAGACGACACCGCTCTCATCGCCATAGGAAAGACGTTCGAAGAGACTCACGCAACACTAAAAAGCATGATGGAACGCGAAGACGGAGCCTACGCGTGGTCCGAAAGTCACAACTCCCGCTTCGAAACTAGCAAATTCGCCCTCATGGACTTCACACTCAGCAGAAACAAACCCAGACCACCGCTAACGCTAAGAGGTTCTACCATAAATCCGACGCGTACTCACAAGTTCTTAGGTATAATACTGGACCAGGAACTAAGGTGGAAAGCACAGGCGGCCCAAGCGATAGCCAAGGGAACGAAACAAGCCCTGCTCCTGAGAAGACTGTCGTCAACCTCCTGGGGAATCCCCACAAAACTCATGCGCCAACTCTACCAAGCAGTAGTAGTCCCGAAAGTAATGTACGCCGCTCCAGTATGGCTCCAACCAGCATACTCCGGAGACCACTCCTCCTGTCTGAGAGGATCGAAAGGCATAGCGAAACGTATCACAACGATCCAAAGAACAGCAGCGCTGGCGGTAACGGGAGCCATAAGAACTACGCCTACTGACGCCCTACTAGCACACGCCAACATACCGCCGGCGACTCTACTCATTCAACACACGTTGTATAAAGCCGCCCTCCGCATATCAACTTTACCAGACACGCACCCTCTTCACCCGCACATCAAAAGAACGGCAAAAAGAAACGTTAAACGCCACAGAACTACACTCCACCGACTAATCCACGATCTAGAAATCTCTCCAGGCTCAATCGAGACGATCCACCCATGCCCAATACCACCAAGCGCACGCCCATCACACACGACTGTCATCGCTCCCAGCAAAAAAGATGCAATAAGAGACTTCGCACAGACAAATGACCAAACGCTGATATTCACAGATGGATCAAGCATGGAAGGAGGAACGGGAGCAGCAGCCGTCCTATACGTCAACTTCAAGCACGTCGTCACACTGCGCCACCACTTAGGCCAGGCGTCGGAACACACAGTGTTCGAGGCAGAAGCAGTAGCGCTCCTTCTAGCGGCACACATACTAGCCACCAGAGACGAGGTCACATACCCGGCCTCGGTGCTCGTAGACAACCAGGCAGTCATCAGATCCAGTGAGCGCCCCTCAGCTAAACCAGGACATCACCTACTGTTACAGTTCAGATCGATGATCCACAAAATCCGCAACGAAGAACGTCTACCAAGAGAGAGCATCACGCTCCGATGGATAGCTGGACACATGGAAGTGGAGGGAAATGAACTAGCGGATAGAGAAGCGAAACTCGCAGCAAAGAGAGCAGAAACCACAAGCCCACCAGGAGACCTACCACCGTTCCTAAACAAGCGACTCCCCGTCAGCGCCTCCACCCTTAAACAATACCACGCCGCGAGACTAAAAGCGCTATGGAAAAAAGAATGGCAAAAATCCCCTCGCCACGACCGCGTATCCACGATAGACCCCCTACTCCCGGGAGCTTCGTACACAAAACTAGTCGCCTCGCTACCCAAAAGACAGGCCGGACTATACATACAACTTCGAACAGGACACATACCACTTAACAAACATCTACACCGTTTTAAACGAAGCGACACTCCCATGTGCCTGCAGTGCGGGGAGACCACTCCTGAGGACGTACATCACTTCCTTTTCCAGTGCCCCAGATACGACAGAGAGCGGCACATACTCCGCAACGCACTGGGAAGAGACGCCACATCACTATCCTACATCCTCTCCAACGCGGCAGCGCAGTCACACCTGTTCAAATACATTTCAGCTACGAAAAGACTACCATAACAAACACCAGGTGAGGTATTCAAATAACACCACGGTAAATGATAAAGCCCAGCACAGGACCAGAACGCTTGTCAGCAGACCAAACATATACTCAGCGTAAACACCACCTGCATCGACACTCACGTCCCCCCTCCCCCCCACCCGACCGACACACATGAGATCAGACGCGCTCCATAAACCAATCACCCCGGCTATAAGCTATAACCTCCTAAAAGTGCCTCGAAGACCACCAAAAAACCCACCCTACCATCGCAGACGCAATCTCAGCACGTCACAGCAGAGTCACCAAAAGGATGTAGAAGAGCACGACGCCCATGCTCCAGCTAGCCTTAAAAAGCAGCCGGTTATGTGTAGACAGAATTATCGCCTGACAGAAGTATTAAACCACCCTTACTCCAAGGCGGAGTGTCTAAAACGGCCGGCGGGAACGGCGGACTGGTGGAGGGCCAAAGGCCCTGCCACCAGGGCATTCACTCGCTTGTAAGGGAAGGCAGGCCACAGGGGGCCTCTGGTTAGGTAGATAAACTACGATCGTATAGTGCGACATAGGGTTACAACTACCCTCAAGCACTTAAAAATTCGAATTAAAAAAAAAAAAAAAAAAAAAAAAAAAAAAAAAAAAGTGGAAAACAAAACAAGAGCTGCGATAACACGGCACATGGCGATTGGCAACTACGACAGCAGTACAACAGCGGTACACCATTACGCAATTATACAATAGCATCAATTATTGAGCTGGGCTCGACACCATGGTATCACACCACAATAGTGGTATTGTCCAACAGGGTTGCGAAGGACCAGGGTGGCCCTTTTTCGGGTTCCCTAGCACATACGTTTATCCGCTATTTATGCGCGATGCGAGCGGGCGAAGAAATCGCCAGAATTTCAAACCATGTACGCGTTGCAATTGCTATTCTCCCCTTCACCTTCCTTAAAGCAGCGTTACCAAAAAGTCGCTTCTTTCAAGAGCACAGGATCTGTGCATGCACTCGCCATATCCATTGATGGGCAAGTTCTTGCTGCTGGCGGTAGGTTTGTACCATGGACTGAGACTCATACTAATGACGTCTAGGTACTGAGGGAGTTAAGCTCTGGAACCTCGAAACTCGGAAGGAGCTGACTTCGGTGACACACTTGGAGTCCCGTGGCATTGTAAGTTGTGCTATTTGGATGAAAGCGAAGCATGTGCCTGCCGAAACTCTGTGCTATGGCACTGGTATGGGATACCTCGTATTCATGAGATCCAACACTCTTGATGTAAGACACTTCTCTCGATGCAAAAAATCATCTAATCTGAGATATGTAGAAGCAGTTTCAGGAGATTTGTGCCAGGCGGTTAGGCTCAGGATTCGAAATTACCTGTGTTGCATGGGACACGTCGACCACTGATTCAACTTGCCATGTTGCCATCGGAACCCGAGACAATATTGTTCAGGTTCTTTCACTGAGTATGAGCTCACAGCTTCAGCCGGTGTTTGCAGTTCGTCTCGATAGTACTGTTCCGAAGTCTATTGCATTTGGCGAGAATGGAAGCGTCTATGTCTTTGGCTTGTATGATGGCAATGTGTAAGTGCTTTGTCCCGTGTTGGAGTGTAACTCATGAGGTCTGTAGTGTCAAGATGGACGGAAATGATGGAAAAGTGATCGCTGAACATCACTGTCAATCAGTAATGTAGGACCAACCATATCTAATTTATGCCCTGCTCATCTTTCAATAGCGGATCTGCTGCTGTCCATTTGAAAAAGGGGCTATTCATGATTGACAATGCAACGAATGGGTTCACTATGTATCATCTGGATGGCGCACGGTCCATCAGGACGTTCTTGACTGACCTGCCGCCTAGTTTAGCTGTTCCAAAACAAGTGGGATTTGGAGAAGATGCCAAAGTTGTCATCGGGGGTAGCGATAGTGGATGTGTATACATATTCGACAGGAAAACAGGTGCAGGCATTGAAACGCTCCGTCACACCAATAGTACTCTCGTACAAACTATTGCGGTCAGTTGTCTCTCAACATTATTTTAAAAGCCTTTACTAAAATATGTGCAGGTGCAAGATATTGGTGGACGTTGCATTATCGTGTGCGCTTCACTAGCTACCGGTCGCAAGAATACGTCAATTAGTGTATGGGATCACATGTATAACTCACGGAAAGCTCCCGTCTCCAAGCCTTGGACAATTATACCGATTTTACGGGGCCTGACCGGCATTATCATTGTGTTGGCCCTAATTGTGCTAGGAGGACGCCTCCCAATTGCACGTACTAGCGTGAGTACGCTACCATACATAAGATATTACATATTGATTCTCGGGAACAGATTGAGCTGGGCGCGTGGACGATGGACCATCTGTTTGTCCCGCGCTGGCCGAATGTATTTACCATTGACCTATCCTGCCTCTTCCATGTCAAACCCGCATCCGCAGTTCCTTACAGTGGGGAGGGCGACATAGACATGCTTCGGGACATCGCACAGCAAATCAGTGAGGTCAAGCAAATTATTGGGGACGTACAAGCCAGACACAGCGCGACTGGAACTGCCAGCACGAGTGGGAGCGACGGAGTCATCACTGGGAGCCGGAGGAGGCTTGAACATTGGAAGGAGGACTATGCCGGAGAATCAGTGATCTATTTGTAAACATAGGTTGTCATGTTATATACCCCAGTACCGAAATTTCATCTATCAGCGACCACTGTAACAATGGGGCTCTGAATGAAGGGTTGAAATCGGATGCATGCACTGATGACGGTCCTAGGTTGGCTTCAATGTCATGTGGACCATTGAAATCCGAGCAAGCCATCGTTGAATGTTCGAATTAAGTAGTATAATAAAAAATCACCAGTACTAGGAAAGCTGCTACAGAGAGGAGTAGGTCTCCGACTACTGCTGTAGCTGACAGGGATGCGAAGCTCACCCTAGCTCTGCTTGCCTGGTCAGAAAATTCAGACGCCTTGCATCAGGCACCTAGGACCCAACGGAACCCATTTCGACATCACGAGAAATTTTCAGGTGTCTACCGGTGCAACTGACAGTCTACGGAACTCAAGTATGGTACATAGGTACATATACCAACGCCCTCTGGGCTAAAGTCGTCGCACCTTACAGATCGTCAGCATCAATATTACCAGGACCATCACTATCATCATGACAACATTGACCGCCGTCATCTCCATCTTCGTGGCTATCGTTGTCATTGCACAGTCGGAACCATATCAAAAGTTCAAAATCTGTCATTGTGGCTGCCTATAGTGATCACTACTGTCCAGGAGTTGTGAGCACTTACCCCGTCTTGACATGTCCATATCATCGTCATCCTAGCCCACACCAAGTTATTGTTGTCATCTCTGCCCCGCTGTGACTCGCTCCCTTGGCATTTCTATGAGAATGTGTTGCTACCAAAAGTAAATGTAATCATGAAATTACCTCTGTGCACTCTGGCACTACTCAATGTACTTGTCTATTCAAGACGGATCTTGAGAAAGGTGTCCTTACATGAGCAAATGCAATCGCACCGTCCACGAGGGGGTAATTTTGGGGCATGAGAACGGAACGGTGAATGTTGGGTTTCTTGCCACGGTGCCCTGAAATCGAATCCGGGGAGTGCAAAGCTGAAGGAATTAGGGCACTAGCTGTTCTGGTTCGCGAGATATTTCAATTCTGAGATGCGAGCTGCAAGACAAGGAAGTGGCGGCAATTTCGAGGTTTTTCTCTCACGGCAAACCTTTCCCGAAACAGCTGTAATACAAGTGTTCAAAACGACTTCGCTACCCATCTCTCTCTGCCAGATCGTCTAAGCGAGAACGGTGACCCTGCGGCACACCAAAGTTGAGTGACGCAGTTCGAATTAGGATATGGACAATGGTAAGAACCCGAAAACTGTCGCCATCATCGTCTGATGACTGAGTGTTTAGGGTCGTACTAGGAATCTCTGTCGCTTTCCATTCTCTACCACCAGTCGCGGCAGCGCTGGGTCCTTCCTGAACGCCGGCATAACGCTCCTCGAACTATCTCCTCCTCTCCAATTGCGCCTGATCTGTTCCATACTCGTCACGCACTCGACCGCCGCTTTTGCCGCGACCAAATTGTCGTCCTTCCGTGTATCCAAGGCCAAGATCACAGCAGATAATGCGTTCGTTGAGTTTGGTACCACTGATATACTTCACGCATGCGAGTGCTTCTGCATGTGGGTAGTATTCCACTCAACAGAATCCGCAGGGCATCCTTTGAAGAGGAGAATGTCAGGTAGGGGTAAGCGGATACCACCACCACCCTCTGGACTGGTATACTTACAACTCATATACTTGCTCTTCAGTCGTATAGAAGCTCAAGCTATCAATCTGGGAGCCATTGAACGACGAAGGGTAGTGTGTAGTGTCATATGTATAATGTTGATGATTTTGAAAGAAAATCATACTGCCTCCCTTACATTGGTCACCGCCATGTCCACCACCTACGCCAACGTGCCGAGTTTGCAAGGGGGTTATCGGGGCTGGTTTATGCTACTGACTCATTTCTCCATGCAAAATGGTACCTGTCACAAATCACATCCATCCCACTTGATTACTGCGCCGAAACTTGTTCAAACTAGAGGTAAGACAGGGCCCAGATTGGCATTTGGCGTTCCTTGAGGCCACGAACCTCCACTGGAGGTGGAGGATATCTGTGCATGGGGAGCTGCTGACGGAGGTTGCGTGCCTTTCATGTGGGTCTGCAACGATATCGGCAGGCCGTTCGGGATCGAGGGCAGGGGAACACTAGCAGACATTTGTCGGGACGTCACGAGTGGTGAGGTTCCACTGGTGTACATGCGTTGGGCATTTTGCTGCTCTTCGCAACCGACAGGTTGAGGAACACCTATTCAGTAGGGAGTGATATGCTGGTGATGCCCAGTGAAGTTGCCCACTCTACTTCCTGCTCACTGGTTTCATGTTGTCGTTACAATCGTCGCAATCTCTTGTGCACAGATGGCGATGAAACGCTTAATGCAGCTGAAATGCTACCAGATCAATTAAGTCCTAAGACGTATCCTACTTGCCAGCCAACGATCCATCACTAGGCTCCGTAATATTAATCGTCAACTGTTTGCCGCAATCATCGCAATCTTTGTTTGTAACTTGTTCCATTTTGGGGTAATAGCCTTGTTCCATCGTAGATTCATGACACGGCGCCACCGCACACAAAGACGTGTACGTTGTACAGTGATTCCCACTCTTATCCTTGTTCAAAAGTCGCCGCCCTGCCGCAATATGAGTTGCAAAAGCTGGTATTTCATTGGCCACGCTCACATCCTTTTCATCTCAAAGCCCCAAGATTACATTGTACGTCATCCTCAAACATTTGGAGATATCCACTTAGCGTTGATACCACCAGATTGGAGGGATGCCTGCCTCCTGCCCTACTCTCAAACGATGTTTTTGTGAAGAATGCGTCGAGAAAGGTGGCACAGACAGCCACGGGAAAGCAAGCGGTGTTCTTATGGAGGCTCGTTTTATGCCAGCGCACATGAAGCGAGTTCATGAAGAACATGCCACCCAGTACTCACCACCTGTCCAACAGAGCGCCGTAGATGCTGTAGACTCTGTCGCTGGGCACCTCTTTGCGCTTACCATTACTGATGATGGTCCGGACCCTGGTACCACTGTCAGTAAACTGTGGCACTCCCGCGCTGATTTTCAGGCCATGGGTCCAAGCAGCAGCATGATAAGCAACCCGCCCAAGGCAATCCCTTTAGATGATCTTGCCAGTAGTCTGAGTCGCCTTACCCTTCATTCCCCTGGGCCTTCCGTCGCATCCCCCCCCAAAGACGCCCTTGAGAGAGAACAGCTCTCGCCTGACTCGCCTGTTACTTCCACTACCCCCACTGTATCTGGTCATTGCAAGTCGTCAAGGAATGGCGATCGTCGCACCATCAGAGCTCTTCAGATCCTTAGCAATATTGAATCTTGAATCCATCGCTGTCAGCGGCTCCTCCTTGATTCATCAGACCTCGGCTCTCTTGATGTCCAGCATGAACTTGTCGTTCTACGCAAAGCAATTGATCGGGTTACTCGTTCCACGGAGTTGGTGGCTACACGCAAAAAGGCTTTATCTGTGTTGTTGGATGAGGTCCAATCCCAGGCAAATGAATGGGTGCCTACACCTTTGCCTCGAGATCCAGTTGAGATTGACACAGGCGAGTATCTGGATGTCGTGATTTTTACCATTGCTGATGTTTGATTGTACAGGGAAGCAGTACTCACCACCAATCGAGCGAATGGACATGATCGCCCAAGTTGCACTATTGCTAGGAGTCGTGTGCAGTATAATTTTTGGCGTTGGCACTCCGGGTGCTAACTTTATTATGAACGGACTTTCCCTCTTGCTATACCTTGCCTTTCGGAAGCCGGATGGGACACTGAGTCATTCGCATGAGACTGTGCTGAAGCAAATACCGTCGACCATCAGTGGCGTCTTGTCCAGGTTCCACCTCGCAGCCAAGACAGTGACGTATGCTGTCTGCAGCTGCCATTGCCTCTATGCTCCCACCTTTTCACTCGGATTGGATGTCCCCACTTATCCTTCCTTCTGCACTCATTTCCCTTCACCGGAGAAGCAATGTGGCGAGCCATTACTCAATACACGAGCTGAGGGGAATCCTTACCCGAAGAAAGTGTTTGTCTACCACAACTTCAAAGACTACCTCGCAACACTACTGTCTCGACCAGATACCGAGGCAGCGATGGACTCTGCATGTGATGATTTACATGCCTCATCCTCGCAACCACGCTTTGTGAAGAACCCATTTGAAGCCCAGTTCCTTCGAGAGTTCCATGGGCCTGTGCCTGGGAAGCGTTTCGTTGATCGTGGAGATGAAGGTCGATATGCGTTTGCGCTTCACGTGGATTTCTTCAACCCTGGAGGTATGAGTGTACGGGGACCAAGTGTGTCGTCTGGGATCATTTCAATGGCATGTCTCAATCTGCCTTTGGATGTGAGGTACAAGCCGGAAAATCTTTATCTTGCTGGCATTATTCCAGGCCCCAAACAACCATCACTCGAAAATCTTAATCATTACATACGACCACTGATGAACGACCTAGTTGCTGCTTGGGATTCTGGTATTTGCTTTTCGAGAACGGCGAATCATCCTGGCGGACGAGTTACACGCAGTGCCATCGCCCTTGTTGTCTGTGATCTCCCTGCCTCTCGCCACCTTGCCGCTTTCGCTGGAATTGGGAGTCACTTCTTCTGCACTGTTTGCGGCTGCTACCACAAGACAAATTACAGTCGGACGGACTTCAACAACTGGATGGCGCGTGACAAAGACAAGCTCTGCCAATATGCAGAGCAATGGAGGGATGCACATACATCTTCCGCATGCGACAGGATATTCAAGGAGTACGGTGTTCGCTACTCAGAACTGTGGCATTTGCCATATTGGGACCCCACTCGCCAACTCGTCATAGATTCGATGCATTGTATACTCGAGGGCCTTGTTCAACATCATGTGTGCAGTCTGCTTGGGTTAACCACAGAGACTTCTTCCGCTGCGCACTCCGTAATTCCTGCATTTCACTACGAGTTTAAGCGGGTCGTCCCTGGTACCCCCGAGGCGCTGTCTATGACAACGAAGGAGATCATGCAAGTCTCGGCGCTTCACAAGCTTCTTGTTTCACCGGTCCCATCATATGACGACAACACAGCTGTCGAGTCCTTCATGACCGACTTGCGGGAGTCGCTAGTCCACAAAAATGCTCACCCTCTGAAATTTGTTTGCCAGAGCTTAGGGTGTGTTCCCTCGAAGAGTGGTAAAGTTCTCAAAGCTGATTATGCCAAGGCGCTTGTTGCTTGGGTAAGTTGTTCCTGATCTTACTACGTGTCCTGCAGCTAATGCGATGTATACTCAGCGGCTGCAGATGCCCTTGTCTGCGTTACAGCAGCGACCCAGCAAGTTTGCCAAGTCAGACGTGTTGAATCAAGTTCGCAAAGTTATTCGTGACGTCGTGACGCCGTCGTGGTTAGGCTCTGTTCCCAGCAATTTTGGTGATGTGTCCGCTGGCACTATCAAGGCAGATGAATGGCGCTCACTGATCACGGTTTATCTTCCCCTAGCATTGATCAATCTTTGGGGTACAAGTAACGACTGTTCCGATGATGGCGCAGACCTTAAGGCCGTTCTCGATCACACAATGGATCTCGTTTCTGCCGTCAATCTTGCCTGCGCTCGGACCATGAGTACTTCGCAAGCTTCTGCATATCGTGCCTATATCGCCAGCTATGTTGGAAAGCTGAAGGAACTCTATCCTACACTTGATGCATGACCCAATCACCATGCGTCGTTTCACATATATGATTACCTCCTACTCTTTGGACCCGTGCAATCATGGTGGTGCTTTCCATTTGAGCGGTTGATTGGGGTGCTGCAACGTCTTCTGACCAACTACCAGACAGGTTTGTGATCGACGGATTAAGCCGTAGAACTTGAAAACTGAATCTAACAAACAGGAGAGCTGGAGAAAACAATGATTCAGTCATATCTGAAGGCTGGAAGACTTCGTAGTTGGTTGTCTCGACCTCGCTGCCCCCCTGCTATCCATGAATGTAAACTTCTTCTTGATCGTGCATACGGTACTACAGATGGAGGTTGGGAGACCCATGGAGACGCATTGGACGCTGGAACGTGAGTGCCTGACAGTGCTAAGCTGGTAGTGACGCCGAAGGACTTGTTTGAACTAACCCAACAGCGACATGTAGTCCTACACGCCCACCTAAAACTTGACAACACCGTGTACAGCAGGTTCTCGACTCATGACGGCAACTCGCTTATTCTATTCTATCCAAAAGGCGACTACAAATGCTCGCCCGTCCCTGGCACTATCAAGTATATCTATGGTCGTGACGGGGTATTTGTCTTTGCTGTACTGCGATATTCCTTGCTGCCACATGCTACAGAATCAGATCCATTTGCTGCCTACCCCCACTTTCCCGCCAAGTCGTACTCTTCCGCACTCTCAAACCACTTGGAAACCGTCGAATCATCGTGGGTTGTCAGTCACTTTGCCAGGTGGGCTGTCGCAGATGATCGCATCATCGTGCTCTCTCTTTGTCGGGTGAGCAATTTTGTCCTCTCGCCCAAGATATTTCCATTAACTCTTTCATGCAGGACTGATCTGCGAGCTTCACGTAGTATAAAAATCCAGTTGTCATTGCTGTTGTTGACAGAAATTGGGCGCTTGAAGTAAAATGATAGTGATTTTGGGCGACCAGAGGGCGATGGGTGGGCGACCAATGGGCAATTCATATAAACTGTACATAATACTTTACATTTCAATCAACATTTTGTCCTCGTCCCAAACTTCAAAATTAGGCAGAGTATTTATTGTTCGTGCATATTTGGAATCTTGGCCAATACACGAACATAGTTCATTCTTGATGGTTTGTTGAAGTCACAATGTGAAGACAAAATCGGAAGTTTGCACGCACATTCAAACCACTACCAAACTTGAAGCTCAAATTGATGTTCTGACGCCGTCGATACATGTGCGTAAACTTGAAGTATTGGTAAACATCGAGGCGTTCACGAAAACTTCAAGTTTCACCTTCGAAAAATTGTTGAATTAATTTTCAAGTGTAGTCTTTACATTTTCTACTACATTAAGACCTGTCCTTAACTCTCCAAAATCCGTTGTGTGTGTCCCGGGGATGGACATGCCTTATTAGGTTAGAACCGTCCACTGCCTCGTGTGACGACTACATGTCCCGTTACGGAATTATGCATACACGCATCCTCCATGCGTCCGAACGGCACTATTACCCTCAGGACTCGATAAGGTAGAGGGGAGATTCCGAATCTAAGGCGACGAGTAGATCAGTTTTCGAGAGGTTGGTGAGAGACAAACTAGGATAAACCTAGAACGTCGTTGCCACATACGATCTGATCTCTGCAAACGACAGCATGCATAGCCGACGCAAGAGGATAGCACAGTAATTGGGAAATGGGAATAGACGAACACGCATCACGGGCCCATCAGGATATCCTGGACACGTGAATGCTGAAATGATGGCTTGCCCGGATAAATAAAACATGCTGTTCCCTCCTGAATAGCAGCGCAGTCCACACGCTGTTGGTTGATGGGTTCGAACCGAGTCTGTAGAGCAGCGCAATGTACTAAATCGACACGGGACAAATCACTGAAGGGCTCATACCATAGCTCCCTTCGGCGTACACCGGGTTATGGCCTCCGGAGGATTCCGAAGGTGTGACCTCGCCGTCTCTCAAAAGCTTGGTTAGTCAAGTCATGTTGCAACGTGTTGCAGGGCCGGCCGTTGCATTCCCGGTGGCATTAAATACTGCTATTCTTAGTGGAGGTTGACTTCCATTATGTATACAGCGATTGGATCATTCGAGGTGCTTGTAGGTGGACTACCTACCATCGATTCATCGAAACTCTTCAATTAGTGTCTCCAGTGTCCGCTTGTTCAAGCGTTTGACTCAGCATGAGGCAGGAACCCCCTCCGGAGTACAGAGATGTCATTGGGCTGAAGGAGGAGATTGCCGATTTGGTTGGCAAGGTGGATGCCATTGACAAGCAATTCCTACAGATCAGAGGAGCTCTCTCAGAGACTATCCTTGATTCGAACGACCAATTCAAGAAAATTCGTGAAGTGGGTCGCCCTTTCTTGCTGCATCCCATCTGTCGTTGACGATTACCGCGTATCCTCCAGAGCTATATACAGCTTGTTTGGAAGTCGAGAGAGACAGCGGCGAAAGCCAGCGCTGTTACTAAAGGTGACATGTTCTTGGCACCTAGGGATTTCCACACCGTTGACGGATGATGGTCAGATTTCTGCGGCGATTTGTTGACTCATTTGTTGGAGGCGGACATCACTAACGATGAGAAGGTTAAAGAACTCGAGGCTGTAATCGAGGTATGCAGCGTGCTCTACGTTTCGCTTTCTTGTTATATACGAATTATCCCCAGTATTGGCAGGGGAGCGGCGAGATTGATTCCCAGATGGGACAAGACTTCGATAGTCTCTGTGATGCACTAGGAGACTTCTCGACTACCATACGCAAGCGACTGGAAGATGCACAAGCTGCCGAAAGAGCTCTGAAACCTGAAATTGACGAGCTGAACAAAGAAATCGCTCGATGCGAATCAGGGTCCAGCCGGTAATCGTTAAGTTCACCACTGAACTCTGCTCAGCTGAATTCCTGTTGGTTTCCAGGGCTCCAACCAACCTGCCCTTGGCAAGTAATCTTCCTCTTCAGTAGTGGATCACTGTATCTCACACGCACTTCCGTAGCCAAGCTCAGTATTACCCTTTGCTACTTTGGCTGCCGATGCGTATCAGAGAATGAGACAATCTTGTCAGCAGAATGGAATTCCCTCCACCTTGTGAGCTTCGTTTGAGGCGATGCGACCATCATCTGACATTAGTATTCCCTGCCCGCAGATACATGGGTGTGCGTACCGGTGCTGGTTTGTCGTTCACACTAACTTCCGAAGCCCTTCGTGTCTCTATCTTGGCAAGTAAGAGCATTTTGCGTGGGTCACCAGGTGGCGCCATTGAAGTGGTTGTATGCGAAGTGTTTTTATACTTCTTCGTTGTTCACTTACACTTACTTGTGCAGTCCACATCGCTCAAGGAAGGTACCGCTAATTTGTTACACCTTTTAGAGGCCCCTGGTGGAGGTAGGCCTGAGCTTGGTTATTTAGGAAGGCTTACACATGCCATACCAGTCGGACGTGCTAAGGATGCGCTGATGTTGCAACTCTCTGCTCGACTCGATGCTCTGCGTACTACTCAGTGTGCAATCGATAAGAGCGCAGCGATACTGAAGGACGTCGACAACCTCACAAGCAACACGAGCGCCCTTTCCAGTCAATTTACGTGTCTAAGCGATGTTTATAATTTGGTACCTGTACTTCTGGCGCTATCTGACATCCGCTGACTTCCGCATGAAAAGCTCACCAAAGAATCCCTCGAGTTAGTAGACCTGATGAACGCAGACCCACCAGGCATGGATTACGTCAGTCGACCCATTTTTCTCTTGGTTTGATAGTGTTGATTCACTTTAACATCAGAATCTCAAGGTTTCTGCCTTACGCATCACCTATTCTCCTCTTGGTGTTGCGTTAGACACCTTTGCGAGGGTTTAAGGGACTCAATGCAACGAGCGGTAAGGGCGACACTCGTCCTTAAGCAATATTTGATTCGTGTGGTTTGCGGTATCTCAACTATGAAGTATGGAGAAAATTCACTTCGTATTCTTAAGTTACGTTTGTCGTCGATAATGCTGTGTAACTGAGAGGAACAAGTAACCCATCCAATACTTCCGGAAGGAATGGAACGCCGTGATCATATCGTGGCAGCCTCTGATGGGTGAGGAGCATCCATTTCCTCGAGGCTTAGGGTCTGCAACCCCATACAGAGTCCGACACGCACACAGATAATGCTGCACATCCAGCTCCAGAGCCAGTTGGTGGGTCACGTATTACTCTTGATTGCCTCAGGGCTCGGCACCGGCGCCTAAACAAAAACCTTCCACCCTCTGTTCATGTTGTCTCACCACGATAGGAAGGCAAAATTACCTATCGCAAGGAAACGTGCTGGACCTAATGGCTCGATAGCTAACCTTCTGATTTCCAAATGCCACCGAGAGCACCTGCATGAGTTCGACCTGGAAGCGCAGCCCTGCATCATGTTCAATACAAAGAGAATGAAAAAGCATGCAACTCTAGGTGGGTCGAGGTTGGCGCCAATTACCAGATGCGTATCAGGACTATCTGGGCGAATTCATAAAGTTCAGATACCAGTATAGTAACCTCTTGACGCTGTCTTCAAGTGACCTCTTCACATTCCGTTCAATCTTCCCGAAGAGTGGTTGCAAGCTTTCGATCTCCTAGCCGAAGGAAATGAGGGTTGTCCGAATGTGTCCTTGTCTGGTGCACTCATTGCAATCAAATGATCTTATTCAAATCCAAGTTAGACGCGCACTGTTCCCATCGGGATGCAAAGAGTGACTGAAAGTGTCCTATCCCTTCTAGCTGAAGGGAATCCGAACATGCGAAGGCTTCATTCATGTACCCTAGAATGATGGCCTAAGATCTATCTCCTGTGTAGAGTATGACATTTAGCGAGTTACGATTGCTGGCAATTATGAACCACCTACCTCCCTTTCATCATCCTCTGCTACTTAGGTGTTTGAATTGACACTGTGAGGTTCAACCTAGGTATCAGCAAGCTGAAGCAGGATGTTGGACAGAAACTGAAAGCCTCCAAGTTCATCAGCAAATTCACAAAATACTAATTCTACTATTGACATACTATTTACAACTCTTTCCAACTATTCTCACTTTTCTTACTCATCACACTATTTATTGAAGTCAAAAAGTCAAAAAAGTTACAAGGGTGCATGGTGCTATCTGTTAGGGTATGCTAGGTGGGTGTGTACAAGCAGAATGATTAGACAATGAAATATATATATATATATATAATATACCAAGTAGCACATGCAATCATGCTGTGCAGGTGTAGGTGGACATGAGTGTGGGTGTGCACACAGAGGCTTCTTCAAGCTGTTTGCCAGCAAAGATGAGGCACTGCTGGTCTGGGGGAATGCTGTGCAGCATGTCAGTGGGCAAACTCCCAAAATTTGCAGCTCCCATGCACCGCCACCTGCAAAATTTCCAGAATAAACTGACTTTTTTGAGGCACTTGTTGTGATTACAAGTCCAGTGATTTGTAATCACAACACTTTGAAAATTGTCGAAGTCCCACCACATACTTTACATGGTCAGGTTGCAATGCCATTGACAATGATGGCCATGACAGGTGAGCACCCTCTGTTGCACAGACCCAACTAACACTCTCACCCTCAGTGCTGTTGACACCCATGATGTCCACCCCCATCCCCAGCATCCATGCCAGCAAGTTTTCTTTTTTTTGTCTGCAGTGTCCTGACAACAACACTAAGTAAGTTTTTTTTTCTTTCTTTCTTTACCCCCACAACATCCTGACAATGACAGCATCAGTCACTGTCAGTGGAGAACACTACCTTGATTTCTGTGGCAAGGTCTGCCCTTGAAGTCCTGTGATTGTATCTTGTGCATTTCCCCACCGCTTCTCTCGCTTTTTGGACGGCTTGCTCTCCTGACTAGTCCATCTTCATGGATGCCTCGTTCATCTAATTCCATCCAGTGGTTGTCAAGATATCTCAATTTCTGTGGCAAGGTCCACCCTTGAAGTCCTGTGATTGTATCTCATGCGTTTCCCCACTGCTTCTCTTGCTCTTTGGATGGCTTGCTCTCCTGATTAGTCTGTCTTCAGGGATGCCTCGTTCATCCAATTCTGTCCAGCGGTTGTCGAGATATCTTGATTTCTGTGGCAAGGTCCACCCTTGAAGTCCTGTGATTGTATCTCATGCATTTCCCCACTGCTTCTCTCGCTCTTTGGATGGCTTGCTCTCCTGACTAGTCTGTCTTCAGGGATGCCTTGTTCATCCAATTCTGTCTAGCAGTTGTTGAGATATCTTGATTTCTGTGGCAAGGTCCACCCTCAAAGTCCTGTGATCGTATCTCGTGTGTTTCCCCACCGCTTCTCTCGCTTTTTGGATGGCTTTCTCTCCTGACTAGTCGGTCCTCAGGGATGCCTTATTCATCTAATTCCGTCCAGCGGTTGTCGAGATATCTTGATTTCTGTGGCAAGGTCTGCCCTTGAAGTCCTGTGATCGGATCTCGTGCATTTCCCTGCCACTTCTCTCGTTTTTTGGATGGCTTGCTTTTCTGACTAGTCCGTCTCGAGGGATGCCTTGTTCATCTAATTCTGTCCAGCAGTTGTCAAGATATCTCAATTTCTGTGACAAGGTCCACTCTTGAAGTCCTATGATTGTATCACATGTGTCTCACCACTGCTTTTCTTGCTTTTTGGATGGCTTGCTCTCCTGACTAGTCCGTCTCGAGGGATGCCTTGTTCATCTAATTCTGTCCAGCAGTTGTCGAGATATCTCAATTTCTGTAGCAAGGTCCACCCTCAAAGTCTTGTGATCATATCTTGTGCGTCTCACCACTGCTTCTCTCACTTTTTGGATGGCTTGCTCCCCAGACTAGTCCGTCTCGAGGGATGCCTCGTTCATCTAATTCTGTCCTGTGGGGTCCACTCTCAAAGTCCTGTGATCGTATCTTGTGCATCTCACCACCGCTTCTCTCGCTTTTTGAATTGCTTGCTCTCCTAACTAGTCTGTCTCGAGGGATCCCTCATTCACCTAATTCCGTCCAGCGGTTGTTGAGATATCTCGATTCCTGTGGAAAGGTTCACCCTCGAAGTTCTGTAATTGTATCTCATGTGTCTCATCACTGTTTTTCTCACTTTTTGGGTGGATCGCTCTCCTGAACTAATCTGTCTCTAGGGATGCCTCATTCATCCAACTCCGTCCAGTGGTTGTTGAGATATTCCCAAGTTTCGTAGCTGCTCTTTCTCAACTCGTCAATAGGGCTACTCTCATTTAATTGATTTTGTGCTGCACTTTATCCTGAATACATTGATTTCTATTCCCTACCTTTGAGCTAAACAAATGATGTTGGTGAGAAGTTGGATAGTAGAAATAGTGGAAAGAATAGCATAGATAGTTGAAAGATAGTCAAAAGATAGTACAAAAAATAGTGTGGATAGTAAATGAACCTACTAAAATGACTATTCTGTCTTTTATGACTATTTTAGTGCAAATAGTACAAATAGGACATAAATAGTATGAGAATAGGACAAAAATAGTAATGTGTGAATTTCCTGATGGACATCAGAGACAAGCAGAAACTAATGCCAGACTTGGCTAAATTGTGAAAGCTCTCACCAGGGCTGGACAATCTGAAGAACATGATGTCCCCAGATGCAGATAAATTACAAATGCTTTTGCTCACACTGAAGGACATCCAAAATCATGTCCCTGGCATAGAAGATATCAGTAGCCTTACTAGATGAGGTGGCAGCATCCAGAAACTGGTCCCTTTTGGGGGAGGCAGCAATGAAACAGAGTCAAACAGTGAAGATCAGGCAATCACTGAGCTCTCAGAATCAGAAGAGAAGGAAAATTATAAAAGGGTACAGAAGATCCTCAATGCCCTGCAGTCAAAAGCAATGCTTTAGAACAAGATAGAAAATCTTGGGGATGCCACCATAATGATTGGGCTTTCATTTGAGCACATAATGCACCTGCCTTGTTCCATACAACATGGCCAGTGGAGGTCAAGCCCAACAATGAGTAATCACTGTGTGGCAGGAGCTAGCCTAGATGATATCATGCAGTGTCACATGAGTGGGCCACAAACTGATTGTCACATTAATACTCACAGTAGCCTAGGTTGAGATCTGACCTTATTACCAGCATACCCAGCACACCTACCCCCTGCAGATACTACCAGAATTAGCATAGCTTAGAAGGTTGGCTTTCAGTGCCACAAACTGGGATTCAGCAGCTTGTATTGGCAAGTAGTGGCAGCTGTCAGATATGACTTTCTGCATTATGGCACATTGCAGGATTCAGCACAATTCATCAGAAGTCTCAGCAACTGGCAGAAATGGCTCCCTGCACCATGGCACTGGGCAGCATTGCACCAGAATTCATCAGGAGGTCATGGCAGCCAGCAAGGATGGCTGGGCACACACAAGCAAAATGGAAGGAGTCAGCTGAACTTAATGGCAATTCCCAGCAGCTGGCCACAATGGCACAACATGATGCAGCACACAACAGGATTGAGTAGGATTGATGTAAAGGCTTGGCAGCAAGCATGTATGGTTCTATACATGGCAGCACACAGTTAGATGCAGAAGAATGAGTCATCATTTCTTGGCAGCTTGTGGCATTGTCAAAACATACTGTGGCACACATGGGGATTGAGTAGGAATCATGTAAAGGCTTCCCAGCAAGCTGAAGAAGTTTTGGGGTTTGCAGAGGGAAACCTAGGAAGGAATCTGTAGGGAACTATACAAGTTAGTAAGGATAACCTATCTATGTAGAAGTGTACTCACACTCAGTAGTCTGTCAAGCTACTGAGGGACTAGGTAAAATTTACTAGTGTATGTGTGCGCTCTAACTGCTTATGTAAGCAGCACAATCATGTGCCTAAGTCCAAGTATGGACAGGGGTCATTTCACTCCAACACTCCCCCTGAAATGGCACAGGGTAAAACTAGAAGGTAAAACATAATCCAAAGTATCAGAAATCAAATATACCAGATGTATAATCAAATGTGCAATGAAATATGCATATTTTCGGGTGTGGGGCTTGACTTGTGTGCATGTGATGTTGGCATGTCATCTAATTATGTAATTGCACTGCATACAGTCACACATTGTCCTCACTGTGGAAGCAAGATTCTGTCAGTACAGTAAATAGACCATGCAAGGTGGTCTGCCTGTAATACAAATGCAGCTAACCATATTCCTCAACCAAATCTGACTGTCAGAAATATTTGGGAGCTTTTCTGTACTAAATGCAGACTTTGTGAAATCCACTCAAGCCTCAGCAAAAATCTCGATGTATGGTTTGGAGACAGATCACATGTCCATACCAAATCCATCATCCAGACAGATCAACATATCATCTATCTACACCATAAGGACTTCTCATCTACCTGGATGCTGACTGACCTCCAGATAAGGGGATGGCTGATTTTCTCAATGTCTGGGCATGCTTCTGCTTGCCTGCCTGTATGCCATGATGCCTTCCAGATAGGTCATCAACACTTTGCAAAATTTTCTCAAAGGTGCTCCTCTCCACCAACCCCCACCACTAGCCACCCACCATCCCTTAGGTTCCCACACCCTCAGATATATCAGTGAGTCATTGACACAAGTTGCTGAATGCATCAGTCACCAGACCTCTAGCAGACTGTGACAGACCTCTGTATTCACTGACTTCCAGGTGAGTTGCAAGATATCATTTGTCACAGACACCGGCTAACAGTCATCCATGACAGCACATACCACTACTTTGACTTCGAGTTCACCAACATCCACCACCTCATCGAGCACCCCCACATCCTTGTTGACACCCCCACACCTCATCCTTTGTCACCATCATAGGTGGCTCAACATATACTGTATATTGTGTGCATATACTCTCTTTTTTGAGTTTGTATGTGCCATTTCCACTATTTACCTAACAACCTCATTTGAAATCACTGACCTGGTGTTCCCACAGCCTCTCCTACCATGACCATGTCACCATCCTGTTGGCCTGACCCCTCCTCCATTGCCCACTGACTTGAGGGCTTGATGGTGCCAACCATCTCCTCCTCAAAATGGATTACCATGTTATGCAAGATGATGCAACACATTACCCAGTATACCACCACCTTAACATCCCTCTCATTCTGGATTTTCAAGACAGCTCATGGAGACTCTGAAATCAACCCTTCAAGGCAGCAAATGTGTGCTCAACACAGACACAGACCTTTCAACACAATTAGCATGCATACCAGGATGAGGTAAGTATCACCTTAGAAAGATATTTGTTATATAAATTCTGATTGTGAGATAGCTGCCCACCCTTGGGTTTTTTAAAAGGAACAGCACACCATTCTTCCATGGGGTATGTGCTATCTTCCCAAGTCCAGTGATCTTCAAGGATGTGGTCTCCTGGTTGTGATGTGATGTGAGTACCTTGAAACACCCATGCATCATGGATGCTTCCAGGGTGACCAAGCCCATAGTTAACCATGAGAAGGTTGTGTGGCATGATAACAAGCTATGAGTGGTAAGTATTCCATTTTGCATGCATTGGAGTATACACCTGATAATTGAGTGAATACCTTGATTTTCTGTCATAGAAGCTCTCCCCAAATATATGGGGCTTTTCAAAGAGTGGAATTGATGAGCCATCTGCAGCAAAGACCCTGTTTCTCCATGCCAGACATGTCCATGATTCAGTGAAGGTACATGCTCTTTCCATATCCTCCAAGGTGTGAGGGGGAATATTGACAAATGTGTCATGCTCATCCAGTATTGTGACCATGACCCAATTGGTGAAATTGATCACTGATCCCACACTAACCCCAGCCCACTGGGCCACGTCCTCTGGCAATGCCACATTCCCATAATGCCCTGCATGGAAAAGGAAAGTTGCGAATTGAATGGCAACCAGCAACTGATGATTTGCAGAGCTACTATGAAATATCAGGTGGCTACTTATTTGATCAAGGATGCAATCAAAATTTTCTGGCCATACACAAAGGCATCTAAGGAACAGATGAGGGCAATGGTCAGCAAAATGGTCAAGCAGGCTGAGCTGTGATGACTGCATCAATGGTACAGCAGGTTTTTCAAGAAGCCATGCACACTCTACTTCATCCTTCAGAGCTTCAATTGCATTCAGGAGCCAACCACACTGCCTATCCCTCTCAACTGTCAAGTCTGTCTCATCAGAAACACTGGAGTTGGAATCCATCAAGATCAGAGAGATCAGAGAGATCAGAGATGGTGGAGTAATGAAGAGGATGCTCTGAGATGAATTGGAATCCCCATATGTTGCAGTTGAGTCGCTATTTTCACTACTATTAATTTTGTGATGCACATTTTCCAGCCTGGCCATTGCTACTTCCAAGCTAGCTTCATCAAGTTCATCAGCAAAACACAAAAATGTGTTAGTAACTCATAGCTGCCCATAGTATTTGCACAATTCCATATTAGTCCAAAGCAATGTCAAGCATCCTAGCAACTCATAGTGCCAGAGTAGACTACACCAGACTTGCCCAAAGTAGTGGCCAGCATCCAAGCAACCCATAGCACCTGAGTATGCCACACCAGTGATACCAGCAATCCAAAGACCAATAGCTACCTAGCATACAAGGGAACAGACACACCTAGCTAATACAGCAACCTAGATTCCCACTGTAGTAGAGAACTTGGTGGATCTAACTTCATTCCTATGCATGAAGGCAAAAACACACAGACATAACATACAGCATTTTTCAATAAGTACAGGAAAGTAATGGATAGTATTAGTCTAGATGAATGGTGAGTATTCAACTACTGGCATGCTCAATAACTGTGCCTATCAAGATCTGGCATAAGTAAAATAGCAGCCCAAAAGAAAAGAGCAAGCATAGCATACCATTGGACTCAAGAGATGGCTGCAGCTCACTGGCCAGAACACTAACATCGAAAATAGGCTCCCCCAGTCCATGTTTTTTCATTGCTACACATAATGAGCTGACCTCCATATCTTTTTCATGAACTCTTGCCTCACCGCTACCTGCCTTGTACTTGTACAACTTGGCCATTGATTCATATTCATGGGTGATGCATGTGGCCAGAGCTTGTTGTACATGCACTACATTGAGAAGGAAAAGTGCCTCATGATTCAGCTGACTCTTTGATTCATGCTGCAGATTGAAAACCTATCAATGAGTGGTTATTAGGAAGGAAAAAAAGAACTTACTGTGTGAGTGGATGACTCCAATATTCCATACATCTCAGCTAAGACACCAGTTGTCTCCACTTTGACCTCAGCACTGCTAGAGGGGCTGTTGCAGGAAGAGAACCTGCCATCACAAGGCTTATGGGGCAGTCCTTTGCTGCCCAGGTGACGCTCAACCATGGGCATGGTTGACCCAGCATGAAGGTGTGTGTAATTGAGGTTATAAATGGACATGAGTGACTATGTTCATGAATGGGATGTGATTGGGTAGTATATGAGAAATACACTGTGTAGTGATCCAAACAATGTCCTGATTCACACTGATAATCATGTAACACGGAATCAGCCTGCCTGACCATCTAGAGTATGCCCCACTGTCCAAGTTGTGGTAAAAGGGGCTTCCAGAGTCACAGTGCTGTCACAATGCACATGAGCCAGCCATCCTCTGGGTTCAATACCTGGGTCAATAACTTAGTCCACCTTCATGAGTCTCTCCAACCTTTGAGCTTGAACATTTGTAACTCTCAACACCCAACACACTTAGAAGATGTCCTGATGAGCACTGACCCCAATGACTATGCAACTCATGATTACCCAGATTTTGTTCATATGGCATTTGACACATGGGGGCCAACCACAGACAACTTTGAGGGTGCAGCTAAAACATTTGGACTTGGCCCAACATTTATGGACAAATTTAATGGCAACCAGTTCAGCAACCTATGGGCATCAAATCTGTACTACCCTTCAACTCCCACAATGAATGGGAGCTGGCATCATGGTTACTTCATTCAGGCCTGAGCATGAGAGCTATAGACTCTTTCTTGTCATTGTCAATTGTAAGCCTGTCCCTATTCTCTCCAAAGATCATTATTGATGTGTGCCAGATACAGCTACTAAATATTTCCTTTCATACAGCCAGAGCACTTTGTGGGCTGGCTGAGATACTCCCTGGCAGGCTGCACTGGTGCTCAATGGAGACTACTCCTTTGCAGCCAATCAAACACGCTGTGCACTTGTACTGGCATGATCCCTGGAATGCATTGCATGGCTCCTCAACCACCCTTTGTTCTCTGACCAGCTCATTTTCATTCCGAGTTGTGTATACAAAACACCTGAGAAGCTTTGTAGGGTGTATACAGAGTGGATGACTGCTGATGATGCTTGGCATATGCAGGTATGTTTCCACTGTGAGTTATAGATCCTTTTATTCAATTGACATACCCCAGTCACAGCTTCCGAGCAGAGCAACTCTTCTTGGCATGATACTTTCTTCAGACAAGATGAATATTACTACTTTATGTGGTGGCAGAGTTGCTCATCCACTTCTCATCAACCTCACAAATATTATGATTTCCACATGCCTAAAATTGTCATCCAACCATTTATGCTTGCCACTCTCCTCCCCATCCCCAAGTTCATGCACAAGAACAAGCATATGCATGGCCTCTTTGAAGATAGGCTCATTCATGAATGCCTGGATATCATACTTGAACCCATCAAGCAAGCTGCCAAATTTGGCATTATGTTACCAGATTCTCTGGGGCACATGTGGTACTGTTTCATGCCAATTGCAGGTTATATCACTGACACTCCCAAGGCTGCCATGCTTGCAGCTGTTGGGGGAAAGACTTCCCTGATTACCATGGCGATGTACAAACAGTTCAGAGACCCATTCTGACATGAGCCATGAACTGTGTCCACCACTTTGGCTCAGCTCGCAGCAGTGAAATCCAAGGTCCACCCTACAAACATCCAAGTCTTCTTTCATGAAGCACAGTGCTTTCACCTCAGCAGGGTTAGTGACCCATTTTGGAGGGACATTCCACTCTCTTGTCCAAGCACTTTTATAACTCTGGAGCCCCTTCACCACCTGCACAAGGAATTTTGGGACCACAACATGCAGTGGTGCATAAATGCAAAATCGACTTTCACTTCTCAGTTTTACAGCCTACTGTGGGGTTCCATCACTTTAAAGGTGGTGTTGCTAAGCTGAAGCAGGTGACTGGACACATGCACCATGATGTCCAACATTACATCATCAGTGTTATCACTGGAGCAGCCCCTTCCAAAATTATTTCTGCTATTTGTGCACTCATGGACTTCCAATACCAAGTCCAAGCTTACCACGTTGATGACAACAATCTTTGCACCTGTGATTCCCACCCTGCCAATCTTATTAGAGGTGATAATAATGTGTGTGACACCCTCTTAATAGAGGGAAAATACTATACTTTCTGCCTCCTTCAATATCTCTTCAATAATAATTGTACTTAGTGTGTAGTACTCCAGTTGCCCAGAGGAAATAGTACTCTATTTATGCCATGTGATGTCAGTGGCAATGGCCACCCCCCCCATGCCCCCTCATGCTTGTTGCCAATGTCAGCTGATGTCGGTGGCAGTTGCCCCCCTCCCACACTCGCTGTTGCCCACAATGAGCCTGTATTTTCCTCAGACTTTCTTTACCTTACTCGGGAACATGTGACTGTTCTATTTGTTACTGGCTACTGCCAAACAGCAATGTCAGAAAGTGCTACCCTGCATGTGATCTATTTGTAACATTGTTGTTGTATTTATAGTTCTATGACATTAACAGTTGTCAGTGACAGCTGCTGCCCCTTGTGCCCCCTCACACTTGTTGTTACCCACAACAAGCTTGTGTTTTGCACATATCTCCCTCAACTGTGCACCTATTAGTGCCGCATTTTCTTTACCTTACTTGGGAGCACATGACAGTACTCATACTTAATATCCCCTGCAGAGGTTCATGATTTTATGCTTGAGAATTTATCTATGGAAAAACTAAGTCAAGTAGTATTTTTGTAAATAGTAGCATCAAGGACCTCCAGCACCATACACAAAGTCTCCTCCTTCTCCTCCTCCTCCAGATTCTCCTGAGTGTCTATATCATCAGAATCCATCAACTGAGAGCAAACAGTGTTGATTAACAAGGGTGGTATGATGACATGTGGCTTAGAGGCACTTTCACCAGGGCCTGTTCACATGCTCTTGCCAAAAGAGAGAGAGCCCTTGTAGCTGGGCAGCTTGGTGATGTCATGCAGGCACTTGAGGTGTTGGGAGGTGAAGCAACCATGTATCAAGTAGTAACGAGCTATCTGATGAGCTAATGGGGGGTGGAGAGCTTGTGCCTGCTGCTCGCTCTCATCCAGGAAGTGCTCCTCATCAATAGCCTATGAGCTTTGACCTCTAGGCATTCAATCTCCTCTCGAGCATGCAACAACTTGAAGTAATGGTCCATTGCACTATGTCCAGCTGGTGTTGCCCATGGTCACTGTGATACATCTTGCCAGGCATCTCGAAGGAGGTCGAATTCAGTGATAAAGGCATATTCAGCTACCTCATCCCACTTGAGAATGCAATGGGGGGGATCCATGGCATGTGCAGCAGTATTATATTGTTCAAGTGCTATGCAAATTGCACTGGAGTGCACTTGCAGCACCTTCACAATGTGCTTCTGCATCTTGTATCCTGTAGCTGTGGTGAGTGCCAATGACCAATGTGAAATGATATGGACCAAACACTCACTGGTACCTGCACAGTTCATTTTCAAGAGCTCAAATATCTGCATGATGATGAGGGCTTCTAAATGGTCCAGTGCATGCTGAAAAGTCCTCTTTGTGACAAGATGTGCAGCATCATGCCACTCAGGTTGCTTGGGTGTCCAACAGCTGTCAATGTTGAGTTTACTCTTGAGATCCTGGACAATGTGAAGATCTTCATTGTACATATCTATGGCATGCCAGTGAGCTGTCTCTGCTTTCTGAGTCTTGCACATGTATGTAGCATAGTCCTTCAGGTCAGAAGGTGTTGTGACATCCCATAGCACAGATTTCAAGTCTAGATCCTTCCTAAGGGGAATTAACTTTAGCAACCAGCAGTGTTATGAGAACTTACTTGCTTGCTTCAAGGTTCACCAATGCCTGCCAGTACTCCATCTGTAAGGTCTCATTTAGAGGTTCCATCTCAAGCCCCTCTAAATAGCTTTGCTCCTCCTGAAGCCACATAGTGAACTTGGTATCAGCAGTGACCCCAAGTTCATGTTTGAGTGATGGCAACACAAATTCAGTCCTGTATGATTGATAGTGCTTGCTTATAGTTACTATATATGAAGTTTGCTACACACATGACTGTTAGAGGACAGTATGGGGGAACATGAAATGCATACTCACATATACTTGCATATACTTCATACACATCATTATGGGAAAAATAGTGTTGATTGCTTGCTGATGATGGAAAGCACTCACATAGCATAATGAGGATGCAAGCACATTAGACTTGGAGAATGTCCTCTTGCATGTTTCAAGGTCTTCGAGGCCCAGTCCTTTGGTATAGACTGTCAGGTGAGAAAGCTGACACAATTGCTGGTGAGCATGACCATGAAATGCTGGGCCAGGCAGGTATGTCGATTCTGCTTGATGTCCTTGCCAATAATGCTCTTTGCAAGGGTGGTAGAGAGCTGACACCCAATGTCATATCCACCTCCAAGATCAGCCCCAAATACCTTCATCAGCCTTGACACAATGGCAATTGGATATTTGGCACTGTGATTTGAATTTATCATTAATTCTGCTGTAACAAGAGATATACTCACAGTTCTCCACTCTGTACCATGTCAGCAATGAGCAATGACATCCCATGCCAGAAAATCGCCAGGAATATCCCAGTCTCATCATAGACTCCCCATGTCTGTTTCATCTTCTGCTCATCCATGTTCTTCCAATGACCAGCACATGGATTCTCATATCCTGTCTGACCAACTTTGCATGAAGGTGACTACAAGAGAATTCAAACTCGAACTTACCTTGATGTCTTTGCTTGTACTTTGTGTACTTTGAATGGGAGCACTTTGGGCAAAAGAATCAACCAATTCACAAGAGAGGTAGCATGTCATTGGTACCTTTTGAGTTGTAGGCAGCTCATGTGAGTCTTCATCTTCCATGATGTGATGGAGTATATGCTTCAAGGAATCATTACCATCCATAGCATATAGGATCTTGAACTTGAGATGGGGCTTGTCTTTCAACTTGTAGGTGCATGCAGGACATGCATGCTGCAAGTGCCAGTCATCAGATGTCCTAGACAATGCTTCCATAATGAGGGCTTCCACTCCATTTAAGATGTTGAGGTAGAGATTGAGCATGATGGAGAACTGACAGGATAAGTAGTGCTGGAATGCGACCTGTTGTGTATCAGTAGACTGCCAGATCCAAGACAAACTACTTACACCTTGTAAATCACAGATGGTCTTGACAAAGGCCTGAATGGAGAAATGCAGACTACAGAGGTGAGCAACACGGTATAGTTCAAGAGCATTAATTGTGATAGCCATGGAAGGTCTGATTGGGGAGCACAGCATGAATCCTTGCCTCATGAGTGTGGAGGTGATGTAGGAGTCATCTGCACTGATTACAAGATTCACTTTCTCAGTGCCTAAATGGTTGCCATCAGTAACACCCTTTGCACAGAACTATAATGGCCCACAAAACACATCCACCACATGCACTCTCCAAGTTCCAGTGCTTGATCCATTGCCCAGATCCTCAGCCTCCATCCTCTCCACAAAATGGCCCCTAGCTTGCATTGATGCTTGAGCATGGTGTTGGAGATATATTCTCCCCTGTGTTCTGCTTACTTTGGTGCGATGTTTGGCTGCTTACATAAGCCATTAGAGCGCACATACTGCACAGTCCTTACACTGTTCCCTCAGTAGATTGTTCACTACTGAGGGTAAGGTTACATTCATTACCAGTGTCCTACTTACTGATTCCCTGTAGTTGCCTACAGGTATATACAATATATAAGTAGATTGTTCACTACTGAGGTTGCCTACAGCACCCTTTTTCTATACATGGCTCCATTCCAGGTAAGAGCTAGTGAGTGCAGGCATTTGCAAATTGAATGCCTGACTGCATCAAATGATTCAATCTTGGTGCATGTGATGATCAATGTGCTTTGTGCATTTTTCTGACCTGCAGGGTACATACTCAGTTAGAACAATTTTTGAGTAAGTTCATGTGCTTACCCTGCTTCAAAATCTGAATACATATCCCTTATCAAGTCACTCAGCTCCCCACCTGCATTGCTAATCTCCAGACTGTGAGTACTGTCCAACACACCATCAAGAATGGCCTCCTCACAATCCTCCCAGCTATCTGAGTTATCAATATATATCTCTGTCCTTCAGCTTGACTGTTATACCTATGCAACACTTGCATGTTGTCCAGCACCTCTGGCATCATCTCTTCATCAGGGTAAGTTCCTTGTACTCTTCCAGGTGGGAATCACAGGTGATACTCACTGCCAATTCTCTCTGCCTGGTCATTTTGGGCTTCTGCTGCCTTTGCCACAAGTGTCTTCTGGTTGTAAACTGTATGCATAAGCCAAGTGCACATGACTCCTTGTGACCCTGCTGAGCAGACTTCTTGCACTAGACCGAGGGAAAGGCAAGTTCTATTTCTTGGTTGCTTCGTCTGTAATTTCCCTAGGCTCATCATTTGTTCACAACATGTTTCCTGCTCCTACACAAGCTTGACATTTACCATGTGATCATATCATATACTTGACAGCTTATTAACCTCCTTGTTCCAATACCTCTGGTGCACTGTTCCATCAGCTTGATAACTTGATGAGCAAAGAGTCCCACTCATGCTCTGGCCTATCCTGTCGCCACTCCTCTAATGTGCTTCATGAGTTGCTAGAGTCAATGCAGCTCTCAGGTAATTAATCTTTTTCTATCTGCCATGGTGATTGCTACTAACTATGTATTGCCTACAGATATCAACTGCAACACAGTCACTTGGACTCAGATGATGATGGGAGAGTCTATAACATTTTCATGCATTCCCCAGACACCATGTACACCACAGATCTGGACACTGTCACACATACTACAGGCATCACCCAGGTCAAGGATGCCTGTGTCAACAGTTTCCTCCTGCTTGGTGACTAGCCCAACATCCACTCCTAAATCTTGTCACTTGCCCAAGTCAACTCCCCCCACCCAACAGCCAACACTGGCCCTGAGCAGTCCCCTGCCTACAGCTCCACACCCTGTGCCAGTTTTCCTCTCCACTTTCCTGGGCCCATCCATTGACATTTCTGCCTCCTGACACCATGGACAGTATTGATGGCTACTATGTCATCACAGTAGGACAGGAAGTTGGCATTTTTTCCAATGGTCAGTTCCACTTTCAGATAATATTTATCTATAAAGCTAACAATCAGAAAGCTGGCAGTTCAGGCACATGTCACCAGCATGCCTGACAATAGTCATAAGAGGTTCAAGACGTTTGTTGCAGCACTGCAAGCTTATACTACCAACTACAACAAAGGATTGGTGTATGCAACTCCAGTTCCTAATGGGCCATTGTGGTCCCAAGTAGCTAAAACTGAGTTACTGTAGATATATCATGTCAATGCAATTATGTGATACACCTCCATCCAGCAAGAGGACACCTTCATAGCTTATAACCTGGTCTTGAGTTGAAATGGAAGTGGCCAGTAATTTGTCATCAGTGGTTACTTATATACATTGTGTTGCTAGGTGGTATATCTTTTGAGTATTGCTAAAGACTCCTACTTGTGATATGAACTTTCTAGCCAGTAGTATGTACCATC
This sequence comes from Pisolithus tinctorius, assembly GCA_024663395.1. NCBI lineage: Eukaryota > Fungi > Basidiomycota > Agaricomycetes > Boletales > Pisolithaceae > Pisolithus > Pisolithus tinctorius. The sequence goes on along the minus strand of JANFAH010000012.1, from coordinate 1,347,081 downwards.
TAGTACTAGCATATGTAGGTATTCTGTTACAGAGGTAGTGTGTACATGCTCTCAATGTAGGTATGTACATAGATTGGCAGTTGCAAGACTCACAAAATATGGTGTTTGCTATGGTGTTCACTATGATGTGCTGGCTCTCTGTGGCATTCTCAAGACACTAGCATTAAGCTGGGTGCACACCAGGCACTTACCAAGTTAGAATATACATGTAGTACTGAGATCTCAGGGTTATCTGTGCTCAATAGAGGTACAGTGAGGGACAAAAGCGTTGCAATGTTTGTGAGGTGTGAATTGTTGCTGATGTAGCTTGGGCTATTCTGCACAGATAATCATGATACCTATACCATTGGAAAGGGGTGACTCTAAGCTTTCTAGGGCACTAAGGTTCAGTCAAAGCAAAGCAATACATGCTGAGATACACCCTATTCTTTCCAAAAAGTGCATTGCAACACTTTTGTCCCTGACTGGTGAAATCATGAAATGTGACCTTTTGATGGGATTGAGGGCATGGAGGATGGGAAAAATGATTACATAATAAACCACATGATCATCCAGATGATTTGTCAGCATGTAAACAATGACAAACATTGGACTTGTACCATTAATCCTCCCTCTTTTACCACAACTCATGAAATCATCTCTCTAGCTCAGATGGTCATTTTCTCAAGGAATTATTATCAAATACTGGTGGCCACCACAGTGTCATCATTATAACATGCTCTCAGAACCATCAGTCCCTTAAAAAACCTGCTGTCAGTCATTTCCTGGACTGTTTCCCCCCCATGCCTGATGTGTTCTGGGACCAATCAGTACTTGGAAGGCTGAAAATGTTATGGAGGTCAATCTGGCACTTCAGAACATGATTTACGAACCAGTCCCCTCTCAACCAATGCATTTCTGGCACAGGGACAGTGGTATGGCAGTTAGGGCAAGACAAAATCCTCTTTACCCCTGGGTGTCATCAGAAGGATATGCTACTGAACTGCCATGGAGCAGAATCCTGTGCTTCCATCTGGCCCTGAATATTGCCTTTGGTGACATATGACCAAATAATCCTTCCCCAGTCATCTACAGTTCAGATCAGAGCAAGATCTAGTGAACCCTCTTATGGTGCTCAGAGCACAAGGAGGTCTTGTCTCACCCCAACTTCCATATCAGTGTTCCTGTGCCAGAAATGCATTGGTTGAGAGGGGACTGGTTTGTACATCATGTTCTGAAGTGCCAGATTGACCTCCATAACATTTTCAGCCTTCCAAGTACTGATTGGTCCCAGAACACATCAGGCATGGGGGGGGAAACAGTCCAGGAAATGACTGACAGCAGGTTTTTTAAGGGACTGATGGTTCTGAGAGCATGTTATAATGATGACACTGTGGTGGCCACCAGTATTTGATAATAATTCCTTGAGAAAATGACCATCTGAGCTAGAGAGATGATTTCATGAGTTGTGGTAAAAGAGGGAGGATTAATGGTACAAGTCCAATGTTTGTCATTGTTTACATGCTGACAAATCATCTGGATGATCATGTGGTTTATTATGTAATCATTTTTCCCATCCTCCATGCCCTCAATCCCATCAAAAGGTCACATTTCATGATTTCACCAGTCAGGGACAAAAGTGTTGCAATGCACTTTTTGGAAAGAATAGGGTGTATCTCAGCATGTATTGCTTTGCTTTGACTGAACCTTAGTGCCCTAGAAAGCTTAGAGTCACCCCTTTCCAATGGTATAGGTATCATGATTATCTGTGCAGAATAGCCCAAGCTACATCAGCAACAATTCACACCTCACAAACATTGCAACGCTTTTGTCCCTCACTGTATATGGATCGCAAGGCTCACAAAACCTGGCATTTGCTTTAGTGTTCACTATGTAAAAATGTTCAGGTTTCCATTTTGTTCTCGAGGCACCACATATTATAACTGCTTCTATATGCTGGCATGTGATGGCAGGATCATGTGCACAGAAATATATCATGTTTGAATCTACATATCATCATGTAGTAGTGACATCTCAAAGAACTTCACTTCCAAAGCTACATTAACACACATGTCATAGAAACTTCCTAACAAGGTGGAAGGCACTTCCACCTGCGCACCATGAGAAATCCCACAAAGGCAGGATAAAATCTCCTTTCCTTCCTCAATATGGGCCCTCATTCCTGCCCAGAAGTGACTGAGCACTGCAGGATCAGACTTCAACTATACAGATTCCTTCAAGATCTCCAACTTGTCTGGCCATTGGTCTTCTGGCTGCCAGTCCACATGCCATAGCTCTATAGCACACCTGATGGGAGCAAGAGTTTCCACTGACAGAGCAGCAGTGCACTTGATGGGAGCAAGAGTTTCTGCCAACACAGCAGTCTGCTGAGAGCACTTTGATGATTCTCACTGCCTATAACATCAGATCAGTGGCACCTCATTCAAAGTTGTGAGGAAGGCCTACTGGAGTCTTGTCCTACAAACCACACAGTAAGTTTTATTGGGTCAAAAATTGCTGGCACTTGCCCTGTACTTACCTTGCAACTTGGAGGCATGCCTTTTCATTCTGTGCCTTGCAGACCCTGTGTAATAGCATCAGAGAGCCAACTGCATGGATGGGTGATTATACATACCCAGGCTTTGAGAACCAACATTGAGTAGCGAGCTGCTGACAATCACTACAGTCTGACTGCAAGCATTTAGCCTTGGATGGTTTCTTCTTCACTGTAAATATTTAGCCATGCTTCAAAAGGCCAAGTCAGTTTATATAAAAGACTTACTTGAAGCATGCAGTGATTGACAGACTTTGGATAAGCCAACTATGCTACTTAGCTCAGGTATAAACATACAGTGTCTCAAAAAACTGTCCACATGTTTGTATGTTTTACATTAGTTATGACTAAATGCAATAACCCCTAACCCTAGCCCTAAACCATGAGTGTATGAAATAAGGTACTCACTCTTGGCTTTCTATTGGTCCATGAATCAAGTGATTTGGATAGGAATTGATAGAATAGCAGCCATTTGAAAATGACATGTCATGCAGACAGTTTTTTGACTTACAGTTTTGATTACATAGTTTTGAGTTTAACAAAGTTTAAAATGCTGTGAGGTGCTTACTAATGCTTACATGGTATGTCACATGGTCTATTTGATGATTTGTCATCATACAAACAATGACAAACAATGAATTGGGTCCATCAAGGCTCCCTCTTCCACCCCAACTCATGAAACCATCCTCCTGATCCATCTGGGCCATTTTCTCAGAGTAATCCCCATAAATATTGGTGTCCACTACAGTAATGTCATCAGGGTATATGTCCAACACAATCAAACCCTTAAAAAATCTGCTTTCAGTCATCCCTGTGCTGTTTCCCCTACCCATACCTGACATGTTCTGCAACTAATCAGTACTGAGAATGCTGGAAATGCCATGGAGGTCAATCCAGCACATCAGGAAATGATGAACAAACAAAACACCTTTTAACCAGTGCATTTTCACCACAGTGCAACTAGTTTCAATGCTGGGGTGAGTCAAAACATTCCTGTGCACTTCAGGTGGCATGGGAAGCATGGCTAGACTGTGCTCTCAGCTGACTGTGGATGACTGGGAATGGGTGATTTGGTCATGTAGGACCATAGGTAATACTCAGGGCTAGATGGATCGATGGAATCTCCTTCCTAGTAGTTCAGTGGACTATCCCCCCAGGGCACCTGGACTGTAATGAAGGGTTTTAGCTCACCCTAGCCCTCAACCCAGCACCCCTGAGGTGGAAACCCACCAGATAAGAGGTGATTGGATTGTTGGTCATGTTTTACAGTGCCAGATTAACCATCATGGCTTTTACAGCATTCTCAGTACTGATTCGTTGCAGAACATGTCAGGTATGGGTGGGGGAAACAGCACAGGGATGACTGAAAGCAGATTTTTTAAGGGTTTGATTGTGTTGGACATATACCCTGATGACATTACTGTAGTGGACACCAATATTTATGGGGATTACTCTGAGAAAATGGCCCAGATGGATCAGGAGGATGGTTTCATGAGTTGGGGTGGAAGAGGGAGCCTTGATGGACCCAATTCATTGTTTGTCATTGTTTGTATGATGACAAATCATCAAATAGACCATGTGACATACCATGTAAGCATTAGTAAGCACCTCACAGCATTTTAAACTTTGTTAAACTCAAAACTATGTAATCAAAACTGTAAGTCAAAAAACTGTCTGCATGACATGTCATTTTCAAATGGCTGCTATTCTATCAATTCCTATCCAAATCACTTGATTCATGGACCAATAGAAAGCCAAGAGTGAGTACCTTATTTCATACACTCATGGTTTAGGGCTAGGGTTAGGGGTTATTGCATTTAGTCATAACTAATGTAAAACATACAAACATGCAGACAGTTTTTTGAGCCAATGTATGTAAATACCTCATGGTAATGGAGGGTGTGGGCACCCGCACTCAACCCCTATTTTCTAAATGAAATATTGTAAGCTTCTTGAAAACACTACACATACACAGCAGGAATTAAGCATTTGGACTAGCCACACTCTATACATACATTTGTATGCTGAATGTGTGGCACATGTTTATCAGTTTTATGGGTACAGTCAAATACCTGTCTTCCTCTCATTTCCACCCACCTAATGATTATGCTGCAAGCATTGGAATCAGCTCCATGAAATTCTTCATTGTCTCAATCATGGTGCATTGCAACTGTCATTGTGACTGAGCATAGTCAACATGTGTATTTGAATGCTTACTATTGCCCATAGGTTTTCAGCAAATTTCATGCTAATTTCTCTGAGCTGATGCTCATGCTATGACTTGACGCATTCCTGCTGGGTAGAAGCACTCTTGCTTGGTATCCTGGTAGGTCTAACTGTCACTGATCTATCCTGAGTGTAGTTGTGGTGTGTACCACCTAGCTGGTGCAAGACCACCACATCACTCAAATGTCATATAAAGTATGGATATTGGACCTTCTTGGTAAGTAACTTGTCAATGGTACAATGGTGATGAACCATACATTGTAGTTCCAGGTACCCTATACTGTGTGTTGTCCACTGGTAGAACCCTATCTCACCACTGCATGCACATGATGTGATATGGTGTGGTGTGATCACATGTCACAGTGTTGCATGCCTTCATTCCACAAATTATCTGAAGGTACTATCTGTTGTCTGGTTTCAGTGTGGCAACATGGCTTACAACTGAGACTCTAGGTGCCCTGAATGTATGGTGTTGTTGGCTGCATCCATGTGATTCAAATGCAAGGCATGCACAATGTCAATCAATAAATATTGTGTTGTGCCAATGTCATGGTGATATTGGACTTTCGAGTGGCACGAGTGATCAACACATATCCTGCCAACATGAAAATATTCTGGTGCATCAGTGTCTTCCTCTCAGACCTCTCCCCTCTGCTTTCATAGTGCTGTTAGTATGAACCATGCTGGCAATGATCCTCAACCATCTGATATGGCTCTGTCTAATCCTATTTCATTTTTTGATATGCTCAACAGTGAAGATTTCCCCCTCACTGGCCTTAGTTATGGTAATATATATTTTGCTTCTGTTGAATTTTTTGCTCAACTGCATGAGCCCAGCAGGTGCATCCACTTGTAATGAGACAACCACATTAATCCCTGTGAATAATTTGTCAGTCACATACTTCCATCCATATCATAGACAGTGTCCCTGACCTTACCTCAGCATGTCTTCACCAACATATAGACTGTTGTTTGGCCTGCCCACCACCAATGATCCACCAGTCAATTACACTTTGCCAACCTCTAGTCTACCCAGTGGCCTGGACACTACCTCAGTTTGGCCAGTCTCTTCACTCAATGAGCTGCAGACTGCTGAGGCAAGTTTGTGCACAAGCAATGTACCTGCCAGTCACCTCAGTGGCTGGTCACTACCTTGGCTTGGCTGGCCTCTTCACTCAATGGGCTACAGAATGTGGAGGTAAGGTTGAGCTCAAGTGACATGCCAACTGCTGGTCAACTCAGTGGCCTGGGCACTGCCTCAACTTGGACTTCCTCCTCCCCCAACAGACTACAGAGTGACAAGTGCACAATCAACCCTGTCACCAGCCTTGTCGAGAATGTGAAGTCCTCAACAAATAGTTCCTCCTGGCATGCTCAGAATCCTGGGGTTCCTGTCCAACCTATCAAAGCACAGGTGCCACACCTCCTTTTGACTGCCAAGAAATCCTCTTGCTCGTTAATGAAGGAGGACAAGGCCAAGCGAGTGAAGGAACTCCATGATGCACTCAAGAGTTTCCTCCACTCTCAGAATGCGAAGCTTGAAGCCATTGCCACAGCCAACAACATTACTTTTGACCATGTCAAGGGCCTCATCAACATGAAGACCAACTATCACCACAGCCACTGTGACATGCTACAGAATGCCCTGGTCCACACCAAATCACTTGAAGTCAATACAGGTAAGTATACTTGACTGTACTGTTATATGAGTGCTAACAAGCAAGTCCAGATCACCCTGTTGGAGAGAAGCTACCCATGGCATGACTTCAAGAGTTGGTCAAGGTCAATTTAGAGGTGCATCTGCTCTCACAAAGTGAAGAAAAACTACTCATCAAGAAACTTCAAGAATATTGCAAGCTCAAGATGCATGGCACCAACATGAACAACACTGCAACAGCATGTGATGTCAATTACATGGTAGATAGGATCACCAAGGAGGTATGTCACACTTTACTTATGAACTTCTTTGTGGTAAGGATGATCCACAGCTCGAAAACCTTCATGACCAAACTGGCATATATGCCACATTATTTGTCATGTGTGGCCATGTCAATGACACCATCCAGTCCACATGGACCACAAACAACAACTCAGCAGACTTCTGGCAGGACATCATCCAACAGCCAGTTGCTGACATTGCATGCAAGTATGAGCAGTGGGCATGCACTCAGGGTCAAAGTAAGTTCATTTGGCATTAGGTGACAGCCACTCAAACCATAGGTCTAGATATTGTGGAGTGCGATAACCTTGCAAGCATCAGGAAACAAGTAACCAAGACAATTTTGAATGGTCTCAGTGGGTGCCTTGGAGTAGTGTTTTCCATAACACTGCACTAAACAACACCACAGGACAAGCCACAAACAAGAGGAACATTGTAATGAACTATCTCAATTACAAGCACAGTATAATCCTGGCATATGGTGTCGAACTAGTTGGCTGGCCTACCAACATCAAGTTCATTAATCCATTGAGTATCAGCATTATATCCAAGGTGATCAGACTATGAGATGCACTCTGCTCCAGTGCATGCTTTTGGAAAAAGCTTTTGAAGCACAAGTGACAGGAATTTTCAGCACAGTGGGAGAGCCAAGTCACTGCAGGTGAGGCAGTGCTCAAACCACACAAGAAAAGAGTGGATGCAGGTGTATCACACAAGTGCAAGGCACCCAGTGGTGCAGAGCTGTCTGCAGACAAGGAAAACAGGTTGGAGGGCCCACCCAGAAAGAGGTCATGTGGATCATGCAAGAGAACACTCCCAAAAAGTGTTGAATTCATTCAAGACACAGATGATGATGATAACAAGGAAGACCCAGACGATTAGCTTGTGTACTCTTGCTAATACATAATGTATTGAGAGTTGTTATACATACAAGAAATCTGTTAACAGTAATGTGTAATGTGTTGTGTACACTGGACAACAGTGAGCTTGCTGTAGGCAACAGTGAGCATGGGTAGAGCATCTGCTGTCAGTGCATTGCTGTTGACTGCCAACATCATACATAAATAGATACATTATGATAATTATATGATAATTATAAATAATAGAGTGATGGTAATGGTACTATTCATTGCCACCAGGCCACCTGCATGTAAGGTAAAGAAAATGTGATGCTAATAGGTGCACAGTTGAGTGAGATATGTGCAAAACACAAGCTCATCATGGGTAACAACAAGCATGAGGGGGTGCAAGGGGCAGCAGCTGTCACTGACAACCACTGACATCATAGAACTATAACTACAACAACAACACTACAAATACATCATGTGCAGGGTAGTGCTTTCCAACATTGCTGTTCAGCAGTAGTCAGTAACAAATAGAACAGTCATGTGTTCCCAAGTAAGGTAAAGAAAGTCTGAGGCAAATTGGTACACAATTGGGGGAGATATACACAAAATATGAGCTCGTTGTGGGCAACAGTGAGAGTGAGATGGCAGCAACTGCCACCAACATTGGCCAATGTTGGCAATGAGTGCGAAGGGGCATGGGGGGGTGGCCATTGCCACTGATGTCACATGGCATAAATAGAGTACTATTTCCTCTGAGCTACTGGAGTACTACACACTAAGTACAATTATTATTGAAGAGATATTGAAGGAGGCAGAAAGTATAGTATTTTCCCTCTATTAAGAGGGTGTCACATGCATCATTATCACCTCTAATAAGATTGGCAGGGTGGGAATCACAGGTGGATCTTCATATAATATCTTCTGCACTGGACAAGTTTCATGTGCACAAGCAGTCAATACTCGATCATGGTGCACAATGCAGTAAGGGAAACAAGCCCATTGACAATTGGCACATCCCCAAGTTAGAACTCATGCAGAGCATCATACCAAGTGTGAAGCATGTTGGGGTCACCATCCAATTGACTGCCAATGTGACTGAACATGCCCATGTATTGGAGATCAATACACCCACATCAGCTAGCAATAACAATAACTATGATCCTCAAATTTGCCAGTACCTCAATTGCACTGAAAAATGTAGGATGTTTGAACTCACAACATCATTATATGAATCAAAGACTCACTCCCATGGTCATGTGGAAGAAAAGTCCTTGGAGGTTGAGGATGGGAGTTCTGATGATGGTGACAGTGAGATCAGTGATCATGAGGAGGCAAATCTAGTTTCCAAGATGCCAGGTCCTGCACACCCCATCACCAATTACTTCACCAAAATCAAAACATCAAAAATCATTTCTGGATGAAATATTGAGTATATTATTGGTGAGGGTGTGTTCCCAGCACACCATATGTGCATCAGCATTCCATACTGTATCAATTACTCTTGGCATGTGTAATAATATACTCAATGTTTCATCTCAAAATAATTTTTGATTTTTTGACTTCTGAGTTTAATGTGGAAAGATTTTATTTCTGATTTTATTTTTTGTTGAAAAATATTTCACTGTATATTACATGTTTGAGCATAAAAGAAGCAGAATGTTTTTCATATGAGCTTCAGCACACAATTCATTGTTGCAATACAGTACTTGGGCTAAATAAATACTTCCTACTTTTTAAACTTTCTGCTCACAAAAAAGCAGACTGTTAAATCTAAAAAAAGTGACATATATTGGAAAATTATTTACAATGTATCACACATATTATGTTCAAAATCATTCTGTTGAATATCCATAATTTTTTTATATGCAAAGATTAAGATTTTCTGGTGGCATTTTGTGAGGCATGATAGACAATACAAATCCTATGTGTTTTTACAATACTTGTCACAAAAACATCCCAAATTAATGAGTCTCATTTTTCAATCTTTTTTTAAAATGTTTTCAGCAAAGAAACTGAGAAATGCTTCCAGTGAAGCCCACCTGTTGATCTCAAAGAGTCTCTGTCTGTTGCCACAGCAGGACTCCATCATAGTGGAAGGGCAGGGGCAGGTTCAGGTGGAAGGGCCAAGCAATTGGAGTGGATTGGTACTGCCCTTGAAGGCTGAGCTACATGGCCATGAAAGTCAACAGATCTCCCCAACAATTCCATTGTAAATCCTCTTGCACCTCCACCCACTCAGCAGAAAAAGGGTGGGGGCTGAAGTGCTGGCCAGAATGCAAAACTGAAGGTCAGTTCTAGTTATTTGCAAATATCAAGCTAACTGCTTGCAAAGTCCAATGTCACCCCACCACCCTATGTGCCTCCCATTGTGAATGGTCCTAGCCCAGCTGATATGCCTCTGGTCAGTGCCTTTTCATACTGATATACAATGTTCATTTCAGAATCCTGTCCCTCAGTCTTCAATGGCAGTAGCAACTCCTGTCTTCCATCAGTGCCCCACAGACTCCCATCACTTTGGTTTCAGTGTTCCAGCTCAACAGTCAGGTCATATTGTGCCTCCCAGGATGGAACCTGACCTTCAAGTGCTCAATAATCCTTATATCACCACAATTCATGGAGACCAAGTTCCCAGTAATACATCTTGTCTGCCAACACCCCAGCCCAACTACCAGTCTTGGTTTATCCTCCACCAGCTGCCTGCTACTGTCCCCAACTCTTGTATCAACCCCTCCCTTGATAGCTTGCTCTCATCGAGACAAACTTTGGCAACTGCTGATGTTTGCCACAAGAGTTCAGAGAAGCTGTCATCAGAGGGCTCCTCAGAAGAGGAGTCAGAGTCCTTGAGTAATAACCCATCAAACACAGAGGCTGGTGAGGTCTCCAGTGATGAGTCTGACAAAGATGAAGATGATGCATTTGGGTGGGGTGCAACAAATCTTAGGCAATCAACTCATCCTGGTACACATCAGAGGTTATTATGGTATTGGCTCAACATTCTTTGTTAGGCTTCTCCCAAGAAATGACAACAAGCAATCCTATTTGCCACAATTCCTTACCCCCTGACCAGGAGTTTCAGTACTCATGTGATGAGGATGACAATGTGGCTCTGTGAAGCTTACAATCCAAGGACAAGGCTCAGCCAGAGGTATGAAAAGGCCATTCCTGCTAGCTTTATCTAATCAGATTGTTATTTTAGGGTTCCCAATGTGGCACTGTCATCAATGTTCTTGAATGCCACCATCGCACTAACAGCTGTCCTTCTGTTCCCAATCATGATCTTCTGACCCTTGTGCATGACTCAGTCAACAAAGTATCTCAGCATGCCAGAGCCCCTTGTAACTCCAAGAAAGCTAAGGGTGAGGGCCCATCACCCTCACAACTGAGAATTTACAAGGCAGTATGGAAGGACTGTCTCAAAGACACTAAGCAAGAATGCAGGGCTGCACATGCACTTTCTAACCTGTTCCCATCAAAATCTCATGACCTCAACCTCTCCATAACAGAGGTGCTTGTCACTGTCATCATTGAGTGGAATCAACATGGTGTGCAATTTGAAGATGGTGAGTAACAATATTTTCACTTTATATGTGTCTCATTATCCTAATTTTATAGGTTACTGGCCTGACCACAAGCAAGATATGGCATGCCTTGTAAGTAGTCCCATCTTTTGGTTACAGCTACTGACATACTGCTGGTAGCTCCATGGTGATATATCTACCTGGCATTTGGAATTGAAGTCGGTGATGCTGGCAACCATGCCATCCATGTTCAACCTTATCCCTCCTTCTGATGTTGCACCACGGGTTTGTGTACAATGGATAGAGACCACTGCCACAAAGCTCCTTGATGTATGTTCCTGCAGTTCATTATCTGCATTACTAATGGATTGGTTTATCAGGGAAAAACCAGGAATTTTGCTCACCCCACCCTCAAGGAAGCTGTCATACAATTCTACTATATTGGCACCTATTGAATTGTGGATAAGCATCCTGAGTCCTTCAGCAATTCAGTTCCCCTTTCCTGTCTGGCTCTTGTTGCAGACATGGTGAGTTATCTTACACCATGAGTTGCTGCAACTCAAACTTTTCTTGCAGTATCATTGTGTGTTGGACAGATTTGTGAAGAACAGGACAGGAAAGATGATGCCTCAATTCTCTGACAAGGCTTACAATTCCATTTTCCATGGCATGATGAAGGTGCTGAATGACATCCTTTGTAATCCCTATCATGGTGCAAGGTTGTGCAATCAGCTTTCTCAGTGGGTGAAGGAAGGATGGTAAGTACTGGGGCAGCCAATGTGCTCACACTGACTCCTTGCATCAGGGCTGCACTGCAAGAGGTTGATTTGAATGGAGAGAGGTACCAGCACATTCAGGCAGTCCTTGATTGATTTCATAATACCTATTCCTGTCATACCTGTCATTACACATAGTATGCAATTGATACCAATGCTCCTGTTCCTATCATACCTGCTGTGAACTGTTTCTAGTTGTGGAGTGATCACATGTTTGCAAAGTAAACATTGAGATGGGGAGTACTGGACAACACCCCAAGGAGAATACAGTCTGGCCAGTTTTGTCCAGTGATATCTAAGCATGAAAGTTCCATAGCAATCCATAGTAAGTAAGATACTGGACAAAGTCTTAAGAGGAGGCTGAAATTAAGACTATAAAGAAGGTCTCAGGCTTCTGTGGTAAGAAGACTAAATATTAACAAGCTAACCTATAAAGAAGGTCTATGGTAGTATGTCAGTAAGGTAGCTGTAGGGTTAATATAGTAAACATACCTCAGGCTTCTGTGGTAAGAAGACTGAGGTGCACGAGGAAAAACTAACTGCCTAAGTGCGAAGAATTATTACATAAGCTTGTATGCTGTAAACAAATAGACATAGGGGACACATGTTCCAACACACCCCCTCAGTGTAGCAAGCCTTTAGAAAATAATTCCCATACCAAGATAAAAGCATTCATGCTTCTCACATGACAGTCCCTTGGTGAGAACATTGGTGATCTGCTCATTTGTAGAAATGTACTTGACATCCACTTCTCCATCTTCAACCTTCTCATGGATAAAATGATGATGAATAGCTATGTGCTTCATGTGGTCATGGAACATTGCATTGCTCATCAGGGCTATTGCAGACTGATTGTCAACTAGGAGGGGAGTGGGCTGTGTGGTTGTATCCATATCTAGTTCACATAGTAGCATTCATAGCCAAAGTATCTCTTTTGCAGCTGCCAAGACTGCCATGTACTTGGCTTCCATGCTAGACAAAGCAACAGAGGTCTGTTTCTTCGATGACCAGCTAACTGCTCCACCAGACAGAGTAAAGATGTAGCCAGTTACAGAACAGCAGTCATTTACATCTGCAGCCCAGTCAGCATCAGCATAGCCTACAAGAGAGCTCACAGAGTTTCTTGTGTACTGTAAATGTGTGTCAACAGTTTTTTGAAGGTATCTGTAAACTCATTTGAGCACAGTCCAGTGTTGGTTGCCTGGCCAGGTAGCCAGCATAGCATACATCAATGCTCCAAGAGCACTTTGATATGCATGTAAGTCATAGGCAGGAGCATCAAGTTTTTCTAATTTTAAGTTCTGCTTGATGGGCATGGACACTGCATGGCCATCCTGCATGCCCATATGAGCTCTATATAGTGACACTGAGATAATTGCATGGTTCCCTTGTCGCAATCTTGTATAATCTCCATACCAAGCATCCACCGAGCCTCACCTAAGTTGGAGAGGTCATACTTGGCTGATAATTGGACTTTGAGGCGGTCAATGGCCTTGCAGCTCTTCGAGAGGATCAGTTTGTCATTGATGTAGACAGCAACTATAATTAAAATGCCATTTTTATCTTTGTAGAAAAGACTGTGGTCAGTGTCACTGCACATGAACCTGAGGGATTCAAAAACTTCTTGTAGTCAATTGTACCAAGTTTTCAGAGCCTGTTTTAGCCCATAGAGTGCACAATAGAGGTGCCAAACAATGTTGCTCGAGTCTCAGAAGCCAGGGGGAGGACAGAGGTATATTTCCTCCTCAAGTTTTCCATTTAGAAAGGTGGACTTTACATCCAACTGGTGGATCTCCAGATCATACTTAGCAGCAAGAGTGAGTAGAGTTGTGATGGTAGAAAACTTAGCTATGGGCATGAACATCTCCATATAATCAATTCCATGGACTTGCATGAATCCCTTTGCAACCAGTCAGGCTTTGTACTTATCAATGTCACCTGTAGGGCCTTGCTTTATCTTGTAGACCCACTTCAAATCTATAATTTTCCTGTCAGGTGGGTGTGGTACCTCCTCATACAATCCTATAGTGCAAAATGTCACTAATTCATTGGCCATCACTGCATACCAGCAGTCAGCATCAGTGCAATGCATTGCCTCTGCAAATGTCATAGGCTCATTGTCACAGGTTGTGCTTGTTTGGTATGCAGTAACTTCTTCCCTTTCTGGGTCATCACCACTCTGCCTCACCATTGCCACACCTTCCCATGCACTCACCTCTGTCTCAGCACCCTCACCCTCTGTCTCTGCAACCTCCACAGACAGTAAGCTATGTTTTTGATTTGCATTGATGAAATAGTGTTGATCATCATCTTGAATAGGTGTTTTTCTGGCTCAGGATGACCTTTGAAGTGCCAGAGGGGGGATAGGGATTGGATAAGGACTGGGAGGCCCAGGCATCAAACCAGAGCAATGAATGGCCACAGATGGTGCTTGGCATCGATGTTCTGAGGTTCATACTTCATTGTTCTGCTCATGGTTCAACCCACTAACATTTTTCTCTGTTTTAATATGAGTTTTAGGCTCAAGCATTGAGCAGCCATGATCATCAGCACTCTGCGAGTCATCATCAATTTCTGTCTCATCATCTTGACTGCCCCAGGTGTGTCCTTCACCATCTCCACCATCTGACTCATTCCCAGGTTCATCTGAGGTCATTTTGCTCTCTGGTAAGGCAATCTCCCTTCGCATCCCTTGTGCATGAGCTGCAGGCATTACATGCCTTGTTTCCCTAGTTACCATGTCTATCTGGACTCAAGACATGTCTGCACTGTCCCCTTCATCAAAGATGGCATCACACATTTTGACAATTTGCCTGGTGGATCGATGTATGCACAGGTACACCTTTTTATTCTCCAAGTATCCCAAGAGTGCACACTCAAGGGACTTAACCTCTAGCTTTTGACACTTCTCCTCCAGAATGTGGACATGCACTGTGCATCCAAAAATTTGAAGATGGGCAACTGATGGCTTGTTCCCAGTGTACACCTCATAGGGGGTAATGCTTTGCTCAAGTGCTTTAGTCAGTAGTCTATTTATTTATTATGTGCACTGCATGTAGTATGGTGTCCCCCCAATATTTGTTGGGTAGACTGGCATCACTGAGCATAGCTCACATGGACTCAATGAGTGTTTGGTTCATTTGTTCTGCTATTCCATTTTCCTGTGGTGTGTAGGCATTCATCTTCTCATGATGTATGCCTTTTGACTTCAGATAGGCTTCAAATTCCTTCAAGCTATATTCCCCACCACCATCACTTTGAAGATAGTTAGGGCAATGTCTGGTCTCCACTTCAGCTCTAGCAAAATATCCCTTGGTTAGTCCAAAGACTTTGTCCTTTGTCTTGATTAACTTAACCACCAGATTGTTAGGGGTTATACCCCGAACATAGTAGCTACTTAGTATGGGCATGTGATACCTCGGTATCACATGCCTCCTCATATATAAGTATTGCCTCGAAAATTTTAGAAGAAATCTTTTTTGTCTCTATGTCTTACTGTGCAAATACCATACGGTACACTTCGCACATGTGAGCTTGAGGCAATTCCACTACAACCTTACAATTTTTTGAAGTGCGTTAACAAGTATTCACAATGACGCACACAACCCGCTCTTATGCAAGAGCAATGGCGACTAAACCGCCCGATGGAGGGGGTGAACCCCCTCCAGACGAAAATAATCATCAGAAGGAAAAAGGACCTCCCGAGGTCCGAAAGGATAAGAAAAAGAAACAAAAAGAGGATCCAACCTCAAGGATCATAGTGCAGGGCGCTATGCGGCCCGAAAACGAAGCGCCCATGCCCAGAGAGTTCCAAGCGTCAGTAACAATGGAAGAAAGTACCAAGAGAGGTATGAGGGAAGCAAGCCCAGCAGAGGTATTTGTCGAAGTGATGAGTCCATTGACTCCTCAACCATCTGAATTAGAGAACTCATGGGTGATGCAAAACCTGAACAATCCTCAGGATATCGAGAACCCCTTAAGTCGAGTGTACATTGAAGGCGAGATGCCTTCAATGAGAGAACTCAACGAGGAAGTTCCTCTCGATCCTCGGGTAGCCTTAGCAGGCTATGAACGAATTTCTGGAAAATATCCAGCAGCAATGGAGAGACTATGGGTATGGACCCGAAAGCTTCCATAACCATGGGATAGACCCAGGCAAGCATCATGCCAATATGATAGAGCATATCAGACGAAGCGCTCGCAATTGAGAACCTCGAGGAACAAACTAGTAGGGCTAGCAGCCCAGACACTAGGACAGCAACAAAGAGGGAAGAGGTAACCACCCCTGCCCTGCAGGACAGACCTGCCTCGAAGAGAAATCCATACAAACGAACGAGAACACTGTTCAACACAGGGGTATTTAACCCCAGGAAGGCTACCAACAGGGCGAAGCATTAGTGCCCCGGTCGGAAGTAGAGGCAACAGGAGCAGCCTCGCTCCTAGTATGCCAAATCGACTGGCATATCTGTCCAGGCAAGACTCAGACATCATTCGCCATATGTATGGAACTAGAAGAGGAACAGCCATCCTCCATCAGATGGCACGAGACCGTGCTATTGCAGCAAGGAACGCAGTCGGAGGTGGACCTCCGGATGATGGAGGACCCCCTGACGGTGACAGAGATAGTGATGGGGAGGATTGGAACCCCCCATGAAGGAGTGAAGAGCACAGATGTCCCTATCTGGGATGTGGGAATGGACCGCCAAGGGACAGTCCCCCCGAAGGAAGGAATCATAGGGGAGGCCCACCGGGAGGTGGCTTCCCCGGAGGAGATCCAGGCTTCCCTGGAGGGGATCTCCCCTCTGATGACAAAGATGACGACAATCATTATGGTCATGGAGGTCACTGGGGGAGGCCCCATAGGAGGTCAGAGAAATCGACCTAATTATTTAAGGGGATTCACCCCTGGGAAATACAAGGTATATTGACTACATGCAACACAGGTATGCTCAGCGTATCTGGGAACAAGTGGGCCAGCCCACAGGACAATTGGGACCAGAGGTTAAAGCCATGGGTGTCCCAAAGCCAGGGAAATATAAAGGCCAGGATGACCTCGAGGAGTTTGACAACTGGCTAGGACAACTGCTCAAGTACTTCTGTACTGTTCAAAGTGACAGGCCCAGACTGTGACACAGGACAGGGTCCTGTACACCTATGCATACTTGGAGGGGCTGGCCTCCCAATGGTATGACCAGGAGGTCGAATCCCCTAACAGGCAGATTAGGGACTGGTCCTTCGAGGACCTGATCTGTGGACTCTTCAAACTGATTCAGTCCACGAAGCATCCGCACAGAATGTGGCTGATCAATTCGACCGCACAAGATATGAATACTGAGAAAGGGGCTCTCGCATTCTACAACGACCTAAAACGTCGCGCACACCGAATGGTGCAACCTCCAGATGATTATTCATTCCGGAGGAAGTTCTTGCACGGATTACTGCATACGATAATCAAGAGTATATTTGAAGCTCGTGGAATTTCTGCTGAACACTCAACGATCGAGGCAGATCCTCGAAGAAGTGCGCCGCATGGAAACAGCGCAAAAAGCGATAAATATGCATATGAGATCGAGCCACACCAGCCCTGGAGGGAAATCCTTCCAAGGACGAAGTGGTTCACACTCACATGGGAGGAAGGGCAATCATAACTCTCCAACAACTGAGAACTTTAAGTACATAAAGAAAGGGGACACCCTTTATCGACGAAAGACGAATCCCCCCTCAAAGGGGAATAAATTCATAAAGAGGGATGGCTTGGACCATCAATCTTGTCAGAAAGAGCAGAATCGCTCATATGACAGGGGGAAGCAACCCCAGAAGTTTCTAACAGGTATCACCTGCTACAATTGCAACAGAGAAGGCCACATGGCACCGAGTTGTCCCCTTCCTCGCAAGGATAAAGGCAAAGCTGCGGCTATATGCAGTTGACGTCCGAGAGGACGCAGAGCACAAACATGCATGCATAGAGGACAAAGTAGAGGAAGTGCTGGACAACCCTGATGACGATGAGGAGGTACAGGCATATGAGGGAACTACAGAGGTTGCCCCTGAAAATACAGAGTCGGTAGAACCCGACGAATTTATCGATACCCTCGAGACATACTCGGAGGTAGATGAGGAAGATGAGCCAGTAGCGTATTTTGGCGCAATGAATCCTGAAGACGAACCTCTTGAGGAAGAGGTGGTCTATTGCGTGTCAATACATGCAGAAGTTCAGGAAGGGCAGATGCCCTCCAAGGATGATGCCTCAATGCAAGAGGATGACCCTCTGATACGAGAAGACAGTCCAGGTAATGATGCCCCACGAACTGAAAATGGATCAACCAGATCTATTCCCAACACAGTACAAGATACTGAGCGATGGGATTGGTTGGACCTATACAGAGCTGTACACGAGTTCGCATGTGACGAGTGTAGCCACCGAGTGGATCATGTAGCTGAAGGGCTACTAAATGGTAATCCTGTCTCTGGTCAGGGTTCTCGCAAATAATGAGAATCATGCATGACAGGGAATACAAAAGGGGTAGGGAGAATGGAAGGCGTGCTCCTGATGGAGACACCAAATATCAGTGCATGGCGCACTAGGATGGCCCTTCACCTACTAGCATATTGCCTCCGGTGTATGGAAGGACATCAAAGGGATGCCCTTCGAGAGATATCGATAGCACACGAAGACATGCGTCATGTGGCTCAACCCCAATTAACATTGGATGAGCCCTTGGGGAATGCTATGATCGATCTACAGTTGCAGAGCATAATGACCCCTAATGTCCGAATATATCCAGACGCAGTGGTCATCGAAACACCATGGGGAATGGTGTGGATAAATAGAGATGGGACGGTAGAGCACCTGACCTCCTCCTGAGAAGAGGACGATATAGTAAGAAGTGCATCACTCAGAATAAATGAAGATGAGATGGATCTAGACCCTTGTCAAGCAGAACGACCTGAAATCACAGGTGGGACCTGGACTTGGTCACCGGTTTATGGAGCTACTCACTCCGAGCATTGCCCCAAATGCCAACAACGCAGGGAACACATTGACGAGGCCGTAGCTGAGGAGAATACCTTGCTCACCATCACACTGCAGTTCCCTGTGCAACTCGCATTCCACGAGTACAATAGAGGCTGGGAAGATTGTGACCGCGCCCAAATGGAGGGGCACGGTATGAACATCGATTGCATTCAGTGTGCAATACATATGATGGCTAATCGTGTCAGGTCCCTCGAAGCACAGCAGATACAAGCGTTGTGTGATATCCAACTCTTGCGCACAACTGCACTGACCAGGAATGATATTCCTGGGGAGCTATATGATCAGCTCTGCACAACTGAGCATCGCATAAGTCGGCCTAACCCAAATAACAACGAAGTCAGGATATACCCCGATGATATGGTGGTGGGAACACCACACGGAGATATAATCATCGAGGAACACCGCATCTGCAATAACCCACATATGGCTGCAATGGATTTGCAACCGATAGCAAAGCTGCTGATGCATGCTTTTTGGTATGCAATGCATACTAAGCAGGAAGCGGGAACCCGCCCGCAAATTACACCAGAATTGCGCATGTGCATAACAGTAGATACCATCATAAACGGCTGTAAAGCCTACACGATGATCGACACTGGAAGCACTGGAAACTTTGTGAGCCCAGCTTTCGCCAAGGTCACGAAGATGAAAGTGTTTCCGCTCGATCAGCAGCTTACGCTGCAATTGGGCTGCATAGGTAGCTGATCGAAAATTACACATGGAGGACTCTCCATGATAAAGATGGGCCACCAACAGACCGACTGTTATTTCGATGTGGCTAATATCGATCACTATGACTGTATTCTAGGAATCCTGATCCTTAGGCAGCACAAAGTAGTGCTCGACTTCACTGAAAAGTCGATGACGATTGCAGGCAAAAAGGTCCTCATGCTCACAGAGCCTGAGGTTGCCAGAGAGGGGCGCTCACACCCCCCTAAAGCCACCTCCTCCTCGAACAAATGACTAGCACACCCTGCGAGGCTGTCACAGCCTCATGAGGGCTTGCTGGGGGGAGGGCGGTTAGAGTCAAAAAGCGAGCCTACACTCGCAGTAATAAAACCAATACAAAAAAGAACGTTGGGGGACAAAGATATACCTCGCCTAAGGGAGCGATGGTTCGAAAAGTTTAGATGAAGGTTCAAAGGTGTTGAACCGAAATTACCTCCTTTACGGGAGGTAAACCACAGGATTCCCCTGATTGACGAGGATAAGCGGTACTCGTACCACTTGCCTTGTTGTGCTGACGCGCTAAAGCAACAGTTGTCAGATAAAATCCATCAGTACACAGACACAGAATGGTGGGTGCTAAAAAGTGTCCCACAAGCCACACCCATGCTGTGTATACCAAAGAAGAATGGCAAACTATGAACAGTCATTGACTGTCATAAAAGAAATGAAAATACAATAAGGGATGTAACTCCCTTCCCTGATCAGGACCAGATCAGGATGGACGTTGCGAGAGCAAAGTATCGCTCAAAGATCAACTTGTCGAATGCATACGAACAGGTACACGTCGAGCCTGAAGACGTCTGGAAGACAGCCTCCTCAATGATTTACAGCACTTTTATAAGCCAAGTCATGCAGCAGGGGGATTGTAATGCCCCTGTGACGTTTCAACGCCTTATGACTGTGATCTTTAGAGATCACATAGGACGTTTTGTATACGTCTATCTCGACGATATATTCGTCTACAGCGATACACTGGAGGAGCACGAACAGCACCTCCAGATAGTGTTTGAAACACTATGTCGGGCCGACTTCTTCCTCGAAAGAGAGAAGTGTGACTTATACGCCAAGAAACTTGACTGTCTTGGGCACATAATCGACACCAAGGGTGTGCATGCAGATAGAGACAAGATGTCTCGAATTAGGAACTGGAGAGTACCTAAGTCACTCAATGAGGTTCAATGGTTCGTTGGCCTTGTAGAATACCTGGCACAGTTTATGCCAGATATTTCGGCATACATGACGCCACTAACTGGAATACAAAGGAATGGACATCCATTCCTGTGGAGGGAAATCCACGACCGATGCTTCCAGATGATTAAGGACCTGGCTTGCAAATACCCAGTACTGTGGCTGATAGATCCAAGGAAGGAAGAGCCAATATGGCTTGTCTGTGACACATCACTCTACAGAGTGGGTGCACTGTACGGGCAAGGACCCAAATGGAAGACCTGCCAACCAGCAGGTTTCATGTCAAAAAAACTGAGCAATGCCCAACAAAACTATAGGACCTTTGAGCGAGAGACCCTTGCGATAATTGAAGCTTTACTAAAATGGGAGGATAAACTCCTCGGGTTTAAGTTCACGATAGTGACAGATCATGAGGCCCTGGGATACCTCAAAACCCAATGAAAACTGTCGAGCCGACAGGTCTGGTGGATAGATTATATGTCGCGCTTTGACACGAACATAGTATACACCGAGGGCTCAGAAAACCAAGTGGCAGATTGCCTATCCCATTACTACAAGGAGGAAGGAGGAGACAACGTCTCCAATGAGAACATTGAGTGGGCAAATGCTGACATACGCCTGGACCCAGAGGGAGATGATCTCCCTCAGGACAGATGGCAAGAGCTGAGACTATCAGTGATGGAAGAACAGGAAGGGACTCTTCGTAAGAGTAACCGGCTAAAGGAAAAATGGGAAAACCGCATCCTGGAGGCTCAGGAGATGGCCTCAGCTGCAGAAAGGAACGACAAGGATGCTCCTCTCGCAATTGCGGAAGAGGATCCATTGATATTCGAATCCGCTGAGGCCTCACGAACCTCGCCAATAACCTACGGAGACACGCCAGAATTCCTGGACACCATCTGTAAGGGATACAAGAACGAGCCTACGCTCGTGAAGATACTAGTGCAACCGTCACATCACCCTCAGTTTGAGGAAAGAGACGGTCTGCTTTACACAAAAAATCGTGGTGGAGAGGAAGTGTTGTGCCTTCCTCACGCAAAGTACAAAAACGACGACATTATTGCATGGGTCATAGACCAGGCGCACAGGACGCTGGGACATTTTGGATCCCAGAGAATGGCAGACTATATCTGCAGGTGGTACTGGTGGCCAAAGCTCAGTCGAGAAGTGGACAGGTTTTGCAGAACCTGCCCCATCTGTCAGGCAACGAAGGCTGACAATCAGCGGCCTCCAGGACTACTGCACAGCCTACCTGTGCCGAGATGACTGTGGGGGTCAATAGCAATGGACTTTGTGGGACCATGCCCACCGTGCGAAGGGTACAACTACCTGTGGGTAGTCCTATGCTGTCTGACGTCCATGATACACCTGATACTGGTGAAGACAATGGTGTGAGCTTCGGAACTCGCATGGATATTCATAAAAGAAATAGCCCGCTTACACAGGCTACCAGAGACAATCATCTCAGACAGAGACACAAAATTTACGTCGACGTTCTGGCGTGAGATGCACAGAATGTTAGGAGAGAAGCTCCTAATGTCAACTGCATTCCACCCGCAGATGGACGGCCCGTCCAAACGAGCCATACGCAATGTAGCGCAGATGCTATGGTCGATGGTCCGTCTGGACCAGAGGGATTGGGTGTTGAAGCTGCCAATGGTCGAGTTTGCAATAAACTCGAGCATCAACAGTTCTACAGGGTTTGCCCCATTCGAACTGAACTACGGACATATGCCCATAATGATGCAACACATCAAGAAAGGGACAACTACGTCATCCCCAGGAGTAAGGACGTTCGTCCGACAAGCACTGGAAAATTTAGAAATGGCACATGACGCCATAATCGAGAGTAGGGTGGTGCAGACGTACCATGCCAACAAGAAATGAGCAAAAGGAACTCACCTTCGAGTTGGAGACCTGGTGTATCTCTCCATGAAGAACCTGACCATGCCCAAAGGACAAGCTCGTAAGCTCATGCCAAGATTCATCGGGCCGATGAAGGTTCTACACTGTGAAAGCGTGAGTGATACATATATGCTCGAGCTGCCAGAGCAGCTAAGAGCGAGACGCATACACCCAACGTTTCACATTGGGCTTCTGCGCAAGTATGAGCCAAACAACGACTTACTATTTCCACGACGTGATGCACACGCCTTCTACGACGTCAGTATGACTGATGATGATGAATGGATAGTGGACGAAGTACTCGCCCACCAGTGGTCTGGAAACAAGGTAGAATTCCTTGTTAAGTGGAATCTGGGAGACTCCACATGGGAACCAATGTCCCACTGCAAGAAGCTCGAGGCCCTAGACAGGTACCTCGAACTTCAAGGCATGCAGAATATATGCCAGTTGCCTCGCAAGGCACAGGATACACGAGAACGCGTAGTAGCCACATAGTGACTATGAGTAGTCGTGTACTACTAACGGAACCAAATGGACTCAGAGAAAAAACAAAGTCAAATAAAAATAAAAATAACAAAGATAAAGATCAAAAGCCTAAAAATAACCAGACACTGCATTCTGTCAAAGGTAGATAGTATAACGTAGCCACCCACCGATCACTCCTCGTTCACGTGTTTTTTCTATGTTGAGTATTACTTAAGTTTTTTAATTATGCCTCATGCCCTCCTTTTTTACTCTTGCTTCTTCCTCACTCGTACCACTTCGTAGCACCGCCTTTTTCCAACACAACCAACTGTCCAGAATGTCTTCCCGCGATAATCGTCGCAGTACCCAGAGCTCGCGCTCCCCCCAGCCATCCCCACGCTGTTCTCGCAGGGAGTCAGCCATGCGCGATCGTGGTGAGCTCTCTGCACATCAAGGCACATGGCCTGATAGTGAGGCTCCTCGCTTGCCGTCCCCCGCTGCTCAGCGCAGCATGCATACGGTCAGCAGTGGCCAGAAGCGTGCTCACTCCCCATCCATCGCATCGTCATGTGCCTCGTCTTGAGAGCGCGATGATCATCGCAACAAACACCCTTGAGGACCTTTCTGGGTGTGCCACCCACAACTGCTGTTCATCCGGCATCATGATTCCGGTTGCATGATGTGCAATGCTTACGCATTGCACGTCTCCCAGGGCATGGCCCTCTCTGAAGCAGGTCTCACTCCTGCAATATTCAACCTCGCGGACGAAGCTGCATGCATTGTCCACTGTTCCCCATATGACGACATGCGTCGTCGCATTGCGTACCTTGAGGATGACCTCAATGACCGTGACAACGAGATTCGTCACTTACAAGACAAAATCAACAAGCTTTGTTGTCCATTTCCAGCTCCCACATTGGTCGAGCAGGAGGCACAGGATTTCGAACACGCACGAGTTGTGTCCCTTGGTGGCCCTGACCACCACATTCTCGACCAGCCTGGAGCTGGTCCCTCGACGTCCCAGATGGCCCTCCCTGCTGCGACGTTTGTTTCTGGGGGGAGGGTGCAGGCGAAGCCTGCTGGTTCTCATGTTTTGAGGGAGCAACCCTCATCGCAGCACAGATGGCCTCACCATCCTCCTATGGAGGATGTGATGATGACCGACCATGCTGTTGGCTTTCTGGACGTCCCTAGTGATGTCCAGATGACTCTGGATGAGGGAGCACCCTCTGTTCTTGCACAGGGAACAATGTTCCCTGAGTTCGATGGGATGGAATGGCCCCATCACGTGATTAGTCTGGGCGAAGGCTCAGACAGTAAGAATAAGATCCTCTTCATGAGGATCAACAACAATCTCTATGCCTATGAGGGCAAAAAGATCAACAGTGTGAAGCGCAACCTCAGGCTGTGCATCATCCCACCAGTCCCGGTGGGCAAGAGACTGTATGGCTGGGCCGTATGGTTTGAAGGAGGCATCCTGGGGCCCGTTGCCCTCTTCAACACTGTGGATGATATCTGCCAGCTCTACGCAAAAGTGTTACAGGAGCCAGAGGATAAGGCTCCCTGCATCCAAAAGGCGCAGGACCTTACAACTTACCTCAACTTGTGGAAAAGATGCAAGTTGGGGTTGAATGAGGTCATCAACCTTGCATTCAGCGAATGGAAGCCTCCTGCATGGTCTTCCAAGAAATCTCGCGAGAGGAGAGAGGCCCTCAAAGAAAAGGGGAAGGTGGTTTGACCTCAAGGGGAAGAGGAACAAGCACCTGCTGTGGGGATACCCCCACCTATGTCTGGCCCCTCTGGAGGTGCTCCAGCGCTGCAGGAGCAGATAGCAGACACTCCTTCGGGCTCGACTCCAGCATCCGATGTAGGTTCAACCCCTACTCCCGCTCTTATTGACCATGTAGCGGTTCAACCACATGAGACTCAACAGGTCTCTGAACAAAGGCCCGAGCCGAGCTCCCAAGCTCAGTCCTCCACGAGGACACAACCTCCTCGCAAGGCAAAAGGGGCCAAGCCCTCTGGTGGGAAGTCTAGGGGCATTCCCGAGCTACCATCGAATGCCCCTCCCCTCGACAGTTCTGTCGAAGCTTGGAGGGAGTTCATCGACAAAGAGCAGAGGCACCCTCGCTGGGGCAAAGACGGCGAGTCCACACTCGTGGCCATGCTCCCAGGGGTACTGGGGACTTCTAGCAGGCCAGATGACTCCGACGCAGAGGCCGACCCTCTGTCTCTGCGCAACATCCGAGGGTTCCTCCTTTACAAGCACCTGGCACCAGTTCCTCGGAGCCATAGGGCTCGAAATGTCTGGATGTGCGAATTGGCTTGTCTACTCGCAGTAAGGGGACGATATCGGTCCCTCCTCGACTGGGCAGAAGTCAGCCCAGTTGAAGGTGCATCACATCCCTGGGATGGTGAGTTCACCACCTCAGCTGACAGGGCCTCAATCGCAGCGTATCTTGCTGCTAACAGGGTCAGCACATATGACGCTGACGATGCACTACAATGGGCTTGACAAGCTGGTCAAGAGTATGTCAACAGCATCATTGCCAATGGAGGGAAGAATAACCCTCAGGTTATGGCAAAAATCAAGCCCCTGAGGAAGGCTCTCACTGAACCTTGCCCCCCAAGTGATGTTGGATCGAGGGAGTGGTATGAGCATCAGGCTCAAGCCATTGGTTGCACCATCAACCAGGTCCCTCCAGGTCACACGCCCTTACGGGCTGATGATCAGCAGATCGTCTCCGCATTCGCCTCTGCGGCGTTCATCTATGACCTCCCCCACTGTCCTCATGGGGGAGCATCCACTGTTAGGGGAAATCCCCCTACTAAAGACTCTGAGCCCGAGGAGGGTGAAATGACTGACGACCTATTTGAGGACAAGGATAGGTCGCGAATGTGAGGGAATGTTCCCTCTGGAGACTCAACTCTCCGATTAAAGGATTGGGTTCAACACCCCTTCTCTGCATTTGGACTTTGAGGCCTAACCCTCAAAGTATTAGTTTGCGAAGCCTAACCTTCGCACAACTGTCTTTTTCTTTTCTTTTTCTTTTTCTCTCTTGTCTCTTTGTTTTTCTTTTTACTTTCCGAGCCTGGGTCGGCTCTGCAGGGGAGGGTGTTAGGGGTTATACCCCGAACATAGTAGCTACTTAGTATGGGCATGTGATACCTCAGTATCACATGCCTCCTCATATATAAGTATTGCCTCGAAAATTTTAGAAGGAATCTTTTTTGTCTCTATGTCTTACTGTGTGAATACCATACAGTACACTTCGTATGTGTGAGCTTGAGGCAATTCCACTACAACCTTTCACAGATGGTGCAAGTGTCTGTCAATGAATGTTACAAAGTACTGATGGCCAGATCATCCTGCAGTCTCCATAGGTCCACACACATCTGTGTAAGTTCTGTGCAGTACACTTGGACTTTCTACAGCTGACTTCAATGGAATAAGTTCCCAATGTTGTTTGCCATCATGGCAGGCCTTGCATGAAGTCGAGTTGTGCTCCTTCGGTCCTGTCAGCTCCATCCCAGACACCATGCCATTCTCAGATAGTCTTAGGATGTTTCTGATGCTTGCATGTCCAAGTCGACAATGCCAGGTGGTTAGTGTAGCCTTGGACATTGTTGTATGTGAGGTGAGGGTGGTGAAAGGTTCATTTGGGTTCAGCACATCAGGAGTACTGACAATGTATGCAGAATGACTGCCAGATATGATGCTTGCTTCAAGTATGTAGAGGGACTTTCATTTAGCAGCCAGAGCTATAACCTTGCCATCGATGTGCACCCTACACTCCTGCTCTCCAAAGGTGACTAGAAGTCCCTTCAAGGCTAGTGCAGGCACTGACACAAGGTTTGTGTCCAGGTCTGGAACATAGTAGACATCTCAGAGGATTGTCCCACTCATGCAGCCATCCTCAAGATGCATGGAGACTTTGATTCTCCCTTTCCTGATAGCTTGTATGGTTCTATCATCACCAACAATCACTGGCTGCAAGGGTGATAGTTTACTGAATGTTGCAAACCACGAGCATTGGCAGCACATGTGTGCTGAGGCACCAGAGTCGACTACCCACTCTGATGCACCACTCTCAGGGTGTGTGCATGCTATGAACAGACAAAGAGGTCCATTATCCTCTTCTGCAACCATTGCAACCTTGGCTGTTAACTCCATTCTCTCCTTGGGTTTATCCTTGCTCCCTTGTGCAGATCCCTGTGGCACAGCTTTGGCTGCTTCATCTGCCTTCTTTTTGTAGCATTCATCCTCCATATGTCTGGTTTTGCCACAAGGGGCATAGTTACTCTTTTTCTTTTTCTTCCTGTCTGTTGCCTTGGACTTTTTACCTGGGTTAGTCTTAGCAGTGAGAGCAGAATGTGCTGTTGAAGTTTGTCATGTTCTTTCTTCTACCAGGACTTGGGATATGACAGTCTCAATGGTGAGCTTGTCATTTGAGGACATAAGAATTGTCTGGAGTGTGGAGTACAACTGTGGGAGAGAGATCACCATTGCAATCACTGCCAGCAAGTCATTGAGGGGTTGACCAAGTGACAAGAGGATATGGGCTTTTTGCCACATGGCATTTAGCTGTGTTTCCATAGGCTGGTTGTTGGCAAGTGCACCATGAAACAGTTCTCCTATAAGGTAGGCTATGGATTGCTTTCCCTTTCCTTCATACCATTCACTAAGCTTGGTCCAGGTCTCTGCTGCAGTACTTACATACAGAACACTGCTAAGAGGCTTGTCCTTGAGCATTAAGGTAATCTGCACACATGCTTCTTTGTCTTTCATTAGCCATTCCTCATACTGGTCTGGGTTCATGTTTGCATCTGGAGCTTTCTTCTCCATGCCAGCAACTATGTTCCAGAGGCCTCACATACCTAGGACTTTCTGCATTCAAAACTTCCACATTTGATAATTTGCTCCATCATCTGTGAGGGGCATTATATTGTAGAGTTGGCTCAAGCCTTGGGTGACCCTAGCACTAGTAGATGCAGAAACTGATGTGTTCATGCCTGTCAATGGGCCCAGTTGCCAGGATGTCGATGCTGACACTCCAGATGACATGTCCATAGGTTATTTGGTGGTACCACTTTTGAGTTTGTTGATACTGTAAGGTTAGAGCTGTGTGGGGCTCATAACCTCTTAAGAGGAGGCCAAAATTAAGACTATAAAGAAGGTCTCAGGCTTCTGTGGTAAGAAGTCTAAATATTAACAAGCTTTTTGTGGAGGAAGCAAGGATGGGGCAGCTAGACACAACTGACTCAGACTGTGACAAGCAAAGTCTGTACATTAACTAACCTAGACACAACTGACTGTGTAAGGTAGTGAGTATAAGTACTCAATAGAAGTGAGAAAAACAAACTGTACCTCAGACTGTGATGAGCAAAGTCTGAGGTGTGCAAAGACAAACTGTGGCTAAGTGTGCTAGGTTATTACATAATCAACTTGTCATACTGGGTAGCACACATAGTGCACCAACAAAGCTAACCTATAAAGAAGGTCTATGGTAGCATGTCAGTAAGGTAGCTGTAGGGTTAATATAGTAAACATACCTCAGGCTTCTGTGGTAAGAAGACTGAGGTGCATGAGGAAAAACTAACTGCCTAAGTGCGAAGAATTATTACATAAGCTTGTATGCTGTAAGCAAATAAACATAGGGGACACATGTTCCAACACAAAGTTCCATGACAATGTGACCATTCCATAGTAACAGGCAACTAGCCATAGCAAAAAGTGTTGTTGGGTGCATCTGTCCAGCCTGGACCTAGCTAGGGGACTCTGTGTATTATGGAGCACTGTGGAGAGCTCCACAACTCAAAGTGATTTACTGATGTTGTCTGAGGAGATTTTTGCAGAGAGATTCATGGGGCATTGTTCTTCAAGATTTAGTTATTTAATTATTTGATATACTGCTAAAACTACTGTAATCTATTTTGAGTCTGACAGGATGCTGCACCATTCAGCTTGTTGGAGTTGAAAATGTAGTGGCCAGAACATGTTTCCAGAGCCAATGTCAGAACACAGACAGGACACTTCCAGAGCACTTCCAGCACCACCTTGAGCACCACTATTTTTTTGAAGGGGGCACATGGAGTAGGGAGGCCTAAGGTCCAAAGACAAGAGCACAGCCACAAGAGGCTTAGTCAGACGGAGACAGAGGCGAGCAGGAACAGGTTGAAGTAGATACATTGTACAACAACAGCGAAGGGAGAATCAGTCATCCATCAGATACTAAGACTACTCCAACGGGGTACTAGGCGGGCGCGAAGACGAAGGAGGAGAACGGTGGTGGTACTAAGACTGGGGGTGCGCAGACCATGACTACGAGAACAACGACACGATCCGGCACGTGATAATCCCTGGATGTTCGTTAATCTGTATTGTTACAACACACGATCGGGGGAAACTATAGATAATGTAGTTGCCTACATTTTCTTGACAGGCGAGAAGTCACCAGGTTTGTGTCACCTCAAGGATGGCGTGCAAGGAATACTGGACGCAACCTGGGAACCAAAGCCAACGACGGGAATGACTGCCGGATCTTGCATGGGGAGCGCGGCTGGTCAGTCTGCGATGGGAGTGGTGGAGGGTTTTTTTATAGAGGAATGAAGAGCGGAGTGGGGACTTGTTAAGCCCACGCAGTAAGGAAGGTGGTAAAACCAGGGTGAGACGTAATCGATTGTAATCGGCATCCTACCGTGTCTGCAATAACGATGTAGGGTGCTGACCATATAACTAGCAATTAGAGTAGAGAAGAGGGAAAATTTGGGTAAGCAACTTGCCACAATTTTTTACGCATGGATGCACGCACAGGTGGTCCATTGCAAGGAAAACTGCGGTGGGGCAGGATCCCTGGCTTTCCATCACTTTCAACCTGCGCTAGAATGCCACCTTCAGGTGAGGCTTCGAAAACGGCAAAAGGATGGGCTGTCTTTACATGCTGGAGATAATCGATTGACGCCCTTCCCAAGCGATCACAACGTCGAGGGTTCCATTGGAGTCTGCGAGTTCCATATGGTTTGTCTCAAACGCATCAGAAACCTGATCATCTACTCACATGAGCTGGGCACGATCGGATGACCGGAGCCAGGCATTCCAGTCTTTCGGTAACGGCAATTTAAATTCGGGGCATCTTCCATCAATACTCGAGCCACGGATGGCATATTGCGATGGGCTCAGCCCTACACGCGTTCATGCACTTAATACATTTGCAGTGAGAGTCAGACCCACCGCGATCGATGTCACATCGAAGATCACGGGATATTATGTCTGCCAAATGCTAGAACAGGAAAAAGGCATTGCGCTATCAGCGCGTGTGTTGAATTCAAGGTCAGCTATTCGAAAATCCACTTGTACCCCGCCAGAACGTGTCCACTCACCTGACATGGAGATATCTTTGTAACATGTAGATGCTAGCCTAGGCCAGTATCGAACTGCAGTGTGCCCAAGCGTCCAGACCGATATGTGCATCGATAAATGAGATGTTCGTCGGTGGCGAATCGCCAGTCGGCTGTATCACATCCTACTTCTGGGATTGGAAGATTGTAGGTAAACATGCCGATGCATCACCACGTCTTCCTTTGACACGTTTCCGCCAACCCTTCTATGCGTGACTTCCGCAAACTTGAAAACGCCGGAACTTGTGGAGTCGTGTGATGAGGCTCAGGGATTATTACCAAAGTGGTAACGCTCCACCGTCAAATCCAAATCTTCGTCGGTACCCTGATCTTGAAGAGCACGATGTGACTTTGGTGATATACCGGCACATGGCCTGAGGAACGTATAGACCATATATTAGATACCGCGAGCGAGTCTACGACGGCATCGTTCTTCCCCCCTCTAAACTCTAGGACGAGCTGTGTTGACGAGCTCGCCTGCGACAACGATGGGTGCGTACCAGCAATCAGAGAGCCTGAGGCAGCCGTATTGACAACTCGCTGAAGGTGCGAAACGGATTGAATTGGTAACTCGGAGTAATGTGGTTGCCGTCACCTTTGTGGGTGAAAGTCAGGTTGTAGGAGGACATGATGAAGGTGAAATTCGTCGATGGAACATTACAGGCGGACAGCAACAAGGTCCAATCATCCAAGCCAAGCATGACTACGTCTACTCCATTGTCGTCTCCCAGGATGGCCGGTGGATGGTAACTGGAGACTCGCGCCACAAGGCAATCGTCTGGAACACGGCCACTCTTCAGAAAGTGCGCGAGTTCGCAGAACACGGCAACTCGGTATTGGGGGTCGATATCTCGAGCGACTGTACTAAAATTGCCTCTGTGGACCTCAACCACGCCCGGATATTCGGCACCGCTTCCAGTAAACGACTCCTTCCTCCTCTCCCACACCCTTACGTTGCCGGTGTCAAGTTCTCCCCAGATGGCAGTCGATTTGCTACCGCTTCGCGTGATCACGGCTTCCGCGTCTACAATACCCACAATGGCAATATCTTGTTCGATTCAGGTCAAAAGGGTTCAACCCGTTCACGGCCGTACTCTCCGTTGACCTGGTCATTCGATGGCCAACAACTGTTCGTCGCTTGTGAAAGCAAGATCGCTTGTTTTGACCTTTCCAAATCATCGTATTCAGAATGGTCGATCCACGAAAACCCCTCTCAACCGGTGTCTATAGCATCCAACGGCAGATTCATTGCATGTTCCGCGGGCTCATCGGTTTCACTATGGGATTGCGTGTCCCACAAACAAATCAGTAGCATTATCTCACATACTGCAGAAATCCTCTGCTCTACTCTCTCACTACGTGGGGGGTATCTTGCATGTGGATTGCGTGACGGGAAAATCACAATCCACAATCTCAGAGATGTCCTTCCCTCAAAGTGTTTCGATGGTGGTGTAAGTGTACGTTTGCTGGTCTTGAAGCTCATCGCTAACAATCATTACGTTGCATAAAATTTTAATGTG
Organism: Pisolithus tinctorius; assembly: GCA_024663395.1. Lineage (NCBI taxonomy): Eukaryota > Fungi > Basidiomycota > Agaricomycetes > Boletales > Pisolithaceae > Pisolithus > Pisolithus tinctorius. The sequence continues at coordinate 1,315,000 of JANFAH010000012.1, read as the reverse complement.
TCGGCAACTCCATGCTGCTTAGCTTCCGCTCGTACAAGTGAGTGAAGAGACCCTCAAATCATGGTTACAGGGCGACGCGACGAACACCGAAAGGCTACTCTCAGAAGAGATCACAACTGCTTCAATCCCTAAATACTATGTGCTTGCGAACCGTGCTCTGATAAGGGTACGTTTGAATCATTTGGCATCTGCGATAGAGGACGCCAAGGAGGTCAGTCTGCTTTTTCATCCTTCCATGTGCATGTTTGCTCATACATACACCTCAAGTCCCTCCGGGTTCAGCCATCGCCTATGGGCTATATCTCGATGGCGATTGCTCTACTTGGCCAGGGCGATCGAGAGGGTGCGCTATGCGCATTCGACCATGTCTTTCACGATTGTGAGCTTGACGACAACAGATTTCTCTTACTACTAAAGGTGCGCGAGGTGATCTAGACCATTCTCACAATTCATCCACGTTTCCCTCAGTCGATCCTTGTGTTCGAATCCGGGAATCAAGAAGAGGCGATAACTCGCGTAGAGCACCTTGCTTCGAGAGCGAACCATAATGACGATAACGACGCTATCTACCTTTACACACTGGCATGTGCTTCGCACGATGCAGATATATAAGTATCGCCCCTGATACATTCCGCAGGTCCTTGGAGCTATGTGTGTGAAGAAGAGAAATTACGGACGTGCGATACCCTTGATCAAGCGCGCGAAGGATCTAGCCCCGAAGGGCAAACAATGTCCTCCGTTAGTAACGATTTCACTCGTAGGTCTTCTGCCATTACCATCTGTCGATCTAACCCTTCGTGAAGATATCTGGGTGGAGTTTCAATGGGTTAGACATCGTCGCTCAGCAACGTCTGTGTGAGACCTTGTATGCTGAAGAACATACTGCCGAAGCCGTGAATATTCTCCTCAATATCATCAGAACATCAGACGAGGAGATTCGAAGGGGCAATGCAATCGCAGACTGGGTTGCAGGTACGTCTTGTAGCTATCAGTCTTGTTGACACATACATTACATAGCGTCTGTCATCAGATTTTACCAAAAAATGCGTTGCGACGCTGGAACATGTCGGCGATGAAGCCTTTGGAGCTGCAAAATATGATGACGCAATAACACAGTACTCTGCTGCGTTATCCCTCGGTCCTTCAAGTCCTGCCGGTCTGCTTATCAAGCGAAGCAAAGTTCGAGCAGCAAAAGAGTTGTGGGAGGGTGCACTGCAGGATGCAGACGAGGTGTGCATGGTATCCTTATATGACTCCGTTGGTTCCCTACAATTGTTGCATAGGCGGTGAAAGTGGACCCCTCCAGTCCTTGGGGCTATGAGGTCAAGCACGTGGCGCTTCACGGAGCGAAACGGTATAAAGAAGCGACCGAGGCTTTTGAGGCCATGCTGCAGGTAATTGAACGTTCCCATAACCTCACAATCAAGCGTACGTACCTCCTGTATGAATCTCATACCCACAAATGACAGTTTCACAGAATTGCGCAAGAACTACATTTCTCCATCCCAAGTTATTGGGGTTATTGATCCTATCGTCCGCGAGATCCTCAAAAATTGCCCCCTTGTCGTTATCAATGTCAAATCCGGTTGCCTTTGCGACGGCGCGGAGCGGATGCGTATCTTCAAGGATGATCCGTCTTGCAAAGAGCTCGTTTCAACCATGACGACAGAAATAGACAAAGAACGGATACTACGAGTGGCTTCAGGCTTTTTCGGATATGTTATGTTCTCGCATGTGTGGCAGGGAAACGAGCCGTCATTCCAGGATGTCAACGTAGTCAAATCCGTGTGGAACCTTCCAGACACGCCCCTGAATGCGAAGCTACGCAATTTCTGCGAGGAGGCACGCAGACTTGGTCACAATTGGGCCTGGTCAGATACGTGTTGTATCGACAAATCCACGAGCTCTATCCTTGTCCAATCTCTCACCTCTATGTACAAATGGTATGCAGATTCAGCAGCCACCCTCGTATTTCTTGCCGATGTACCACATTCGTCCAAGCCCGGGGACCTTACGGGTAGTTTATGGATGACAAGAGCATGGACCTTGCAAGAGCTTCTCTCACCCAAGGTCATCTTTTTCTACGACTCTGAATGGAAACCATACCTCGGTGATATCGTCCCGAACCACAAAGAATCTCCGAGGATCATGCAAGAGCTAGCCGATGCTATCAAGATTCCCAATGGAACCATTGTCACGTTCTCTCCAGACGACCTCGGAGTGCGCGAGAAACTTCGTCTTGCTTCGACGCGCAATGCGACGGTCGAGGAAGATGTCGCGTATTCTCTCATCGGCATATTCAAGTCCGATATCCACCCTCGCTATGGAGAGAGAGCCGACGCTCTCGGACATCTCCTAGAGGAGATCGTGGCTCGCACTGGCGAAGTTAGCGTGCTTGCGTGGTCAGGGAAATCATCGTCATACAACAGTTGTCTCCCGGCTTCCATTTCCGTTTACAGCCAAGTTCCTTACAACCCTCCGCCACTCGAAGGGGAGGAAATGAAAAAATGTGTCAAGGAATTGCATGACAAGTTACCCCGGCAAGATGTCCTAAGTATCTATAATTTGATCAACCGTCTTTCCCCCGCCCGTTTTGCGGCCCGACGTCTACACCTTCCATGCATCGTTTTCTTTGTGAGAAGTCTCGAGAAGTCATGCAAAGGCAATGAGAAGTTATATCGTGCTAAAGTATCAGGGCTTGGCCAGGTGGCGTTCACGACCGCAGACGATCTCCCGCTGAACGAGCCACGGAAATTCGTCTTCGCGCATCCGTGGATTCGTCATATTCGAGGTTCAAGTAGTGGGATCATCTGGGGAAGTGACTTGGAGTCTGATGCTGATATCGAGTCAGGTTTGCATGATGATGCTGGATTGGATGAAGTTACGCCATTACACCCCGCACCGAGGGTTGACAACTATACCCGGGCACTAGAGACGATTGTTCGCCTCGGACAGCCATTCAGTGCGTTGCTTCTCGTACAGGAGCCGAGTGGAGAGTACAAGAGAGTCGCTGCAGAGAACCAAATCGTCGTCCCAGGACTCGGAACCCACATTACCGCCAGAAATATTCGGGCGATGGTGCTGGAAATCCTGTGACACGTGTGGGAGGTTTGGGCTTAGTTGGGTTGGTCTACCTTTCGTCCTTTATCTCGATCGTTTATTCATTTCGCGCTGTTTCCGTTGTGATAATAGCTCCCCCTCCTAGCTTAACCTGAGGTTGAACTAGAGAAATGTTCATGTTCATGCGCCGTAGACGACAGTCTCAATAACCTCTCCCTCTATTACCGCTATTTGCAGGACATTCAATCCTGTTATGTAGGTAACATTTTTGCGCGGTGTCATGAATTCAATGAAATGGCTTGCGGGGGGTTTTCGGACGTCACACAGTCGTCCTCATCATAGCCCTACCAACGTCGTTACATATGTTGTTCATGTCAGCGTGGTTGAACATCCTCTCTGCTTTCACCGGCCCCTTCCAGCGGGTGCTCACGACCCTCGCATAATGCACATCGGTGTCCTCGCTATCAATTTGTCATGGCATTCCTTAGGGCTACGGTGATATCCCCGTCCCTAACCGCAACATTCCCTACTAGTAGCTGCCACATGGAGAGTCAGATCACGGCAATGGTTACCGCCCCGTTATGTTGTTGCAGTGTGGAGATCACCGGGTGCCGGTGACGAAAGTCTTCCCGGCAGTGAATCTGTCACTCAGAGACTTGTCTCTTTGTCGTCACTACCTGATGATAACCGCGGGATACGACGACTGCCCTAGTCCCTTTGCGCATAAAGGAGCAGCGTTGGTCCTTTAATTACACAACCAGCATATCATCAGGACAGAGGTATCGCAACGACTAACGATCATCCTAACCAACATACCTAGACATATTCATCATCGCGCGCCGTTTCCTCAGATGGAAAGTAAGCCCCGTCGTGACGATCCTGCACCGCTAATCAGGGTCAGAATTGTAGGCCGGTACTAGGCGTTCGCTATTCCGAGACTACAATTCGTAGTTTCATGCACGGGAACACGTCGAGGGAAAAGGCATCATTTGTAACAACAGCACGGAGACAAACTCGATATACAGTTTTATAGTACATGCATGTATCAAAGAGGTGAAAATCAAAAAGGATGATCAGTTCTGGAGCTTAGCGACATTCTGGATGTGGACGTTGGTCTCATATTGGTAAAGAGCATCCGCGAGTGCCCGGTATATAGTCGAAACTGTCTGGAGCCGCGTTTGGAACTGTGGGCAACGAAGTTAGCTCTGGTCTTTTGTCTAACGAAGATAGAACGAACCATTTTGGCACCGGCACTGCTAGTTGTGAGTTCAAGACTTCTTTCGATCTCGTTGAGATCCGTATGAATCTCATCGTGAACTTGAGTCAAGTGTCATTATGTATATGGTCAAGAACACTCACCAATTGCCAGATTTTTCCGAAAACGACCAGCTTCTCCTTGATCAACTCCATGTCGGATTTCAAGGGATCAAGGATAGTTTGAATTTTGACCATTCCTTCCATGGCTTGTCTCTGTTTTTCAAGTTCTTTCTGCAGCCTTGCCAACTCTGCAGTCTTTGCTGCGGGGTGATTTCATGAGAAAATAGACAATTGTGAGTTAACGGTACACACCATTCCGATCCCGAATCGTCTGTGCTATCGCTATGCCTTTTCTGACTGCTTGATACATTGCCACCTGGCACGGCGTTCAGTTTTAAGTGACAGAGATGCACACCGCAAGAGGAGTAATTCATACAGCGGCACCAATCCACAGAAGTGGGCACAATATACCAATTGCAACGCCACCTGCTGCAACACCTCCAAGGCCAACAAGGGCCGTGGCATCAACGAAAGCCTTGAAAAAGTTTACTATTGTTACGATGATTAACGGCATCAATGGAACATACCCGCTTAGTCAGTCTACGGAGACCAGTTTGTTCAGTATGGAGTGCATCATGTGCATAGATAGACATACCGAGAGATCTCCTTTTTAATTTTATCCAGGTTTACCCTTAGATCCTCAACTCGAGCTTCTAGTTGACGACTGGACTGCAGAAATGCCACTACATCGTCCTGGAAACGATCTACATCATTTCGCAGATCGTAAAAGCCCTGTGAAAGGTTTGAGGAATTCTTCACATCATCCTGTAGTTGCTACATGGCAGGAACGAAGCATGGGTACGTGCTAATATGCATGTCAGCGAACTCCCATACCTTGCGGTATGCCTGAATTTCTTCTTTCTTTTCAGGAAGCGTGACATTGGTGGCAGCCATCAGATTTAAGAAGTCACCAGCGAAATCTAGGAACAATAAATAAGACACCAGAGACAATGATAGACGAAGTACCCCACTCACCATTTGCAGTTGCACGAGCATGCCCGGCAACACGACGCGATTCCCACAGGAGGCGGATGTACTCCTACGGACCATAGTGAGACAGGGACGAAGTTAATGAACAACATGGAAAGTTGACCTTGTGATGCATCTTCCACCGATCGGAAAGTTTCTTCATACTCTGTTTTTGCGCTTTCGTGCCGCACCTTTGGGCCTCGTGGAGACCGTTAGCGACGTTGTTGAAACATACTTCAATAGAGTAAGCGGAGTCTCCCAGGTCTCTGACTGCTTTTTGAAGTTCTAACTTGGCTTGAGGGGACTTGATCGTATCGTTAACGACCTTCAATACTTCCTCGGACGGTGGCTGATAAGGGGGAACAGGATCATGGACGTTAAATGCGAGTTCTTGAGACTTGGAAGTGGCATTCTCCTTTGGACTTTCAGCATTGAGTGAGAGAACGTCACCACAAAAAGGTAGACCAAGGTCATTAATATCGACGGACATATCAGCGACGGGGGTAGAATCGACGAGGGACCAACCTGCGTTTCCTGGTTCAAGAGTTCAGATAATTTATAGGTATGTAACGCAAGGGATAGGAATTCCGACGTGTTGGTCCCAACCAAATGTGAACTCGCGGTTGACAGAAAGAGCCCTGAACCGCACCAATTCCCGATCACGTACGACGGCGTAAAATGCCTGCCGAGATAAGTAAAATTGATAAGTAAAATTAATTGCAAAAACCTGCATGCTGTGATGGCCAAGTCTTGTGGGTGAGGACACGTGGAGCAACAGATCTCGGATAGCGTTTCAAAAGAACATAGACGCACACCTGTTAACCAGAGGGGATATTGGACTTCCATTTCCACAGAAAAGCTTGAATAACTTTAATGACAGCTCCACACGCAGTCAGGCCTATCTGATCTTGTACAATCTATAGGTGCCTGCAAGTTCTAACGTTGTGGATACAGACAGGCATCCAGCGAATCTCTCGCCGGCGTCAGGATGTCCTGGGCACGTGTACCAGTAATCTTGTGGATATCCAGAAAGATGGAAAGGGAGATATGTCCATAGGGCTTCATTACCAAGTGGCCCAACCCACAATCCCACACGGCGTCACTTGATAGTAATAGTGGGAAATACCAGCAGGGAGCAAGTCGCAGTTGCTGAACGCCGGACATTTTCAATTCCGCCGAATCAAAATGTGGCTCGGGGGAGGACATAGCTTGCGTGTGACGAGTAGATGTGCCGTTACAGAATTACCCATACACGCATACTCCATGTATCTGAATGGCATTACCATGAGGACTCGATAGGGCAGAGGGGATCGAATCTAAGGCGACGGGCAGATCAGTTTTCGAGAGATTGGAGAGACAGACAAACTTGGATAAACCTAGAACGTCGTTACCACATACGATCTGACGTCTGCAAGTGTGCATAGACGACACAGGAGGATAGCAGCATCATACAGTCTCACCGAGTGTTTCAGTTATGCACGCAAGCCGAGTGATGAGGATATCCTAGACATGTGGATGTCTGAAGTGATGGCTTACCCAGATAAACAAAACACGTTCCCTCCTGAACGGCAGCGTAGTCCACACGCTGTTACTTTATGGGTTCGAAGTGGGTTTGTAGAGCAGCACAGTGTACTAAATCGGCACAGAACAAGCCACTGAGGGGCCCGTACTGTAGCTCCCTTCGGCATTTGCCGGGTTATGGTCTCCGCAGGATTCCAAAGGTGCGACCCCACTATCCAATCGAACTTTCGAAAGCTTGACTCATCAAGTTGTAGCGTGTTGCAGGGCTGCATTCCCGGTGGCGTTATATATCGTTATTCTTAGTGGAGGTTGACTTCCGTTATGTATACACCGAGCGATTGGATCATTTGGGCGTTTGTCTTTTCGGTGGCCTACCCATCATCGATCCATTGAAACTCTTAGCGTCTCCAGTGTCCGCTTGTTCAAGCCTTTGATTCAGCATGAGGCAGGACCCTCCTCCGGAATACAGAGATGTCACTGGGCTGAAGGAGGAGATTGCCGATCTGGTTGGCAGGGTGGATGCCATTGACAAGCAATTCCTACAGATCAGACGAGCTCTCTCAGAGACTATCCTTGATTCGATTGATCAATTTAAGAAATTTCGTGAAGTGGGCCGCCCTTTCTTGCCGCATTCTACCTGTCATTGACGACTACCACGTATCCTTCAGAATTATATACAGCTTGTTTGGAAGTCGAGGGAGACAGCAGCGAAAGCCAGCGCCGTTACTAAAGGTGACATGTTCTTGGTACATTGGGATTTCCACACCGTTGACGGATGATGGTCAGACTTCTGCGGCGATTTGTTGACTCATTTGTTGAATGCGGACATCACTAACGATGAGAAGGTTAAAGAACTCGAGGCTGTGATCAAGGTATGCAGCGTGCTTTACGTTTCGCTTTCTTGTTATACACGAATTATCCCCAGTATTGGCAGGGGAGCGGCGAGATTGATTCCCAGATGGGACAAGACTTCGATAATCTCTGTGATGCACTAGGAGACTTCTCCACCACCATACGCAAGCGACTGGAAGATGCACAAGCTGCGGAAAGAGCCCTGAAGCCTGAGATTGACGAGCTGAACAAAGAAATCGCTCGATGCGAATTGGGGTCCAGCCGGTAAATCGTTAAGTTCACCACTGTACCCTGCTTGACTGAATCACTGTTGATTTCCAGGACTCTAACCAACCTGCCCTTGGCAAGTAGTCTTCCACTTCGGCAGTGGATCATTGTATCTCACACGCACTCCCGTAGCCAAGCTCAGCATTACCCTTTGCTACCTTGGCTGCCGACGCGTATCAGAGGATGAGGCAATCTTGTCAGCAGAATGGAATTTCCTCCACCTTGTGAGCTTCATTTTGAGGCGATGCGATCGTCATCTGACATTAGTATTCCCTCCCCGCAGATACATGGGTGTGCGTACTGGGGCTGGTTTGACGTTCACACTAACTTTCGAAGCTCTTCGTGTCTCTATCTTGGCATGTAAGAGCATTTTGCGTGGGTCACCAGGTGGCGCCATTGAAGTGGTTGTATGCGATGTGTTTTTATACTTCTTCATTGTTCACTTACACTTACTGATGCAGTCCACATCGCTCAAGGAAGGTACCGCTAACTTGTTACACCTTTTAGAGGCCCCTGGCGGAGGTAGGCCTAAGCTTGGATAATTAGGAGGGCTTACACATACCATGCCAGTCGGACGTGCCAAAGATGCGCTGATGTTGCAACTCTCTGCTCGACTCGATGCTCTGCGTACGACTCAGTGTGCAATCGATAAGAGTGCAGCGATACTGAGGGACATCGACAACCTGAAAAGTGACACGAGCGCCCTTTCCAGTCAACTTACGTGTCTAAGCGATGTTTATAATTTGGTACCTTTACTTCTGGTACTATCTAACATCTGCTGACTTCCGCATAAAAAGCTTACCAAAGAATCCCTCGAGTTAGTAGACCTGATGAACGCAGACCCACCAGGCTTGGATTACGTCAGTCGGCCCATTTTTCACTTGGTTTGATAGTGTTGATTCACTTTAACATCAGAACCCCAAGGTTTCTGCCTTACGCATCACGTATTCTCCTCTTGGTGTTGCGTTAGACAATTATGCGAGAGCTTAAAGGACTCAATGCAATGAGCGGTAAGGGCGACACTCGTCCTTAAGCAATGTTTGATTCGTGTGGTTTGCGGTATCTCAACTATGAAGTATGGAGAAAATTCACTTCGTATTCTTAAGTTACGTTTGTCGTCGATAATGCTGTGTAACTGAGAGGGACAAGTAACCCATCCAATATTTCCGGAAGGAATGGAATGCCATGATCATATCGCGGCAGCTTCTGATGGGTGAGGAGCATCCATTTCCTCGAGGCTTAGGGTCTGCAATCCTATACAGAGTCCAAGACGCACATAGATAATACTGCTCATCCAACCCCAGAGCCAGTTAGTGGGTCACTATTACTCTTGATTGCCTCAGGGTTCGGCATCGGCGCCTAAACAAAAACCTCCCACCCTCTGTTCAGTAGGGTCCAGCATGTGGTCTCACCACGATAGGAAGGCAAAATAACCTATCGCAAGGAAACGTGCTGGACCTGATGGCTCGATAGCGAACCTTCTGATTTCCAAACGCCACCGCGGGCACCTGCACAAGTTCGACCTGGAAGTGCAGCCCTGCATCGTGTTCAATACAAAAGAGAACAAAGAAGCATGCAATTCTAGGTGGGTTGAGGTTGGCGCCAATCACCAGATGCGGATCAGGACTATCTGGGCGAATTCATAAAGTTCAGATACCAGTATAGTAACCGCTTGACGCTGTCTTCAAATGACCTCTTCACATTGCGTTCAATCTTCCCGAAGAGTGGTTACAAGCTTTTGATCTCCAAGCCGAAGGAAATGAGGGTTGTCCAAATGTGTCCTTGTCTGGTGTGCTACATTGCAATCAAATGATCTCATTCAAATCCAAGTTTGACTCGCACTGTTCCTATCGGGGTGCGAAGAATGATCGAAAGTGTCCTATCCCTTCTAGCCGAAGGGAATCCGAACATGCGGAGGCCTCATTCATGTACCCTAGCACGATGGCCTAAGATCCATCTCCCGTGTAGAGTATGACATTTAGCGAGTTGCGGTTGCGGGCAATTATGAGCCACCTACCTCCCTTTCATCGTCCTCCGCCACTTAGGTGTTTGAATTGACACTATGAGGTTCAACCTAGATGTCAGCAAGCTGAAGCAGGACGTTGGACAGAAACTGAAAGCCTCCGACATCGGAGACATGCAGAAACTAACGTCAGACTTGGCTAAATTGCGCAAGCTCGCGCCGGGCCTGGACGACCTGAAGAACATGATGTCCCCAGATGCAGATAAAATACAAAAGCTTTCGCTCGTACTGAAGGACGTCCAAGATCGTATCCCTGGCGTAGAAGATATCAGTAGCCTTACTAGACGAGGTGGCAATATCCAGAAACTGGTCCCATTTTGGGGAGGCGGCGATGAAACAAAGTCAAATGTTGAAAATCGGGCGATTGCTGCGCTGTCAGAATCAGAAGCGAAGAAAAATTATAAAAAGGCACAGAAGATCCTCGAAGCCCCGCAGTCAAAAGCCTTGACGCAAAGAAAGAGAAGATAAAGGCTTACCAAGCTGTAGGTTTAGTGCGGTGCAAAGCGAGCAGCAGTCAACTAACGTGGCTGCGCAGAAATTGAAAGTGGGAATGAACGAGTCCAGGGATCTAGCCCAAGGTTTCGTAGACCTGCAGACCTGCATTGGCAATTTTTATAAAAGCGTCACGGATTGGATGAAACAGAGAAACAAACTCCAAGAGGACATCCTTCAACTAGTCGCGGACATCAAAACCACAAAGGATAACATTCAGAAGTGCGTCGCAGTTCATTGTTTTTAGTTTTCCGATTGACGGCAACCTTGCCACCTCCAACGTGCAGGTTGACATCCAAAGTAAGGGCCATGAAACCCTAGCTGATACAATTCCACACTCACTCCGGTGCAGGCATTCTTAAGTGCGACCTCTGCACTTGGTCTCGGGACCTTAGCAGCTGGAGCTATTGCTCTCGGTATTCTTTGTCCCCTACTATGGGTTGGAGCTGCAGTGAGTGTATATATGTGACACACGAAGGACTGATCGGCAAGTCAGTCATGTAGTTTTCAGGTGTACGAGCAGTACAGGAAGGAAAGGCATTCTTAGACAATCTGAGGAAGAAGAATAGTATGTAGCACGCCTACAATGAGTTGTTGATGATATTAACCACATTTTATATTCGCAGAAAGTGGTGACGAAGTTCAGAGCAAACGCAACGAATTAGATGCCAAACTGTTGGCTCTCGAGGGACTGAAAAGAATACAAGTAATCCTGGAACCTGCGTTGTCCGACTTGAGTGTTATCGGGAATAAGCTTTGGGTGGTCTCTCAAATCTGGTCCTTCGTGAGTGCCATATCCAGGCTTATGTTTCGCAAAAACCTCTGCAACTCACATTTTTGGGTACCCAGATCCACGCGGACATAGTGGGGATTGAAAAAAGCTTGGATATGGCTAGCAAGGGAGCAAGGGAGGCGGTGAGCGACAGTTTGCGTGAAAGGGTTTTCTTGAACAACTTCCATCCTAGTTATTCAAGGCTCGTTTAGAGACAGTGACTTCCGTCTACTCGCTGTTGGGTGAAGCTCTCAGTCAATACGAAACCGCTGTCAAAGCGATTGCTTTAGGAGGATGAGAGTTCAGTTGGTGAACCGAAGACAGACACGGTAAGTTCAGTGATATTTAAATATTCAAAAATGGGCTTTGCGGTATGAAGAGTGTTTGTAGGGCTAGTGACATTGTAACGATTCACGATCATACACGACCGTCAATGCCTCGGAATAAAGATTCTTACTTCCGTTCTTTCTCTTTCTTTATGTCTCCCATTTTTAGCTATTTGTTTGTCTCCTGCCACTCTCTGGACATATATAAACTGTAGTTACTGATGTATGTTCTCCAGTCTACCTCGAACAGAGACTTTTGGCCAGTTCTTCATTAGTGAAACATCCTTCTTGCATAGCTGAAATTCCAGCTTCCAGCTGAGTGCTAAGCCTGGCACAGCTGAGCCTGGACCTGAACAGGCTGTCAGGACAAAAATAGGGCTATGGCTAGTGCCAGAATGTTCTAAGACTTATCAGACATGCTCAGCATCATAGACACAATGACTGCATTGACAATACTTTATCAGACATGCTACACAATGTGAGTAAGTGTATGTGTCCTCAGGGGGTTACCATACTCACCTCAGCATTGTAGACACAATGACTGAGGTGTAAACTAAAGTAAACAACTCTACAAGTACAAGCATGTCAGGCATGTGACTGTTGACTCCAACATGCCCCCTCAACTGAACATGTGTGAACATGGAAAGAAAGGAAAATATGAAAGCATGTGACAATGTCCATTATGTGTAAGAGAACTCCACATGCAGAAAAGAAGAACTGAAAAGAAAAGCATACTGAAAAACAACCATGGAAAGTGACCATTGAAAACCACACCAATGCCCCCTCAATGGGACATGAGTGAGAGGCCCATCACATGATGAGAGAAAGAAGGACATGGGAGAGCTTTAGTGAGAACATCAGCAGTATTCCAGGAGGATGTGAGCCACTCAAGGAGGAAGGTTCCTGTAAGATCATGCTGGGATTGTCTCAAGCTCATGTGTGTGAAGTGTACTGTATGGTATTTGCACAGTAAGATGTAGAGACAAAAGAAAGATGTCTCTAAATCTTTTGAGACAATGTTTATATATGAAGAGGCATGTGATACAAAGGTATCACATGCCTATACTAAGTAGTTCCTCTTTTCAGGGTATGACCCCTAACACCCTCCCCTGTAGAGCTGACCCAGGCTTGGAAAGAAAAGAAAAGAAAAGAAAGAGAAGGAAAAGAAACATATGTGCAAAGGTTAGGCTTCACAACTGATACCTTGAGGGTTAGACCTTGAAGTTCATGTGCAGGGAAAGGGTGTTGAACCCAGTCCTTTAATTGGAGAGTTGAGTCTCCAGAGGGAACACTCCTTCACATTCATGACCTATCTTCATCCTCAAACAGGTCATCAGTCATTTTGCCCTCCTTGGGCTCAGAATCTTCAGCAGGGGGATTTCCCCTGACAGCAGAGGCTCCCCCATGAGGACAGTGGGGGAGGTCATAAATAAACATTGCAGAGGTGAATGCAGAGATGATCTGCTGATTGTCAGCCCATAAGGGTGTGTGACCTGGAGGGACCTGGTTGATGGTGCAACCAATGGCTTGAGCCTGATGCTTGTACCACTCCTTTGACCTGACATTGCTTGGGGGGCAGGGTTTGGTGAGAGCCTTCCTCAGGGGCTTTATTTTGGCCATTACCTGAGGGTTGTTCTCTCCATTTGCAATGATGCTGTTGACATATCCCTGGCCTGCTTGTTGAGCCCAATGTAGTGCATCATCAGCATCATACATGCTGACCCCATTAGCAGCAAGATATGCTGTGATTGAAGCCCTGTTGGCTGAGGTGGTGAACTCACCATCCCAGGGATGCAATGCACCTTTGACTGGGCTGACTTCTGCCCAGTTGAGGAGGGACTGGTATCATCCCCTCACTGCAAGCAGGCAAGCCAACTCATGCATCCAGACATTTCAAGTCCTATGGCTCTGGGGGACTAGTGCCAGACACTCATAGAGGAGGAACCCTTGGACATTGCACAGAGACAGGGGATCATCTTCTGTGTCAGAGTTATCTGGCCTGCTGGATGTCTCCAGTACTCCTGGGAGCATGGCCATGAGTGTGGACTTGCCATCTTTGCCCCAGTGAGGGCACCTCTGTTTTTTGTCAATGAACTCCCTCCAAACCTCAACAGGGCTGTTGAGTGGAGGAGCATTCAATGGTAGTTCAGGGATACCCCTAGACTTCCCACCAGAGGGCTTGGCCCCTTTTGCCTTGTGAGGAGGTTGTGTCCTCATGGAGGACTGAGCTTGGGAGCTTGGTTCAGGCCTTTGTTCAGAGACCAGTCAAGTCTCATGTGGTTGGACTGCTATGTGGTCAATGAGGGCAGGGGTAGGAGTTGATCCTACATCAGGCACTGCAGTTGGGCCCACAGGAGTGTCTGCTATCTGCTCCTGTGGCACTGGAGCACCTCCAGAGGGGCCAGACATAGGTGGGGGTATCCCCACAGTGGAGGCTTGTTCCTCCTCTGCTTGGGGTCAGACCACCTTCCCCTTTCCTTTGAGAGCCTCTCTCCTCTCATGGGATTTCTTGGAAGACCACACAGGGGGCTTCCACTCACTCAATGCAAGGTCAATGACCTTGTTTGACCCCAACTTGCATCTTTTCCACAAGTTGAGGTATGTTATAAGGTCCTGTGCCTTTTGGATGCAGGGAGCCTTTTCTTCTGGCTCCTTTAACACTTTCACATAGAGCTGGCAGATAGCATCCATGGTGTTGAAGAGGGCAACAGGCCCCAGGATGCCTCCTTCAAATCATACAGCCCAGCCATACAGTCTCTTGCCCACCAGGTCCAGTGGGACGATTCCCAACCTGAGGTTGCACTTCACACTGTCCATCTTTTTGCCCTCATAGGCATAGAGATTGTCATTGATCCTCACAAAGAGGATTTTATTTTTACCATCTGAGCCTTCATCCAGACTAAGCACATGATGGGGCTATTCAGTCCCATTGAATTCAGGGAACATTGTTCCCTGTATGTGAGCAGAGGGTGCACCCTCATCTAGAGTCATGTGGAAATTGCTAGGGACATCTGGGAAGTTGACAGCATGGTTGACCACCATCATGTCCTCCATTGGAGGATGGTGAGGCCATCCATGCTGCAATGAGGGTTGCTCCCTCAAACTGTGAGCACCAGCAGGCTTTGCCTGCACCCTCCCCCCCAAAACAAATGTTGCAGCAGGGAGGACTGTCTGAGATGTGGAGGGACCAGCTCCAGTCTGGTCAAGGATGCAGTGGTCAGGGCCACCAAGGGACACAGTTTGTATGCATTTGAAATCATGTGCCTCCTGCTTGACTGATGTGGGAGCTGGGCATGTACAATGGAGTTTGTCAATCTTATCCCGTAAGTGATGAATCTCATTGTCATGGTCATTGTGGTCATCCTCAAGGTATGCAATGCAATGATGCATGTCATTGTAGGGAGAACAGTGGATGATGCATGCAGCCTTGTCTGCAAGGTTGAATATTGCAGGTGTGAGGCCTGCTTTGGAGAGGGCCATGCCCTGGGAGATGTGCAATGTGTAAGCATTGCACATCATGCACTTGGAATCATGATGCCAGATGAACTTTACATTTCTGATCCACCCTTATACCCTTTGAAGACTACTGCCCTTCTGCCTACAGGCATTGCCAAAAATTCCACTGCAGCATTTATCTACAATTTACAAAGCAACAGTTTGCCCCTTGTTGATCCCTTTGATTCCAGTTCCATTTCCCTGACTCATCCCTTCTTGTTTTCAACTGCTACTGCCATTGCTCCACTGACAATTTCAGCCTTACATTCTACTTATCAGTTTGATCCCATTTATCATATCCTA
Organism: Pisolithus tinctorius; assembly: GCA_024663395.1. Taxonomy (NCBI): domain Eukaryota; kingdom Fungi; phylum Basidiomycota; class Agaricomycetes; order Boletales; family Pisolithaceae; genus Pisolithus; species Pisolithus tinctorius. The sequence continues at coordinate 1,299,603 of JANFAH010000012.1, read as the reverse complement.
AAATACAAGCCTGTACAGTGAGGGACAAAAGCATGGCAATGTTTGTGAGGTGTGACTTGCTGCTGATGTAGCTCAGGCTATTCTGCACAGATAATCATGATACATATACCATTGGAAAGGGGTGACTCTAAGCTTTCCAGAGCACTAAGGGCAGTCTAAACAAAGCAATAAATGCAGAGATACACCCTATTCTTTCTGAGAAGTGCATTGCAATGCTTTTGTCCCTCAATTTCCAATGTATAGTATTAGTCCACTCCTAGTACTTGGTATACCCTCCATTGGCTTTAAACACTGCCTCAACCCTCCTAGGCATGCTTTCAATCAACTTCTGACACACCTCTGGCTTAATTGCCTCCCATTCCATTTCCACTCTCTCCCAAAGCTCCAACATTCCCCTGGGTGCTGTCTGCATACTCTGCTAGCCTTTTCTTTTTCTTTTTTTTGGTGGATGTAGATGCTAGGAAGGCAACTGACTAAGTCAGCCCCTTAGTAGCACATTGGGATTTGGGGTTTTCACCCAAGGATCATATCAGAGCATAATCATATAACCATAAACCCATAGTATCACCCAGGGGAAATGCTTGATGTGCACTGGTTAAGGTAGTGTGGGACTCCCCACCTTGTTGGTACCTATCTACCATGCTCCAGAGGGTGCCAAGGTGTAATACCCACTAAAACCCCTGACTTCCAATGAGAACAGTCTCTTGTTTTATAGCTCTATTACCATAGTGTTTAGCATCCATTTGAAGATGGTTGAATTTTAATCTTAGGTTTATGGTATGAACCCATTTATTATGGATCTCATCATGTGTTTGGATGCTCTCAGCCATACCCTTGTTGATGACCCAGTCACAATGTAATTTCCATATTAGGTGGGCAGACTCTAGGACTAATATTGTGAAAAGCCAAGTGTCTCTGATCTGTCATTGTCCACTGTGATGGAAATCTGCAAGGCCAGCATTGAGGATCATTCCAAAATTAATGGTGGGCCAGTGGGATCCATGCATCAACCATAGGCATTCCACTGTCACACACCAAAGGTGTTTGGTGACATGGACATGGATATTGCTGATGAATGGAGATGAAAGACTAGAGCCCTAATGCACAGAACACAGCCAGGAACATTGGCAGTCATCCTTCACACAAGAATGAGTTGTCAATGCCAAAGAAAAGAGAATGAAGTGAGTTGAGCACCCATAAAAATTCTTAGTGCCCATGTATGGCATTCCAGTTTTTGATGCATCTCCACCATTTCTGCAGATACTGACACCATTCCCACACTTGCTTATAGTGCTCAGCCATGTGATCCTACCTTCCAAAATTGGGAAGGATCCTCACACTCCACACATTTCTACAGCACTCCCTCCAAAAGATGCTCATTTCACTAATCCTTCTGATATGGCCCCCTCCACATCAATCATTTCACTTGTCCCCTTTGCTATGGACCATGGCTATGTATATTTACCAGGAGTTCCTACTAGCTTCCATCCTTGTCTGCCCCTCTCAGCCCATCCAGCTTGGACAGCATGTTCTTTTTGTCAGTATAACCTCCAGAAGGACATGCTTTGGTTGTCTCAGGTCTGTCATTCAGTTAGAAAGGTCTTATGTGGTCATTTCAGTCTGTTTGGTCCAAGAAGCATATGGATTCTTCCTCCCTGCTCCCCACAACACCTTCATACCAATCTTGTCCATCATTCTTCCAAAATTCTGACAGTTACAGTATAATCTGCTGTTCTCCACTCTCCCTGATTGCATCCATGATGAGTATGATGCACATCTTGCCTTCTTGTTGCAAGATACAGCAGATAACACTCCCCCTTCATCCTCTCTTCCAACAGAGTCTCATTCATGAAGTTTTTATTTGCTTCACTGAGAGGACAGTTGGAGGGGAGGGGAAGTCCAATCCCCTATGCTCCTTTCACCCCACAGACTCCCAAAGCTTGACCCCTTTTGACACCTGACACCTGCCATCCCCTTTTGGATGTCCTATATTGGCATCAGATCAGTGCTGCCTCTCTGTCATCCCACCTTGGCTTAGAAGCAATTCCTTCAAGATGTGACATGCACAGCCTCCCCCTAATGTGATTCCAGTGTGCTTACTCACTTTCTGACAATGCTTGACTCATACTTTGAAATTCTGACTGTCCTTGACTCACCTATTGCCAATACTTACCAATCTTTGGCTTTGCTTACTGATTCTTTGCTTTTTGGCTTATTTATCCTTACCAATGCTCACCAATGCTTTCTAAAGTCAATTACCCACCACTTACATTCCTTACTTATCAGTTACCAATCACTTACCAAGTGTTTACACCTTGTTTTCCATAGGCAATGCCCCTGTACTGTATATAAATCACTGTCCTTGGATAGCTAAAGGAATAAGACATCAGAGAGCCCCTCTTGCTCGCATTTTTCTTCATCTCTAAGTAATTCATTCATCAGCTTTGGTAGTTGAGACTTTATTAAGGGTCTAACTATTGTCTACTTCACTTATCATCCCCTATCATCAATATACTTCACTCCAAGTCCTCCCTAAGCCCGGATAAGCTTGGGACATTGAATTAAGTCATCATCCATCCTTCTGTAGGCTGACAGCAGTCTACCTCTATCACCTCCCCTTGGATTCTTGCTCCCTCTTTGTCAAGAGCACCCCAAACCCTCAGCACTCATCTTTGAGTGCTGTAACTTGCAAAACCTTGCCTGAATAAGACCTTCCACCATCTAGGTACCACATACACAGCAAGCATTTTACAATTTTCTTTGCACAAACATAGGGAAAAAAATCTTTGAAAAGATACTTTGTTTTATCTCATGTTCTCTGCTGAAACAAGTGGAAATAATGTTGAATTTTGAATGGTTTTTCTGACAGAAAACATGACACAGTGGATTTCCAATGTTTTATTGGTGAAAAACAATTACCATGACCCACCACCAAAAACCAAAAACAATCATCAAAAAAATCATTAGTACTGTTTGTTGCATGTTATGCAATACATTAATCTAATACTTTACCACAAAATAATTTAAACACACTGATCATTGAAGAACATGTAATGTTACATAGAACATCAAAAGTAAACAATATATGTTTTGTATGTGATAAGAATAAAAACATTTGGCCAAGTCTTTCAATGTTCACCTGAAAAAAAAACAGAACAGCAGTTCAATGTTTTCTCTAAAAACATGACATGCTAAACTATAATTTTATGTACAAGAACATGGTACTGAGAGCATGCCAAATGTTCTAGGTCAAATTACAGTGTCTTATCTCCCAGAAAACATGATAAATAAATAGTGTATTAAAATATCCTGTTCCACTACAGAACATTATAAACTATGAAGTAGGCATGTTATATGTAGAGGTGTTGTGAAGGTTCTGAGCTGTTTAGGTTCATTTGTGGGCATGACTGCCTTGTGCACTGATCCAAGTTTGTCTCTCTTTGACATTGTTTCATAGGTGACAAGCTGACCACTCCCTTCTAGTGTGCTTGACTTGTTTTTCCAATCTTTCAGCATCTCTGCCCTAGCTGCATCATCAGGCCTTGTACACCTGTCTAAATCCTTGCTGTCCTGCTCTGCTGTGCACTTAGTCTCTCAGTAGCTTGTCAGCATACTGAGGTCTATCTACAGGTTCTACAATTATATCCTAAAATAAAAGATGAAACACAAAACAGTACAATGTATCACTGATAAAATGACTCATCCAGTTCTTCCAATGAGGACCATGGTGGGTCTGTCATGCACAAAATATCCTGTTTGACAGTCGTGGACAGACAAACATGACAGTTTTACTCATTGAATTATTCCAATATGACACAACATTCCAGGGGTGTTTACAAATGTATACTAGGAATATTTAGGACATAACAATGCAATCTGCATGAGCCAATTTTTGTTATATGTTTTTGAAATTCTGACCCAAAAATGTGGCCAGTCCCCAAAAGAATTTGTAAAAATCCTGGAAAATGCGGAATAAGTAGCATTAGCCTAGTATGATTGCAATGTCAGGGTACAGCTGTCACACTAGTGAGGAGCAGAAAAAATTGAGCAAGTCTGAGGTTTGTGGTTGTGTGAATTGCTCTTAGACGCAGGAATGCCCTGTGGCTGCCCTTGAAAACCCACTGTAACATGCAACATGGCTGGCAGAGCTCAGCTGTTGTTGAAACAGGCAATGTATCATTCCCTGATACACCCAAATCTGACAAGGATCAGCACACAAGCAAATGCATGAGGACATGATCTCATGCTCCCAGCCCTGAGGCAGAAGATGAAGAACTGGAGTGGAAATGCACCAATGTACTTGACAGTTTGAAGTTCACAGCCAGTGAGAGTGAGTCAGAGGATGAGCTTGAACATGATGATGCCACATTCCAAGTCATGGGTGTTGGTGAGGCTGATCTCTGTGCTCAGTTGGTCAACCTTGCCATTAGTGCTGGTGATGACCCTCTTGGTGAGACTTGGTTACCTCTGAGAGAAGCAAAGTGTGCTGCCCAATGAAAGCAGTCACTCAGATGCCCAAAGGAATACAAGAAGGGTCCTGATGTCCATCAGGTCTCACAGAAAGCCATGATGTTCATTGAAGTGGTTCTTAATCCTACCTTATATAGGGTCAATAACATGTTACCACTACCCTAAGTACCACATTCAATCTGGCCAAAATTTTGGCCACCCTAAAAAGTCATGGGAAAAACTTTGGACCACTGTTTTTTGATGTATTTTCATCTGTAGCATCTGAATCAAGTGTTAGTTTACCCCCAAAAAGTCATGGCAATCCAGAATCAAAATCATTGTGTTTGTCTGTCCACAACTGTACCACAGAACATGATAAATAAGTAGTGTAATAAAATATCAATATCCTGTTCTACCATGAAGCATTATAAACTGTGAAGTAAGCATGTTATGTATATGTAGAGGTGTTGTGAAGGTTCTGAGCTGTTCAGTTATTGTCAGACTGCTGCCTACTGCAAATACAGTGCTGAACTCCCCATTTCTTGCATGAACTGTCTTGTGTTCTTTCACTTTCAAAAGTGGATTGGGGACATTCATGAGTGGTGGGGGCGCTATCAGTGGCTACTCTTTCTCTAGTCAGTCAGGGCAACCATGGATTTTGGACTATCCTGTTCTACCACAGAACATTATAATGTGTGTCATCAATGTGTTGTTGCAAGAAAAAACAACAAAGGACACAGAATACTCAAGTATAAAAAGTCAGGTGGCACATATCATGACTGACTGAGGTTTATTCCATGAGATAATATCATGTGACAGCATGTGATGGGGTGGTTGAGCAAGGACAAGTAGTGATAGCATTGATGGTTACAGATGCCACTCATCATGTTCTGTGGTACAACAGGACACTCTAATACACTCTTTATTTATCATGTTCTCTGGGAGACAAAACAGTGTGATTTGATTGAAAATATTTAGTGTGTTAATATGGAATCTCAGTAGCATGTTTTTGCACATAACAAATATTGTTTCAAATGTCATGTTTATGAAGTAAGCATTGAAAGACTTGGTTAAAGTTTATTAGTATTATCACATACAAAAAATTTATCATTTACTTGTGATGTTCTATGTAACATCACATGTTCTCTAATGACCAGTGTGTTTAAATTATTTCATGGTACAACATTTGATTAATCCATTACATAACATGCAGAAAACAGTACTAATATTTTTTGGTGATTGTTTTTGGTTTTTGGTGGTGGGTCATAGTAATTGTTTTTCACCAGTAAAACATTGGAAATCTACTGTGCCATGTTTTCTGTCAGAAAAGCCATTCAATACATAGGATTATTTCCACTTGTTTAAGCAGAGACCATGTGATAAAATAGAGCATCTTTTAAAAGAATTTTTTTCCCATGTTTGTGCAAAGAAAATCATAAAATGCTTGCTGTGATAGGCACACCACCACTCACTTTCTTTGTCTTTTGTGTTAGTTTTGGTTGGTTCACACCACTGAACTGCACTTTGACTCACACCACCAAGGGCCAGATTATAGCATGGAAAGGTAAGCACATACATTCAGTGAGAATATGTGGTAGTGATTTGGTTTCACTGTGCAATAGGCAGGTGCCCCTCATTTCATAGAGTGGGATTTTGAGCCTGTATTCACCAATCTTATAGCAACCATGGAGGCTTTTCCAAAGGAAATTGCAGAGGTTCCTAGGTACATCCTTATTCCTTATACTCTTCCATACTTTTGCTGCCAATGGGGTTGTTCCCTACAGGCCTCACACAGCATGTTGGGTAAGAGAAAGTTGATTCTAGTTTGTTTTTTAACTTCTAGGTCTCTTGCAGTGTGGTAAACAATTAGGGTGCAATGAAAAATATGTTGGGTTCCTACTGCTAGACACAGGCCTTGAATAGAGAAGCATGGGTCAAGGGATGTATCAGGGATGTGCATGGTTTGGGAGGTAAGGGCTGTTCTGGCTGGATCAGATGTGGCTGAGCATTCTCTGTGGGGAGTGTTCACACTCCATACTTGCAGAAGTGTACAAGTGCTGCATTGATGTAGCATGGCTACTATGGAACAGTATATCTCTGCATCACTGCAATGGAACCAGTCTTCATCTTCATTTCTAGGTCAGTAAACAGTGAGGTTTTTTACAACCACTATGGAACTGATATGGGCTAGTAAAGGTACAAAACAGTCAATTTTTCATATGAATTCCAGGATGGCACACAGAATACTAGTGTCATTTGATGTGTTGTCACCTGTTGTGCAAAGGGCTATGTTACAGGGGTCACCATGTTTAAAGAATGCACTGCTGCTGGAGACCTGGGTGCCATCATTGTCAATCTGGTGGTTCAAGCTGCATAGAACCTCAATGGTGGGGTGGGTTGCAGCATTGGGTGCAGTGTGTTGAGTAGTGGGGGACTCAGTTCTTGGGGTTGGGGGGTAGAGTATGCAGAAGCCATTTTCAATGGGGCCTGATTCAGTGAGTGCAGGATTGAAAATCAAGGCCCTTTTTTCTTCAAGGGCTGCTTGGTTATGAGCAAGCTCTTCTGTTGAAAGGTCAGGGTTCATTCAAGGGGGTATGGGAGTTGGAGTCCATTTAGTTGGGATGCATTTTGTAATGTTCAAGGCTGTCTCAATGCATTTGAAGGGTTTCAGGAACCTGGCCATTTTACATAGTTTGTTGCATCATGTGCAAGCACATGCACTTAGATGTCAGTGGGGGCTATCAAGAGGGGTATGGGCTAGCACCCACATTTCACTGGCAGTTGTAATATTGTGGTGGCCTCAAATACATTGGGTGTGGAAATAGTTGTTCAGTTTTTTCAGGCTGGGGAGGGTACTGGTATGAAACCAAATTGGTAGTGATTTGAGTACATGTGGATGGAAAGATAATGCATCTAGTGTAAGCTTGTATTTTTTAGCTAGTGTTATACAGCAACTGAGTGGAGGGGGCAGCTTTGAGGGGGATAATGGCCATGATTGGAGGAAGTAGTTGCTCCTAGCATTGGGCTTTGATGTGGGAGATGGTGCAGTGGATATATGTAGCAGTTCATGGGTGAAGGCTGTCCAAGCTGGGAGATTGGGTGAAAGTAGTTCTTTGAGCCAGACCATTTCTATTGCCTCATTTTGTAGTGTGAGGTTAAGGATACCTTTTCCTCCATGTGAGATTGGGGCACACAGGATGTTAAAGCAAATGTTGGATTTATGAGGTGTGTCCCATGCAAAGTGTTTTAGGCACTTGGTGAGGCAGTCTTCTATGTCTCTCAGCATACCTTGGGCACAGGTCAGGTATTGTGTCATAGCACCTATTGTCCATTGTATTATGGTTTTTCTTCCTTTGATGGAGGGATTGTGGGTGTTCCATTTGTGTAGCCTGCATTCTATTTTCTCAACAATAGGTGACCAGACTGATGGTTTGTGTACCTTGTTCCCCAACCATGCTCCAAGTATGCGAGTTGCTTGGCTGTCACAAGTTATCCAGGGACCTGGGGGGAAAGCCATAGAGGTAGGATTGAGTTTTGAGGACTCAACTAGTGATTGTTGGATTCCAGGGTACTGATTGGGATTATTTCTGTTTTGTCTATGTTGAACTTGGCTCCTGAGGCGCAACACTATATGGATAGAATGGTATTGAGGATTCCTACATCATCAGTAGCTGCTAGGTATGACTCTAGTGTTGTCTGCAAACATTGAGACTACCAAGCAATGAAGTGGGACAGGATGACATCCCCTGACCTGTCTTGCTGACTGTGACTCAATTGTGTATCTACTGTACATGCCTGTGCCTTTGTCCTCTGTCCATCTGGCTAAGCCCTTCATGGCTGTGCCCATGGCTCCCAACTCCCAGTCCCCCTACTACATGTGGCTCCCTCACAAAAAGATGTGATGCCCTCATCACTATGTCATTTCACTGCCCACTGCCATGCTAGCCATTTCTTTCTCTTCCTCTGCTATATCCCTTTGTTCTCCTGTCATTATCCTCTCATCTCCCTCCTCTTGCTCTGCCTTTTCTCAGTCTGTTTCACTCTCATCCTCATCTCCTCATAGTTGTTGTATGTACTGCTCTTGGTCTGCACATAGTGTTGTGCCTGGTCTTGGTGTGATTGCACATAACCTTTGTGAGCTGTACTTGCCTGGTAGGGCTTTGCCTTTGAGTGTGGATAGCTTGTATGAGTTTAATATGTGTTCTGCAATGCAATGTGGTTGTGACCACTTGGGTACTAGCTTTTGTTCTATCCTGAAGGTGTAGTCAGTGTCACTTCTGTAAATCTGGACTAACTGTCCAGGTTTGAAGACTACTTTGCCTGAATGTTTCCCCAAGACCCATTTATCAAATGCTTTCTTTCATTTGAGTGCATGTCTTACTGCCTCATCATATCTGTCCAGCTGTTGTTGGGCTGCATATGCCATATGTGTCATTGCATGTACTATACTGGTTGGCATAACATTGTCATCCAATCTTGTGTGTTTTGTATCCATGACTAGGCTGAGTAGTAGTTCTTTGGGGGTATGCTTGAGCATTATGAGGACTCTGTTGTTGACCACACAGACTGCATTGTCTAAGTGGTCTGGCCAATTACATGGGATGTTGTCTCATTTCACATTGTCTATTTCATCTTCCCCCAGTTCCAGTGCACAAAGTCATTTGAGTACATGTAATAGGAGTCATTTAGTACCTTCAACAAGTCCATTTATCCATGGTGAGTATGCTGTGACTACATGATGTTTACATGACCACTTAGCACAAAACTCTCTGACAGCATTGTTATTGAAGTGTTTTCCTCCATCAGTCATGAAAGTTTCTGGGGCCATGTAGTTGTTGAATATAAATGATAGACTGTCAGTGGTCATTTTGGCCATGCCTGCCATTTTGAACTTTGTGACCCATAGATGTTGGGAAAATGTGTCTAGGAATAATCTTAGTGTGTGATATCTGCCCTTACCTGTCAGCATGCTCAGGTAGTCTCCTACCAGTCAGTCAAATGGGTGTCTGCATGTAATGGGTTCTAATAGTGAGTGTAAATGTTGTGGTCTGAAGTTTTTGCACTTAGCACATTTGGTTATCATGTTCATGATGGATGTGTCCAACTTTGGTGAGTTGAATTTGTCCATCAGTGCCATCTTCAGCATGTCCCTTCCCCAGTGTCCATTGTTGTTGTGTAGGCATTTTGCTTCTTGTTCAGCTTCCTCTCTTGTTATGCATTCTGTTTTGCTTCTTGGCCATATTCTTGTGTTACTGTGCCATAGGCAGTTGTCATTGATGATGTATTGTGACACATGGTGTCATGCTCTGCCTCTGATCTTCAGGTTCACTGTCATGTCTATGTTGAAGATGGCATCTATCACCTCTAGGAATATTGGTTCATTAGTGAACCAATTGTGTAGTTTTTGCTGTTGTGTGTTGACTCTACTCAGCATAAATACATTGTTGACTAGTCCTGTTATTGCTTTTGGGTCTGGGTCTACTGACCATGTACTTTTGTCATTGTCCATGCATTTGGTGTTGTCCCATTGTCTGCTTAGGCCATCCACTACAATGTTGAGTTTCCCTGGTATGTGTCTTGCTGCTTTGATGTTGTGGGATAATATCCCATCCCTCCAGCTTGTGTGTGCTGCTGATATGTTGTTGTTTGCTAAAACATCTTTCAGTGCTTGGCAATCTGTTTCAATTTCTACTGGGTACCCCCTTATTATGTCTGCAAATTGGTCCAGTCCATACTTCAGGGCTGCAAACTCTAATAGGAATGGTTTGTAGTTGTATTCTTCTGCTGATGTGCATTTCAATGCATATGTGATAGGGATGATTATTGTTATTGTTTTGCCACTTGGTGTTCACATCTGGATGCACTGTGTTAGTACTGCTCATAACCCTTCCTGGCATCTGTCCATTGTGACAATGAATGGTGTGCTGTCAGACTTTGGTGCTTGTAGGATGGGTTCATTTGTTTGCACTGTTTTGAGTTTCAAGAATGCTTTTGCATGTTCATCTGTCCATTTATTAGTGAGTTTGAAGTTCATCATTACTCACCTGTATGTGGTCTTTGTTATTGGTTTTGGAACATCAACTTGTTTTACCAGGTTCCAAAGGGAGCCTTTGATTTTTGTGTAGCCTCTGATTAACTCTTGGAAATGTCCTGTTAGACCTAAGAATGAGCTTAAGTCTAGTGTGTTTTTGGGTTGTTTCCACTTGACAATCATGGTGAGTTTTGCTAGGTCTGGTTGGACCCTGTTTGGCCCTACTGATGCTCCTGCAAACATAGTTTCTGTCATGAAGAGCTTGCACTTTGTTGGTGATACTGATAGGTTATTCTTGTGGAACTGTTGGAATGCAATTCACAGTGCTTTCATCATTCCTTTGAAGGTGTTGTTGCTGCACCTGCTGTTGCCCATGAACAGTTCTATGGTATTGTTTGCTAGTAAATCATGCAGTTTGTCAGTGATCATTGCAGAGAACATGGTTGGTGCACCTGTGTGTCCCATTGCCATTCTTGTGTACCAGAAATACCCTTGTCCCTCCATGAAGAATACCAGGTATGGTTGCCACTTGTTAGGTACTGCAATTGCATAGAATCCCAAGGTGAAGTTGAAAACTGATATGTATTTGTGGTCACTTAGCCTTTGTTGTTTTGCTTGTATGTCTCCTTGGTGTAGTGGTGGTATCTGAGAAACTTTGTTTAATTCACTGAAGTTCTGTGTTACCCTCCATTTTGTTGCACCCCCCATGTCATCTGGTATGAATGTTCTAGTGTTTGAGTGCTTGTTGGTGTGCGGAAACAGCACCTCCATGCCCACATGTTCGCATTGCTCATTCAGTTCCTGTTGTAGGTCTTCTAGCATCATTCCTGTCTTTTTGTCATGTGCTTTTTGAGTAAGAACCATTGGTGCAATGTGTTTGATTTGCAATATGTCCACTTCTTCTATCATACCTGCTTCTAGCATTTGTTGTACCCATTTGTGCATTGCCAATAGTGGTCTCTGTCTTGGTGTTGCAGTGAATGTCACATCTGGTGGGATATTGAGGTTTATTTCCACTCCTGGGATTAGTAACACTTCTTTGACTGAGCATGTGAATACATCTGCATACTCTGCCAAGAACAACTTGACCCATTCCTTCTCACTGGGCATGATGTCTTTTCCTACCTTTACTGCATTTACTATGAAGTCTATGCATTTCTGGCTGAATGGATTTGTCTGTCTTGTGAACACATCATTTTCTGCTTGTGTGATCACATATACTCTTCCATTTGTTGCTGGTTCTATTGTGCATGGTGTCAGGTTTGCTTGTCTTTGCATTTGTTGTTTAATGTCTAGTGTTCCACTTCTGTTTCCCATAATTTGTCAGTGTCACTCATCATGGTATCTGTTATCTAGTGTTAGCATATATTCCCCATCCATTATGGTCACCTGGTCTTTGTAGTAGTCATGTGTTGCTTGGAGTGCTTTGAGAAGTGGTTTCCCTAGTAGGAATGCCCACCCTCTATTGCTGTTGAATACTATGAATGTCATTTGTGTCTCAATTGTTCCTATTCATATTGTCCCTGTCCATTGTGCTGTAGCTGGTACTGTGGTGCCATTAGCCATTCTCAACATCTGAGTGCAGTCTGTCTGCCCCCTTAATCTATGCTTGACTGTTTCATATACTGTGGTACACATTGCATTTATCATTGCCCCATCATCAAACAGGGCTTGTACTCACACTTGTTTGCTGCTTGGGCTGTTTAGAATGATATTTTGTATGAAAGGGATGGTTCTGTCATTCTCAGTTTCCTCAGTGTTGTCCACTGCTATGCTCACAGTATATATATTGATTACTGCATTGTTGAATACATGTGCAGTCATACATTGTACTTGAGGATTATTTGGAACTACCTGGATCACTGGTCCATCTGTTACAGTGACCTGTCCTTGTTTCCCTGTTTGTCTGCAATAACTAGTCTGATGACCATTGTGTTGTTTCTGTTGAAGGGACCTAGCGCTCTGTTACACAATGCCCTCCACACCATTTCCTTCACCTCTAGTTGCATGGGGTCTCCTGGTGGTATGGGGCAGTCACAACTGGTATGTCCATGTGTGCCACATTTGTAGCACTTTCCTGAGTATATCATCACTGTCCCTGAGGGTAGAGAGAATGGTGTATTTTCCAATACTCTTGTTGCTTCTCTGTGTGTTCATGACCATTGCACTACTTGTGTGTTGTATGCTCTCCAGCCCTCTGGGGTCATGTTGTGATGCTGCAGTTGGTTGACCATGGAGCATATGATTTCCTTCTGCACATCTGTGAGTGGGGTCAGAGCTGTTGGTATGCATTTGTTCTGTTGGATTGCAAAGTGCAAACTGGGTGAGGTGGTCAGTTGTGGAGTGTGTGCTGCTGGTGCTGGAGTGGTCTATGGTATTGTGAGACATTGCAGTCTCAATGTGATGTCTGCTATAGATGCCTTCTGCTGTTGGATGATCTGCTGTTCCCTTTCATCATCCTCCTTCCTCTTCTTATCTGCATCCTCTTTCTCCCTCTGTATATCTTCCACATCTAACCCTTTCATGTCCTTCATGAGATCCTCAAATGATGTATACTTGTGTTTTGTTAGCTTTCATACAACTTTTGGTAGTTTCTTGTGTAGTATGCATATGAGTCCAATGTCATTCTCCATGCCTGTGGCCTTTGCTAGTCACAATGTCTCCCTTGCCCAGGCAATGTGCATCCAAATCTTGATACTGTTGATTTCTCTGGTCTTCCCCACATCATTGTTTGCGAATATTAGTGCCATCAACTCCTCTTGGTATGTCTCCTGTGTTTTCTCTGCAGTCAGGTATGGTTCCCATTTTTTGTTGAAGGACTTTTCTAACTCTGCCCATACTACCATCTGTGAGCTGGACAGACCATTGTACCACATCTGTGCTTCTGAGTTTGGTATGATGTAGTCTTGTAGTGCCTCTATTTGCTCCCCATCTGTGACTGCTGCTATCCTCATAATGTGCTTGAACATTCTTAGGAATGCTTGCAGGTCCTTTGTCTTGCCTTCATCTCCTCTAAATAGCTTCAAGTTCTCCATGATCACTGTGCATGGTGTAGTTGTGGTGTGGCTTCTCCCTGTGTTGGTCACTGGTGTTTACAGAAATCTATACAAAGATCTCAGTCGAGTGTGTGAGCAGCAAATGTCTATATGCATTACCTATACAAAGATCTAAGGTAATGCCATGAGCACAAAGTACACAAGTACAAGCAGGAGATACTATACCCACCTCAGTTGAGTGCATGAGCAGCAAATGTCTGAGGTGGTATGACTACAGTAGCAGACTAAATACACTGTATGGAAACAAGAAGTGAGACATGGATGTTGAATCCAGTGTCAAAACTACAAGTGCAGTCTTAGCACAAGACCTTGTATTGTTAGGTATATGAATGAAACACTGGAAACAATAAACAAAATTACCATGCTGTATTGTTAGCACATGAATGACTAAGTGTTGTGGTCTTGTAGACCCATAAATGGAAAATGTTTCTCATGGTAAGGAAAAGTAGCATTGATTAATGGACAAAGGCTATGAGTGACTTGCCAAATCTAACAGGTGTTTGGCTTATTGGGTTCAGGATGGTAGATGGTACTGTGGTCTGTGTGGTTATGCAGGTAGTTTGTAGTCTCTGTATTAGTCCCTGTGGAACTGTTGGTATCTCCAGCACTGTAGTCTGTGGTCTGTGTACTGGCCAGTACTGTATGTTTTCCTGTGTATCTTCATCTGGTCCCAGGCTTGGTAGAGACAGGCTTGACAGGGGAAGTCCTCTAGTTGAGGCATACTCTGGGGGTGTGGATTCATATGTTGTTTCCCTGTTGTCCCAGGTCAGTGCTAAGTTGCTGTCCATTTGTGGGTGTCTATTGGCAATGATGCTGGAGACATAGCAGTAGATGTAGTTCTGATGTACTGTCCCCATTCATCCCTTGGTTGTTCTCTTTGTGGAGGCAGTTTGGTAGAAGTTGAGTGGGGGGTGTCTGGTTTGCAGGTTGTGTGTGTGTTCCTGCTGTCATTTGCATTGTGTTCCAGGTTGATACAGTCACTCAAAAAACTGTCTGTATGTTTGTATGTTTTACATTAGTTATGACTAAATGCAATAACCCCTAACCCTAGCCCTAAACCATGAGTGTATAGAGTAAGGTACTTACTCTTGGCTTTCTATTGGTCCATGAATCAAGTGATTTGGATAGGAATTGATAGAATAGCAGCCATTTGAAAATGACATGTCATGCAGACAGTTTTTTGACTTAAAGTTTTGATTATATATATTGACCCTGGCATGCTGTTATATTGTTACATACATCCATCAAGGGTTCTATTATGTTACCTTTATGTAATGAGTATGATCCAACATGTATAAACCCCACCACCCTCTGCTCATTTTCTCATCATCACCATGAAGTCCATTTCCATCTCTCAAAGACAAAACATCATCTCTCTTGCCTCTCTTGGCCTGTCCACTAGGAAGATTGCCTCACAGACTGGTCTAGGGAAGTCTACAGTTTCCCAGGTTCTTCAGGAAATCCAACCAGAGAGGTCTAGGCTTCATGGTGGTTGCCCTTCCAAGCTTTCCTCTACCAACAAGAGAGCTATTGTTCAGCAAATCCTTACTGGCAAGGCCAAAAATGTTGTTCAAGCCACTCATTTCATCAACTCTATTGTTGATAGTCGGTCAGATGAGACCAAAATCAACAGGATTGGGTCAGATGGACAAGAGTATGTGTGGAAAAAGAAGGGTGAAGGGCTTATTTCCAGAGAGGTCAAAGGTACAGTCAAGTTTGGAGGAGGTTCACTCATGGTTTGGGGATGTATAGGGTGGAATGGTGTTGGGGTCTTGAGTGAGGTTGAGGGAAGCATGGATGCTGAACAGTATGTGACCATTTTGCAGGAAGGGTTGCTTCAAAGCATGGAGGAATCTGGAATTCCAGAAGATGACATTATCTTTCAACAATATAATGACCCCAAGCATACCTCTAGAAGAGCCCAGAATGGTTTGAAGAGCAGGCTATCAAGCTTCTAGACTGGCCTGCACAATCTCCAGACCTCAAACCAATTGAACACACTTGGAATCACCTCAAAAGATCTCTCTCAGGTTATGAGAGTGCTCCTACAGGAGTTCATCAATTATGGGAAAGGGTGGTAGTGCAGTGGGGGAAGATTTGTGTGGAAGAGTGTCAAAAATGGATAGAAAGCATGCCTAGAAGGGTTGAAGCAGTTATCAAGGCCAAAGGAGCTCATACCAAGTACTAGATAGTTGGATTTTTATAAAGTCAAAAACTGTCTGCATGACATGTCACATTCAAATGGTTGCTATTCTATCAATTCCTATCCAAATCACTTAATTCTTGGACCCATAGAAATCCCAGAGTAAGTACTTTATTTCATACACTCATGGTTTAGGGCTAGGGTTAGAGGTTATTGCATTTAGTCATAACTAGTGTAAAACATGCAAACATGCAGACAGTTTTTTGAGCCACTGTAAATGCAGAATTAATGAGCCTAGAGGAAGCACACACCTGGGATGTTGTTGAGTGCCCAAAAGGTGCAAATGTTGTGGGATGCAAATGGGTCTTTAAGATCAAACAGAATGCTGCAGGAGAAATTGAGAAGTACAAGGCCTGCCTAGTTGCTAAGGGCTACTCTCAGATACAGGGCATTGACTATGACAAAACCTATGCTCCCATTGCAAGACTCACATCACTTCACACCATACTTGCAATCACTGCATGCAACAACTGGGACATCAATGTCTTCAATTTTCACTCAGCATTCCTAAATGGCAAACTTGGAGATGGTGATGACATCTACATGGAGCTCCCTGAGGGCTATGCTGTAGGGTGGAATTTTTCCTGCCCAGTCAGGAAGCTAAATGTGACACTATATGGCTCAAAACAAGGCACACTTTGGTGGTATGAGAAGCTATGTGCTACCCTTGCAGATCTCAGACTTACCAGAGCACATGCAGACTGGGGCATATTCCATGGTCACATTGGATCTGAAACTCATATTCTTGCCAGCCATGTTGACAACTGCACTGTGACAGGCAGTTCCCCATCATTAATTGGCTCATTTAAACAGGAGATCAGCACTCATTTTAAAATCTCCAACCTAGGGCCCATCAGTTGGCTACTTGGGATGAAGGTGACATGGAATAGACAAGCCCACACCATATCATTGTCCCAGCAGTCCTACATTGGGGCCATTCTGATGAAATACAACCTCACTGACTGCAAGCCTGCCACAATTCCAATGGGCCCCAGAATAAAACTCTCTTGCAGAGAAATTCCACAGTCAGCTGAAGAAGCTGCACAGATGAAAAACATACCCTACCATGCTGCTGTAGGCTCCCTCATGCACCTTGCTGTTGGAATGCACCCCAACATTGCATTTGCTGTCTCTAGTCATGCAGTTCAATAACACACCCAATATGACTCACTGGGAAGCCATAAAATGAATCTACATGTATATCTTGGGCACAAAAGTGCTTGCTTTGACATTTGGAAATACAGAATGAATCCTCAAGGGCTATATTGATGCAGATGGAGGTTTGCAGGAGCATCAACAGGCTATCAGTGGATATGCATACAGTGGCTCAAAAAAGTGTCCCAATGTTGGGTGATTTTGAAAAGAGTTGAAATTTATGAGAGAGCCAACAGGAATTAGTTCAAACTCCTGCAGGACCAAAAGTAGTACTAATTGTTGCCTTGACTACAAGGGCTTGCTTATGTAATTTGGTTGACATGGCACCAAGATATAACCATTTTAAAATGACATGTCATTGGGACACTTTTTTGAGCATGATGTTGTCAGTCATTATTTAGTAAATAATATAAAGATTTGACAACTTCTGAGGGATTTTGTGCTTCAACCCTGACTGATTATGTAATGTACATAATCCTGAGCCATGAAAATGGCTTGGGTCCCACTCAGCTAACCCTACTTCACCATGAAATGCATTTTTGCCTCTGCTAGAGCAAATATTCATCTTCTTTCTGAATCTGGCCTTTCTGCTCATCAAATATCCTCTACAACTGGTCAGGGGAGCTCTACTGTGGCCAGGGTCATCAAAGAGTTCCAGCTAGATTAAGGAAAACCTCAAACTAGGACATCCTTACCAACCTTCTTCTCCTGGCAGAGGAGAATAGTCTCTAGTATGACCTCTGGACAATCACCTTCAGGGATGCAGAATTGAGCACACTGAAAACAGTTTGGGAAGTGACAGGAAAGGAAAGGGCCACACACATTATATGGGCAGCCTGGACAGCATTTTCAGCTCTTCCAGAGGTCATACTAGAGACTATTCTCCTCTGCCAGGAGAAGAAGGTTGGTAAGGATGTCCTAGTTTGAGGTTTTCCTTAATCTAGCTGGAACTCTTTGATGACCCTGGCCACAGTAGAGCTCCCCTGACCAGTTGTAGAGGATATTTGATGAGCAGAAGGGCCAGATTCAGAAAGAAGATGAATATTTGCTCTAGCAGAGGCAAAAATGCATTTCATGGTGAAGTAGGGTTAGCTGAGTGGGACCCAAGCCATTTTCATGGCTCAGGATTATGTACATTACATAATCAGTCAGGGTTGAAGCACAAAATCCCTCAGAAGTTGTCAAATCTTTATATTATTTACTAAATAATGACTGACAACATCATGCTCAAAAAAGTGTCCCAATGACATGTCATTTTAAAATGGTTATATCTTGGTGCCATGTCAACCAAATTACATAAGCAAGCCCTTGTTGTCAAGGAAACAATTAGTACTACTTTTGGTCCTGCAGGAGTTTGAGCTAATTCCTGTTGGCTCTCTCATAAATTTCAACTCTTTCCAAAATCACCCAACATTGGGACACTTTTTTGAGCCACTGTATCTACTGGATGGAGGAGCCATCAGTTGGGCTTTGCAGAAACAAGAACTCATTACACTCTCAATCACAGAAGCAGATTACATCACAGCAACTCATGCAGCCAAAGAGGGCTTATGGCTTTGACAACTCATCAGGGAAGTTTTCCAACCACTCAAATACCCTATCCTGTGGTATTCTGACAGCCAATGTGCCATTGCACTTACCAAAGATGGCAGCTATCACACTCACACCAAGCACATTGACATATGATACCATTTCATTTGTTTCCCTGTGGAAAATCATTCCTTTCATTTAATTTATTGTCCTACTGATGACATGGTTGCTGATACCCTTACCAAACCTTTACCAAGCATCATGGTGAAACATTTTGCATCTGCACTCAGATTTCATTCTGATTGAGGGGGAGTGTCAAGAATGTGTTCCAGAATTATGGTAGCATCTTCAGAGTTTCACCCAGAGGGCTCAGAATTTCCCCCTGACCTTCAGAATTAAATTCTGATGTCAATCCACTTACTAACTATGGTACTATAACTTTTCTGCACCATTATTTTCCACATCAGTGACTACTTTGAGCACTGAGGTGAGCATAGCTATACTTCCATTCACTTACTTGGTACTGACATAGTGTAAAGACTCATACCTCCATTAGGTACTAATATAGTGACTACTTTGAGCACTTAGACTCATACCTTCATTAGTTTAGATTAGTCAAAATAGTCAAAATAGTATTTCTCAAAAAGTTTGAAAGTCAAACTAGTCAAGATAGTAGTAGTAGTAGTAGTAGTAGTAGTAAAGAAAGTGTTATTCCACACCATATACCATATATACAGGAGTCTCTGTTCATTTAGTACTTGAGTCATATAAGGATCACTAGTGACATATCACTTCAGTCCCCCCCCTGCCCCCCAGGATTAGGTTCATATATTCTTATAGATGTATCCACCTAAGAGGTGTTGACCATCTGGGTATTCCCAGCAACTGCTGGAGATTTGCCAGGCCCTGGAGATTCTCCAGAGCAAGGTGTCAGACATGGACTTTCTCCAGGATTATTACATCTATAACAGAGTGCCTGGGGTCCAAATGGGGCTTTCCCCAGTGGGTTAATAGACCTATTTCTCTGGGCATCCTGGGGGATTCCACAGCCTAAATGGGCCTGTTCCCAGGTCATCATGGGGGTTTCCCCAGTGTAAATGGACCTGTTCCCTGGGCATCCTGGGGATTTCCCCAGCCCAAATGTACCTGCTCCCTGGGCATCCTGGGGATTTACCCAGCACAAATGGACCTGTTCCCAGGGCATTGTGGGGGTTTCCCCAGCCTAAACTGAGCTATTCCCAGAGGATCATCTGAGCCACCCAATAGACCACTGTAAGAGTTGTCCAACATGGGATGCTCTTTAAATCATATAAACACTTCCAAGTTTGGCATTGATCAGTGAATGTATTCAATGTCCTTCATTGCCACATGGCTGCAGTATTTATTGTGGAGAAGGACTACACAGTGGCTTGGAATGCTGTCCCCCAGCCTAAATAGACCTGTTCCCAGGGAATCCTGAGAGTTTCCCCAGCCCAAACAGACTTATTCCAAGAGGATCATGGGAACCCCCCCATTTCAAATAGACCACCATAACAGCATGAAGGAGCAATCAAAGGGATTTGGAGTGTCCATGCTGCTGACAGGGGTGTGTCATGTCAAGTACCTATTCCATGGAATCTGATCTGAGCACTCTATACAATATGTAAAATAGCATGGCCATAGACCACTGAGGAAAGACTGGTGACATCTGATGGAGGAGTAGTATTTACTTGGTCATGGTAATTGCCCAGGCACAGACATGCAGAGTCTCCAACCACATATTTGGTTGTGGAGGGAGTTATACTGGGGATTCACCAGGCAGTGCTAGGGATCCTCCCACCCACTCTGGGGATTCTCCAGGCAATGCTGGGGATTCTCAAACCCACCCTGGGGAATCACCAGGCAATTCCAGGGATTCTCCAGCCCACCCTGGGGATTCTCCAGGCAATGCTGTGGAATCACCAGGCAATTCTGGGGATTCTCCAGCCCACCTTGGGGATTCTCCAGGAAATGCTGGGGATTCCCCAACCCACCCTAGGGAATCACCAGGCAATGCTGGAGATTCTCCCACCCACTCTGGGGATTCTCCAACTCACTCTGGGGATTCTCCAGGCAATGTGGTGGATTCTCCAGGCCATGCTGGGGATTCTCCAACTCAGTCTGGGGAATCTCCAGGCAATGCTGGGGATTCTCCAACTCACTCTGGGGATTCTCCAGGCAATGTTGGGGAATCTCCATCCCACTCTGGGGAATCACCAGGCAATTCTGGGGATTCTCCCACCCACTCTGGGGATTCTCCAATTCTCCAAGCCACTATGTGGATTCTCCAGTCAATGCTGGGGATTTTCCCACCCACTCTGTTATGTCCTGGGGATAGACACTGATGTATCTTTGTGTTACTTGTGCCACTGGTCAGATGCTGTAACTCCCTATTTCCTCTAGATTGTTTGAGCTTGTGCTAACTTCCATTTCATCCCAAATGTGCCATATAGTGCCTCCCTGGAGGATATTGCATGCATCACTTCTTTGAATGTCAGTGAGCTGCAGAAAGTTGTGAAGAGGGGTGGGAGTGGGGGTGCTGTGCACAGTGTCAGGATCACCAGAGTGCTTTGAGCCTACTGCCACTGGTTGTGACTGCACCATGAGGATGGGGTCAATATTTTCATCTAACACTGGCTGCATCCAAGTGACTCTGTGTCCACTAGGGCTAACAGCTGTGGTCATTGCAAGGGGGTTGATATTTGTGTGAGTGGCCCAAATTCAGTGACAGTTGGGAAACAATTTCCACTGCTTTGTAAGACTCTCTAAAAATTTCTATATATTCTTCTGTGAAAAAAAAAATCAACAAATAATCACTCACCAAAAACATTGCAGGCTAACTCTGGAGTATTCTCATCTGGGCCCTTGGCAGGGATGTAAAAATCCATGAAGACATCAAGGTTCTCCTCAGTGTCAGGATCTTCCCCATCCTTGACTTCACCACCAGTCTGCTTGAGCTTGGCAGCAAGCTTGACATAGCAGGCCTTCAACCTAGTGGAAATCAAGTCAGCAAGACACAGCCATTTGTGAAAATGCTCACCACTCAATCTTCTTGATATGATCACCAGCAGTATGCCAGAAGACATTGGCAACCTCTGGTATAAGAGTCTATGCAATGGCCTGATAGACAGCAACCTTGTAGTCCCCAGTTTTTCTCTGCAGGTCAAGTTAGCTATCCTCCCTCATATGAAAGATGTAATTACATCATTGGAATTTTCCTTGATGCCAAGGAGAACCTTTAGATTGGGTGGCTTCTCAATTTCAGAAACAAGTTGCCAAATTGTCACTGTACTCCAAGATACAGTTGGAATTTGAGGGCCATCAGCTGTCTTGTGTCAAGGCATTTATAAAGAAGAACCAGCAAGGAGTGACTAGATTAGATATGTGGAATAAATGAGTGGTTTTCATGCTCTAGAATAGTAGTACTATTGCTCTCTAACATAGATAAAAAGACTTCACAGCATGACTTCCTAATTAGGAAGATGGTTGAAGGCATAGGCAGCAGTGGCATAGGCACCCACTTTGAGCAAACCTGTTTTTTCTCCAGCACCATGCCTGGGGACTCCAGGCTGGCCATTGATTTCTCCTAGCATAGTGCTGATCACAAGTGTTTTGTGTTTTTCTCATGCAATTTTCCACTTTCTGATAAGATAGGCATACTGTCATGATTGCACAATCAGGGGTTACAACTTTCATTGTGATGACATCACTCCATTATCACTCCCTGTAGTAGCAACACATACTAGTACTAGTTGTAGTAGTTTGTAGTGCTGCATAGTGTAGGCTATGCTACACTTTGGTAGTTTGCACTTTTGACTACAGTTGACTGTGAAAAGTGTAGGGATGAGTCAGAGTGCAGAAGTCACATGACAGAAGATCACGTGACAAATAGGTCCTGTGTATCGATTACATAAATGTCACATGACATGAAGTCCTCCAAATGTACTGCCAATGAGATCACATGACATGTACCTATCCCAGTCCTGTGATCTGGAGTCATGTGAGAACTGGTCATGAAGGGGCCAGAGGAATCATCATGTGCTGGTTAGTCATGTGACTGTGTGCCTCAGATCACAACAGTGGTCAGTCACATGATCCTAATGATCACATGTTGAGTCCAACCAGTGATCATGTGATCCAGTTCCCAGAGAGGATTCAGTCATGTGATTGTGATGATTCCCCAGGGTGGGTTGGAGAATTCCCAGCATTGCCTGGAGAATCCCCAGAGTGAGTTGGAGAATCCCCAGCATGGCCTGGAGATTCCCCAAAGTGGGTTGGAGATTCCCCAACATTGCCTGGAGAATCCCCAGAGTGAGCTGGGGAATCCCCAGCATGGCCTGGAGATTCCCCAGCATTCCTTGGAGAATTCCCAGAGTGTGTGGGAGAATCCCTAGCACTGCCTGGTGAATCCCCAGTATAATTCCCTCCACAACCAAATATGTGGTTGGAGATTCTGCATGTCTGTGCCTGGGCAATTACCATGACCAAGTAAATACTACTCACTCCATCAGATGTCACCAGTCTTTCCTCAGTGGTCTATGGCCATGCTATTTTACATATTGTATAGAGTGCTCAGATCAGATTCCATGGAATAGGTACTTGACATGACACACCCCTGTCAGCAGCATGGACACTCCAAATCCCTTTGATTGCTCCTTCATGCTGTTATGGTGGTCTATTTGAAATGGGGGGGTTCCCATGATCCTCTTGGAATAAGTCTGTTTGGGCTGGGGAAACTCTCAGGATTCCCTGGGAACAGGTCTATTTAGGCTGGGGGACAGCATTCCAAGCCACTGTGTAGTCCTTCTCCACAATAAATACTGCAGCCATGTGGCAATGAAGGACATTGAATACATTCACTGATCAATGCCAAACTTGGAAGTGTTTATATGATTTAAAGAGCATCCCATGTTGGACAACTCTTACAGTGGTCTATTGGGTGGCTCAGATGATCCTCTGGGAATAGCTCAGTTTAGGCTGGGGAAACCCCCACAATGCCCTGGGAACAGGTCCATTTGTGCTGGGTAAATCCCCAGGATGCCCAGGGAGCAGGTACATTTGGGCTGGGGAAATCCCCAGGATGCCCAGGGAACAGGTCCATTTACACTGGGGAAACCCCCATGATGACCTGGGAACAGGCCCATTTAGGCTGTGGAATCCCCCAGGATGCCCAGAGAAATAGGTCTATTAACCCACTGGGGAAAGCCCCATTTGGACCCCAGGCACTCTGTTATAGATGTAATAATCCTGGAGAAAGTCCATGTCTGACACCTTGCTCTGGAGAATCTCCAGGGCCTGGCAAATCTCCAGCAGTTGCTGGGAATACCCAGGTGGTCAACACCTCTTAGGTGGATACATCTATAAGAATATATGAACCTAATAGGTCCCCTGGGGGGGGGGGGTGACTGAAGTGGACATATACTACCTAACACCTAACTGCTTCTCAAGTTCACATCCCAGATGGTCAGCCATGTGGTTGTTCTAATGCCTCTTGAGTGCTGTCTGCAAGCACTTGCTCACTGAGTCACCACCTTTAACCTGTGCCTACCACAGTTGAAATGCATGCATCCATCAAAAGAAAACCATTGTCTCAGAAGTGTTCAAGCAGCTCTTGTTATGCAGATGAGAATTGCACAAGTGTGATGCAGGCAGCATGTGGAAGGAGCAAGATGAGTTAGATGGAATGGGGGTGTGCTGTTCAGAAGATGAACTGCTACCTTGCTTCACACTCTTGACTTGAGAGTGCTTACTGTCTGTTTCCTCTGTCATGGGACTGAGCAGTCACTTGAGGGATGACACTTCAGATGAACAGGTGAAGGACCATTGAAAGATGAGGTAGATTGATGATGGGGAGCAGCATTGCATGGTGAACTGATGGTGTGGTGGCTTGCATTAGACAGTGTCAGCAAGTGCATCATTGCATTGTAGTTGTCATGCGCAGAAGCCAACTGCTTGGCAGGATGGGTCTGGAACAGGTTAACCAACACATCAGCAATGCCCTCATCATAATCCTCATCTACCACTTGGGATGGCAGGCATGGGGTGGCACTAGTTGGCAATGGCTGTAGCAAATTATTTCCAGAACTGCTCAAACTTGCTGTGTCCTGTCCATCCTTCACTGAGAATATGGCAACCTTGAATGATGCAGGTAGATTAGTGGGTAACCTGTTTGAATCTGAACAGGCAGAGTCATCCTTGGCCCAACATTGACACTTCTTCCCCTTTGGGACATCACTAGGGATTGACCTACTGATGCTTTGCATGTCTGAATCCTTGTCCTTCATTGGTTGCAGCTGTTTCCTCCTTCTCTTCAAGTCAGCTGATGATGGCTCCAGAGACATAGACATGTGAATGTTTGTATGAAGTGGAATGTGGGGTACTGCCTCTGGTGAATTGACAACCAAACTTGAGTGCCTTCTTGACTCCACATCTCACTCCACTGGATGTTTGTGCATGTTGAATCTGGTGGGATCATCATGCCAGTGCCTGCTTCCAGGAGGACCCAGGGGTTGATGGGGCAGGCCACCAGGGGGCTTTGAGTCCTGATGAGGCTGTGGGTGATGCACAGAGTGAGGTGACATCTCCATGGGGCTCAGGGCACAGTGAGGTTCTGGGGAGTGGGAGGCATAGTAAAGTTGCTGTGAAGGGTGACTTGGATATTCAGAACATCCACAGTAATTGTGATCCTCCCAGTCATGATAGTGCTCTGGGTGAGGACTGTGGAGATCACAGGCCATATTGTGATCTGCTGCATGTAGCTCATGTGGATACAAAGGTGGCATATGCTGGGAAGCCAGAATACTCAGCTGAGCTGGCCTGATTGGCTGATGACTCAGAGGAGGGTAGGCCAGGAAGGTGGAGACAGGAGAGCATGGACAATTAGGATGGGGAGCAGGTGACATGGATCCCAAAGGGACACATAGTGGGCAGTTGAAGTACTCTGAGTGCTGTGCAAGATCCTGGTTGGCAGAAGATTGCAGTTCTTCTGTCAGGAGCTGCTGTTGTGGGATGGGGTGGTGCAGCAAGAGACATGGGTGACCAGTGGGGCCATGACCAACACTATCCCAGGAAGGGCCAGAGAAGTCATGGTGATGGGGGCAATGAATGTCCATGGGGGAAAGCAAGGTGTGAGAGGGGGGATGCCACAATTCATCAATGGAAACAGGAGGGAGAGGACCCTTGAATGGAGGAGAGGCATGGCTAACAGGCACAGGAGGCAGGGGAAAATGAAGGCTATTGTTATTTCCCAGACCTCTAGAGTCAGACCTAAGTAGGGGGCAGGTGGAAGTCAACTGAAGGAGGAGTGGAGGGCCACTCAAGCCAGGTGGAAGTGTAGATGGGTTAGCATAGGCATTCAGGTGAATGTCTTGCAGACCAGGGGCAGCAGGAAGCTGACCACCAGTCGCTTGGGCATTCTTTAGCAAATGTAGTTAATATGAGATGACATGACACACCTCAGAGATGTATGGGTTGATTCAGATGGTGTGTGAGTATGCATCCAGTGCATTGCAGAACTGGTTGATTTGGAAATAAAGGATGCCAATGGAGCACCAGAAGGTGGGGTTCCTGCTGTTGTGGAAGACAGTCTGCTGATAAGCTTTGTAAGGTATGTTTACTATATATGCTCACCAAAGGAGATACCAACTCTGAGCATCTGCAGAGTCTGGGATACTAATTAGCAGAAGTTGCAACCAGTCAACTTGATAAATGAACCTGATTCAACTCTTGGTCAGGAATTGGATAGCAATGCTTACATGGTAAATATGGCTGATTGATTCAGGTGGTTCTCAAGTATGTGTTGAGCATACCACAGCAAGCTAGAATGCAATTTCAAATGCATGATTGTTGGTGAATTTGTTCACATAGAAGGAATTGAATGTATCATAGGAGTCATGAGGTTTGATGTCTCTAGTGTTGACATTGTGGGTGGCATGAATGGGGATGAGATGGGCTGCATGATATATTGCATCAATGTGAATGACAGTGATGTGTGGGATGTTGCATGCATTGTAACTTCAGTGGATCATCCACATCCCTGTAGCTATGTCTGGGCCATCCCCCATGCAGTTGAACCAATGTATGACAGTGCATGGATACAAAGTGCCTTGGTACTTGAACAAAAAAAAGCACAAAATGTGGGCAATGTCCAGTCCATGCATACCCTCTGCCTCTGGATCAGTTACAACAAAGATGCAGTTGAAATGGGGTCCTTTGTTCCTCCACATGGGGCAGGAACAAATGTACTTGCAGTGCATGCCATAGAGGCCACATAGATCACTCAATGCAACAAAAGTGGAACACACAGAGTTGTAGACACACATGCTACCATCATAGAGTGGGCACCCATCAAGGGGGATGTCTTCCAGATCATCAGTGGGAGAGAGTTGCAAGTAGAGGAAGTGGTGCAGAATGTTGGGAAGCTGTGACAGGCAGAGCCCAGCTGCTAGGGCCCCTACAGTCCTTGTGAACTTATGTTCTAAGATATTTAAATCAGTTAGCATCTGAGTATGTACAGAGTAGAAGGTTAAGACATACAACAAGTATGAACCAATGATACATGGGCCTCCACTGACCTGGGAGTGTCAATAGCATTGCCCAGTTCCTCCTCATAACTCCCTGTTTGTTCTTCAATTTTGTTGGCCATGTCATGGCTTTCCCCAACTTGGTCATATGGATCATCAGCCTTGTTGGAATATTGACCTGGATGCCCATCACAAAGGGGCAACTCATAGGATTAATACTCATACCTAGAGCCCTGAGTACATGTGATAACAATGGTTCATTTAACATACCATGTTCTTTAAAGTTGGTGCATGCTGTGATGAGCTTGTCAAGCCTCTGGTTGATCAAAAGCATCTTTCTGAGATCTTGAAAGCAGTTAGTGCACCAATAAGGCCATTTGATGGCCTTAACATGTTTGGACTCTGTAACTGAAAAGTAGAGGCCATTTGGTGCACTGAGCTGACAGATAAGGTGGTAGTAATGCTTCATAGCATGTTGCAGGGCAGTGAGAAGGTATCAACTACCCCAGCATTCCAGAAGACTTCACAATAAAGGTGGAAGCATCTGAGTGCATCATCAATTTCAACAAGTGTCTGTTGAGTGACAACATTCTGACAAATGAGGTAACAAAATGCCAGAAAGGCTTGAAACATGAAGACAACATATTGTCATAACCGTGTGTTCGTCATAAGTCTTTGCTCACTCCGCATTCCTTTCCACTGGTCATCCGCTCACTCCGCACCAACTCCGCCCAACTTCTGTTGGTTGCGAACCATCTCCACTCCGACTGCTGTCAGACTTGTGTTGCCCTCCTACCGGACCGAGCAGTCCGTTCTCTGAGGGGTCATGTGACTACCTTCGCAGTCAGGTACTCCGCAGCGCGCTCACCGTGTGGTCCAGCGTCTGGACTGTTTCCTTTTCTGTATGTTCTGTGTTACCCGTTCATATGTCCTCCGTCTACCCTTCATTCGTCGTCCAGGAAATTTTACTTGAAAACTTACGAGTCTCCGTATGTCAGTTCCGATTCCGATTACTGTACCTCCGTAGTAGTATAAAAACATGTACTGTACTCCGCTGTTCTTCAGTACGAATATCAACTTAGTTCCTACTCCCTCTGATTCCATCTTCTGCCTGTCGGAGTTATCTCTGACTCTCCGTCTGTACTCTCCCTCTGAAATACGAGGGCTGAGATCGTGCAAGGGGGTAGTGCACAAGCTAAACCCAACGCCCTCACTCTGCTCTGCCTTTGTCTCGGCGGTCTTCATTCCTGCCGACACTCCGCTAGTCGGAGTTCTGTTCTTCTGTGTCAGACTTGCTTCCGAACCCCTCTCTAGACCTTATATAGTGTCGGAGTTGGTCGGAGTAGGCCCGGACTTGACAGTATATTCATACTCGCACTTGTACGATCTCCTTTTCTGTCTTCCAAAAAACTTACACCGTTATGAGAACTCGAGCTCAGTCCCAGAGAGAGGTCGCTGAGAACCTCGCTGCAACGCTAGCCAATCCGCATCGACTCCCTTCCGTCGTCGAACAATTCCAATCCTTCTCCGCTCGACGCCGCTCTCAAGGCAAAAGCGCTTCGCAAGCTGGTCACTCCGACCTCCATCCATCAGCCTTCCATACTCCGCCTCCTCGTAACCGAGATGATGGACCCAACCCCGACCCTGACTATCCTGATGGTGATCCCGATGGCGGGGGCAGCAGTGATGGGGATGTCCCCGAAGACCCAGCTGAGCCGCCAGAGGATCCCCTCGTAGCTCTTGCTAGAGCTGTCCATGCGCTTGCACGGTCTAGTTCGCGCACTGGGGACTCCGCTCCGAAAACCAAAGTCCGCGAGCCCGACACCTTCGACGGCTCCAACCCTAAGAAACTCCGCGAGTTCCTTGTACAATGCGAGCTGAACTTCCAAGACCGCCCTCGCGCATTCCGCTCCGACAGAGCAAAGGTTACCTTCGCTCAATCTTATCTTAAGGGTATGGCCCTGGCTTGGTTCGAGCCAGATTTGCTAAACCCTGACAACTATGACCGCCCGCTCTGGATGGACGACTATCATGAGTTCTTGCAAGAGCTCACAGCTAATTTCGGTCCGCATGATGCCATAGCGGATGCCGTCCAACAACTCGAGAACCTAACTATGAAGGATGGGTCTCGAATTACTAAATATGTCGTGGAGTTCAATCGCTGGGCTTCACAGGTCAAGGACTATGGTGTCGGTGCACTCCGCCACCGCTTCTATAGCAGACTTCCAGACCGCATCAAAGACGAGATCGCTCGCATCGGCAAGCCTTCTACCCTCGCACAACTCCACGAACTCGCCCAAACCATCGATGCGCGCTACTGGGAGCGCAAAGCAGAGATCTCGCACACCACCAAGTCCGCCTCCAACAAGTCGCAGTCCTCAAACGCCGACAACAAAAGTAAATCGTCGTCCTCCACCTCCGCTCCGAAGTCCGACGCCAAGGGCAAGGGCAAACAGAAAGACCCGCCCAAGTCCGACGCGTCCAAGTCCGATATTGCCCATCTTCTGGGCAAGGATGGCAAACTCACCTCTGCTGAACGACAGCGCAGGATGAAGAATGACCTCTGCCTCTTCTGTGGCGAGGCTGGCCATTCCGCCAAGGACTGTCCCAAGTCCACCTCTCGCGCAGCCAAAGCCCGTGCAGCTACGGCTGAAACTCCGCCTACTCCGCCTGCGGAGAAGGCAGAGTCAAAAAATTAGTCTGCTCCTCCAGGGAGCTTGCACAGCCTGGAGGAAGCGTTGAACCCAACTGTGCGCAACCAGACATCCGACTCAACGCGTCCGCTCTTTCTAGTCCCAACTCTTTACTTCCGTCTGTAACTCTTCCGGATTATTCTGTTGATACTTTTTCTGCGTTGATCGATTCTGGATCTTCTCATTGTTTCGTAGACCCGTCTATAATCAAAAAATATGACATTCCTGTCTCCTCCGTTTCTCCGCCAATTCCGCTCTGCTTGTTTGATGGTAGTACCAATGCTGTCATTTCCCAAGAAGTAGATCTTTCCCTCCACTTTCCTTCCGGCGATGTCAACTCCATTTCGTTTTATGTTACTCCGTTGGATTCTTCTTGTTCGCTGGTATTAGGACACAACTGGCTCACCCGCTTCAATCCGTCGATTGACTGGGTACTGGGCAGTATATCGTTCAAACCACCGCTACAGGGAATGCCGACACCCCAGGCGCCTTCGTCACCTTCCGCTGCGACCTCCGCTCCGGATCCGACACCCTCCGCTCCGTTTGCAGTTCCGACTGCATCTCCGACCGACTCGCTGCGCTGCACTCCGCTCGTCTCACTCATCAATGCTGCTGCGTATGTCAGAGCCTGTGCTCTCCCTGGCTCTAGACAATTCCGCTTACAACTCTCCGCTGATGATGTGAAGCTTCGTGCATCCTCCGCTTCATCTCCGCCTCCTGACCTCTCCTCGGTTCCTTCTGAGTATCACGAGTTTGCCGACGTCTTTAGCAAAGACAAGGCCACTGAACTTCCGCCACACCGCTCGTTTGATCTCAAGATCGACCTCAAGGAAGGAGCTTCTCCGCCCATCGGTACAATCTACTCTCTTTCTCCGCCAGAGCTTGAAGCTCTCTGCACCTTCATTAACGAGCATCTTGGCTACAGTTTCATCAAGCAGTCCACCTCCACTCATGGTGCCCCTGTCCTCTTCGTAAAGAAGAAGGACGGTTCACTCCGCCTCTGTGTAGACTATCGAGGACTCAACAAAATCACGAAAAAAGATCGCTATCCACTGCCGCTCATCTCTGACCTACTCGACTCCCCAAGCCGCGCTAAAGTCTATACCAAGATCGACCTCCGCCATGCCTATCATCTGGTCCGCATAGCAGACGGAGATGAATGGAAAACGGCTTTCCGCACTCGTTATGGTTCTTACGAGTGGTGGGTAATGCCATTCGGTCTGACTAATGCGCCTGCAGCCTTCCAGCGGTTTGTTAATAGCATCTTTGCGGACATGCTCGATGTCTGCGTCATGGTATACCTCAATGACATCTTAATTTATTCGCAGAACATGGAGTTGCACCGCGAACATGTGAAAGAGGTACTCCGCCACCTTCGAAAGCATGGTCTTTATGCCAAGCCAGAGAAGTGCGAGTTTCACTCTGACTCCGTCGAGTACCTCGGTTATGTTCTTTCTCCCTCCAGTCTCACCATGTCCGCTGAGAAGGTTCAGGCAGTCCGCGACTGGCCTGAGCCGCGGAAGGTGCGAGACATCCAGTCTTTCCTTGGTTTCGCAAATTTCTATAGATGATTCATTAATAACTACTCCGACATCGTTGTTCCGCTCACTCGCCTCACATGAAAGGGTGCTCCTTGGAACTTTTCCGAGGAGTGCCACTCTGCTTTCCTCCGCCTGAAGGATGCCTTCAGCTCCGCTCCCATTCTCACTCATTGGGTCCCTGACGCTCCGCTTACAGTGGAAACTGACGCCTCCGACTATGCCATTGCTGGCATTTTGTCGATCACCTGCTCTGACGGTGAATTCCGCCCAGTCGCTTTCTACTCCCGCACCATGACCACACCAGAACTCAACTATGATACCCATGACAAGGAGCTGTTGGCTATCTTCAAGGCCTTCCGCCATTGGCAGCATTACTTAGAAGGCTCCGCCTTACCTGTCGACGTGGTGATGGACCACAAAAACCTTGAGTACTTTTCCACCTCTAAGGTTCTCACCCATCGACAGGCCCGCTGGTCGGAGTACCTTTCCCAGTTCAATCTTTCCATCTGCTTCCGACCTGGCTGCCTAGGAGCCAAACCCGACGCACTTACGCGATGTTGGGATGTCTACCCAAAAGGGGGGGATAGGGACTACGCGCAGGTAAATCCTCACAATCTCTGCCCTATGTTTACACAGGAGCAACTCGCATCGTCCCTCTGTACCACCACCCTCATGACACCTGTGCTCCGCACCGCCATGGTCTTCGATGTTGAGTGCTTGCACTCCGACATCATCTCCACCCTACCCTCCAATCCTGTCTCCGCCAGCCATCTCCCAACTCCGACTAAGCCTCGGTGGTCCCTGGACTCCGACGGTCTACTCCGCCTTGACGGTTGTGTCTTCGTCCCTGACATTGATGACCTCCGCCTTCGAGTGCTTCGGTTCAAGCATGATCACCCTCTGGCAGGCCATTTCGGGCAAAACCGCACCCTGGAACTCGTCCGCAGGGACTACGTGTGGCCTAACCTCCGCTCCGACATGAAAGAATATGTCAGGTCTTGCACTGCCTGTGGACGGAGCAAAACTCCGTGCCACCGCCCTTATGGTCTACTGAAGCAACTCCCCATCCCAGAGAGACCTTGGAACTCCATCTCCATGGACTTCATCGAACACCTGCCCAACTCCAATGGCTACTCTGCCATACTCGTGGTAGTGGACCGCCTCTCAAAGCAAGCGGTGTTCATCCCCACCCACGACTCCGTCACCTCTGCCGAACTCGCTAAGCTCTTCCTTACCCATGTCTTCTCCAAGCACGGAGTACCAGCTAATGTTACCTCCGACAGAGGTCCTGAGTTCGTCTCACACTTCTTCCGCTCCCTAGGAAAGGCCCTTGATATGCGTCTTCACTTCACTTCAGGTTACCACCCAGAAGGCGATGGCCAGACCGAGCGAACGAACCAGACCCTCGAACAGTACCTTCGTGTTTACTGTAACTACCAACAAGACAACTGGGCTGAGCTGTTACCTCTAGCGGAGTTCGCTTTCAACAACGCACCAAGTGCAACTACTGGAGTCTCTCCCTTCTTCGCTAACAAGGGATACCATCCAAACCTGTCTGTGGTCCCTGACCAAGACTTCACTTCTCCAAGGGCTCATGACTATGTCGTCGAGCTCTCTGCCCTTTTTTTTTTTTTTTTTTTTTAATTCGAATTTTTAAGTGCTTGAGGGTAGTTGTAACCCTATGTCGCACTATACGATCGTAGTTTATCTACCTAACCAGAGGCCCCCTGTGGCCTGCCTTCCCTTACAAGCGAGTGAATGCCCTGGTGGCAGGGCCTTTGGCCCTCCACCAGTCCGCCGTTCCCGCCGGCCGTTTTAGACACTCCGCCTTGGAGTAAGGGTGGTTTAATACTTCTGTCAGGCGATAATTCTGTCTACACATAACCGGCTGCTTTTTAAGGCTAGCTGGAGCATGGGCGTCGTGCTCTTCTACATCCTTTTGGTGACTCTGCTGTGACGTGCTGAGATTGCGTCTGCGATGGTAGGGTGGGTTTTTTGGTGGTCTTCGAGGCACTTTTAGGAGGTTATAGCTTATAGCCGGGGTGATTGGTTTATGGAGCGCGTCTGATCTCATGTGTGTCGGTCGGGTGGGGGGGAGGGGGGACGTGAGTGTCGATGCAGGTGGTGTTTACGCTGAGTTTATGTTTGGTCTGCTGACAAGCGTTCTGGTCCTGTGCTGGGCTTTATCATTTACCGTGGTGTTATTTGAATACCTCACCTGGTGTTTGTTATGGTAGTCTTTTCGTAGCTGAAATGTATTTGAACAGGTGTGACTGCGCTGCCGCGTTGGAGAGGATGTAGGATAGTGATGTGGCGTCTCTT
Source organism: Pisolithus tinctorius (assembly GCA_024663395.1). NCBI lineage: Eukaryota > Fungi > Basidiomycota > Agaricomycetes > Boletales > Pisolithaceae > Pisolithus > Pisolithus tinctorius. Next base: position 1,266,083 of record JANFAH010000012.1, on the reverse strand, counting down.
CCCAGTGCGTTGCGGAGTATGTGCCGCTCTCTGTCGTATCTGGGGCACTGGAAAAGGAAGTGATGTACGTCCTCAGGAGTGGTCTCCCCGCACTGCAGGCACATGGGAGTGTCGCTTCGTTTAAAACGGTGTAGATGTTTGTTAAGTGGTATGTGTCCTGTTCGAAGTTGTATGTATAGTCCGGCCTGTCTTTTGGGTAGCGAGGCGACTAGTTTTGTGTACGAAGCTCCCGGGAGTAGGGGGTCTATCGTGGATACGCGGTCGTGGCGAGGGGATTTTTGCCATTCTTTTTTCCATAGCGCTTTTAGTCTCGCGGCGTGGTATTGTTTAAGGGTGGAGGCGCTGACGGGGAGTCGCTTGTTTAGGAACGGTGGTAGGTCTCCTGGTGGGCTTGTGGTTTCTGCTCTCTTTGCTGCGAGTTTCGCTTCTCTATCCGCTAGTTCATTTCCCTCCACTTCCATGTGTCCAGCTATCCATCGGAGCGTGATGCTCTCTCTTGGTAGACGTTCTTCGTTGCGGATTTTGTGGATCATCGATCTGAACTGTAACAGTAGGTGATGTCCTGGTTTAGCTGAGGGGCGCTCACTGGATCTGATGACTGCCTGGTTGTCTACGAGCACCGAGGCCGGGTATGTGACCTCGTCTCTGGTGGCTAGTATGTGTGCCGCTAGAAGGAGCGCTACTGCTTCTGCCTCGAACACTGTGTGTTCCGACGCCTGGCCTAAGTGGTGGCGCAGTGTGACGACGTGCTTGAAGTTGACGTATAGGACGGCTGCTGCTCCCGTTCCTCCTTCCATGCTTGATCCATCTGTGAATATCAGCGTTTGGTCATTTGTCTGTGCGAAGTCTCTTATTGCATCTTTTTTGCTGGGAGCGATGACAGTCGTGTGTGATGGGCGTGCGCTTGGTGGTATTGGGCATGGGTGGATCGTCTCGATTGAGCCTGGAGAGATTTCTAGATCGTGGATTAGTCGGTGGAGTGTAGTTCTGTGGCGTTTAACGTTTCTTTTTGCCGTTCTTTTGATGTGCGGGTGAAGAGGGTGCGTGTCTGGTAAAGTTGATATGCGGAGGGCGGCTTTATACAACGTGTGTTGAATGAGTAGAGTCGCCGGCGGTATGTTGGCGTGTGCTAGTAGGGCGTCAGTAGGCGTAGTTCTTATGGCTCCCGTTACCGCCAGCGCTGCTGTTCTTTGGATCGTTGTGATACGTTTCGCTATGCCTTTCGATCCTCTCAGACAGGAGGAGTGGTCTCCGGAGTATGCTGGTTGGAGCCATACTGGAGCGGCGTACATTACTTTCGGGACTACTACTGCTTGGTAGAGTTGGCGCATGAGTTTTGTGGGGATTCCCCAGGAGGTTGACGACAGTCTTCTCAGGAGCAGGGCTTGTTTCGTTCCCTTGGCTATCGCTTGGGCCGCCTGTGCTTTCCACCTTAGTTCCTGGTCCAGTATTATACCTAAGAACTTGTGAGTACGCGTCGGATTTATGGTAGAACCTCTTAGCGTTAGCGGTGGTCTGGGTTTGTTTCTGCTGAGTGTGAAGTCCATGAGGGCGAATTTGCTAGTTTCGAAGCGGGAGTTGTGACTTTCGGACCACGCGTAGGCTCCGTCTTCGCGTTCCATCATGCTTTTTAGTGTTGCGTGAGTCTCTTCGAACGTCTTTCCTATGGCGATGAGAGCGGTGTCGTCTACGAAAGCAAGTGTTAATTCGTTTTTGCCATTGGCCGTTTCTACTAGGTCCGAGCTGTAGATGACGTATAGTATCATAGAAAGTGGATCTCCTTGTCCTATACCGTTCTTCACATCGAACCACTCGGATTCGTAGTTGTCGAAGCGTAGCTTGGTTCTTCTGTTCGTTAGCAATCTTTCCGTGTACTTTACTATCTCCGGTGGTAAGCCTCTCTTTCTCATGTTGTGCAACAGGCGGTCGGTGACCGCATTTGGGAAGGCTCCTTCTATGTCCAAGAATAGCGCGGAGGCTACTTTTCCTTGTCGCCAGGCGTGCCGTACCGTGGTTTCGAGCAGGAGCAGTGAGTCTTCGGTTGATCGTCCTGGTCTTCCGCCGAAGTGTGTCGGCGGGAGCAGTTGGTATTTTTCGAGTATGAACGACGTGTTGTTGGCTACTATGGCTGACAGTAGTTTTGCTGTGGTGTTGAGCAGCGCTATTGGTCGGTAGGCTTTAGGTGTCGTATAGTCTGCTTTGCCCGGCTTGCGTAGGATTACCGTTATGGATTCCCTCCACGGGTCGTAATATGTTCGTAGTGTTACTGCTGCGTTGAAGAGATGTATTAGGTATTCGGAAAGGATGGTGGACTTCTGGAACACGACGTTGGCTACCCCATCTGGTCCTGGGGCCTTGTAGGGGCTGAGGTTCTTGATCGTGCGTTGTAGTTGGTCCCGTGTGATGGTAGACCAGCGGGCTGCTGGCTGGGGGTAGTCATAGTTCTGCGGGACTGACGAGTGGGGAGGGGGGGGAGGGAAGAGCGCTTGCGCGAACACTTCGCTTTTGCCTTCGTTTGAGCTGACCGTGGTGGCTACGCCCTCGTCATCGATCTTTCTGAGTGTCGGTATACGGGCCTTACTGCCATCTCCATACGGTTTGGATATGTACCCGTTAGCTATCCACAGGTCTTCGTTGTTTGCTTCTTCCAGCCAGTCCCTCCAGTGAGATTTTTTGGCCGATTGGATGGCTTTTTCGTAATCTTTCGCTTTCTCCTTGCGTAGTCTGTGACTGGGGTGATCGCAGATTGCCCGAAAAACATAGGAGGCTTTACTTAGCGTTTTCAGGTCGTTGCGTAGCGTTGTCAGTTCCCTCGTCCACCAGCGTTTTTTGTGCGGGTGAGGGCGTGTCCTTGGGACCTCCTTTTCCAACGTTCTGCGTAGCGCTGTTTCGACGCCCTCCGCCGTCCTTTGGAACTCTCTTTCGTTAGGTATTATCGCTGGTGGTCCTATCCTTGCTAGCTCGGTTTGGAGCGTCTTGTTGAATTTCTTCCAATCGACCTCCCGGAAGTTGTAGGAGGGGGTCGTTTCCGTTGGTGTGAGTCCTACGTCTAGCTGCGTTAGCACTGGAAGGTGGTCAGTGTTGGGGCCGCGGTTTTCCGGACTAGTGTCGCAGCTGGTCAGGCCTTCCAGCATCGACTCTGTGCAAAAGACGTTGTCCGGGCGTGTCCAGTTTCCCGTTGAGGAGGACTGGAGGGTCGGTGTCCCCCTGGGGAGGGCTTGTATCATACCGTAGTCCGCTACCAGGTCGAGCAACTTCTGCGCTGATGTGAGCGCTGTCGCTGTGAACAGGTGATGGTTTCGCTCCTCGTCCCACATTGGGTGGTGCCTGTTGAAGTCTCCTAACCACATCATCCCGTCGTTCGCCGTTAGTCGTGCGGTTCTTATGTTGGTCGCTAGGTATGTCCCCAGTTTGTCGATCGTTTGGTCGTGCTTGCAGTCATTGTATACGTTGAACAGCGTGTACGTCCCTTTTGTGGTTCTCAGCTTTGTTACTACTACATCGGCCGATGGGAATGCGATCTGTTCCCATATGTTAGTGCTTATCTTTGCGTTAACTAGAGTTACCGCTCTGTGTTTTTCGCCTTGGTTTAGCTTTGATGACGGGTATACTACTCTCCATCGTGTATTTGCTCTTGTGTTTCCGATTTTGTCGATGGGGGGTTCCTGCAGGGCTATTATGTCCCAATCGTCCGCGGCTTGGCTGTTAATAAGTGAGTGTAGGGCTATATGGGAGTTATTAAGGTTTTGTTGCCAGATGCGTAGGTTGTTTAGGGCGTTATCTTGTTGTCGGTTGTCATTCATCATTCAAGAGGGTCAGGGGGGGGTTGTCTGCTGGCGTTGGGTTTGCCGTGGGCATGGGATGGGGAGTGGGTCGGGGGGGTAGTGGGTGGTACGGTCCTAAGTTACGGGGGGTGGGACCTCCCCTGCCTCCTCGTATTCTGTTGATGTTCTGGCCTCGTCTTGGGGCGACGGTGCGGAAGTGCATCGCTTCACCCAGCGTCATTTGTCTCATTTGGCCTTGAGGGGCTGGTTGCATTAGCGGGGGTCTGGTTTGCCTGATGGGATCTGTAGGACGTGGGGGGAGCTCGACTTGGGTCCAATCATCCGCGGTGGGGAAGTAGGGCATGCGGTTTTCTGGGGTGCGGTCGTTCATGGCGTTGCATTTTCTGATAAAAGCGGGGCAGTTTCTGTCTGAGCTGGGGTGGGTGTCGCTCTGGCAGTTTGCACAGTATACGGTGGGCGAGTTACATGTCTGTGTACGGTGGAGTTGAGCGCATACGCCGCAGATGTCCGCTTCTTGTTTGCAGTCTTTTGCCAGATGACCTATTTGCTGACATTTGAGGCAACGGATTGGTTCCTTTTTGTCCTTATGCGGACGTAGCCTGTCCAGGCCCCAGTAGAGTCCGTCCCTAATGATCTGGTTAGCTGTCTCGGGAGAGGCGAAGGCTGCTAGTGCGTGTGCTACACGTTGGTTGGGGGATCGTTTGGTCGGGTCTTTGATCCACTTGATCTGGCTTATAGAACCCGTCGGGATGTTGTTCTCGGTTTCCATTTCACGTAGCGTGTCGGGGCGATCTAGGTCAGTCACGGTTGAGAGGAATGGGATTACGACGCTGTACATCCTGTCTTTGATCGTAGTCGTGCCTCCTAGTTTCTCCAGGAAGGTAGCTCTGTTGGGGACTTTTTTGATCCATGCTGCGGCTTCTTGACTGTTGAGTTCGAGGAGGACGCCGTTGTTTCGTAGGCGGGCGATTGATTTCAGTTGGATTTCGGGGCCGTCTACCCTGTCTACTGCTTCTATTGCTTGCTTAATGAGGTCGATGGCTGTCTCTCTCTTGGTGGAATCGTTGAATATTGGGTGATCTCTGTCAGGGTCGATCAGTATCTGTCTGTCTCTGATAGCAGCGTGGGCCTTAGCGTGTTCCTGTGTTGGGCGTTTGCCCAGTGGGATTTGGTTCGGATTGGCGGTGTACGTGGCTAGGGCGTCTCTGTATGGTGTTGGGAACGGTGCCAGGGGTGTTTGGGTTTTGAGGTGGTCTTTGACTTCTTCTATCGCAGTTTTGATCGACCCTACGTCGTCAGTGAGCTTTTGTACCTTACCTTCGAGGAGTTCGAGGCTCGTGTCGCCTGCAGTGGTATCATGGGTTCCAGCGTTCTTAGCAATTTCAGCGCTTAGCGTTGTGATTTGTTCGTTGGCGGTTTCGAGTTTCTCTGCGGTTGACATGATTTTGCCGATGTGCGGTGATATGGCGATTAGGACTGAGGCATCTAGTTTGCTCGATACTGCCTTGGTTATAGATTCGGCTATTGCTGGCGCTGCTAGGTCTCTGACTAGATATGCTGTAGCTCGAATGGCCGATCGTGTCGTGCTGTTCACCGTTTTGCTTTGCGAAATGTAGAACAGGGCTTGAGACAGGTGTTCTGGCGTTATCGGGTCTCCGTGTACAGTGTACAGCTGGTCTAGGAATTTTCTTGCTGAGTCCGTGTCTTTTATTTCTGCGTCTGGGTCGTTGATGATGTCTTCGATGGGTAGTCCACTGCTTCTGGTGGTCTTGCCTTGCAGAATGGATCCTGACACGCGAGGTGCTGCCTGGGGTCCTGGCATGGCGTGGGAGTTAGACCTCAGGGTTGTTCGCCCTGTTGAGGTCGTGGGCGGCGGGTGTGAGAGCGTCTTCCGGCTCCTGCGTGACTGGGAGAGTGTGTGCAGGGGTGGGCTTTGGCGTTCTAGAAAGACGTTTCTGTACGTCGCTGTTGGCAGCGACGGGCTCTGCTTCTGTGGCTAGCACGACGGGGTCGAGGAATTTTTCGGGGTCCTAGTCGGGGTGCCACGCGGAGCGGAGTCAAGAAGCGTCAGCTCTCTGCCCTTCATGACTTCCTCCGCTCCGAAATGTCCGCCGCTCAACAGCGCTACCAGGGTCCAGCAGATGCTAAATGCATACCTCTGCCTGAGTTCAAGGTCGGAGAACAGGCCTACGTCAAAGCCAAGTACTTCTGCTCCACTCGTCCTTCGGAAAAACTCTCCGAAAAGTACTTAGGTCCGTTCACCATCCTGGCCAGGCCAGGTACGCATTCTGTCACCCTTAAGCTCCCTGACTCTATGCGCTCGGTACATCCAGTCTTCCATGTCTCACAACTGGAAGCCACAGCGGCTAACCCTTTCCCAAACTGACATCAACCTCTGCCTCCGCCAGTAGATGTCGATGGTGACCTTGAGTACGAAGTATCAGAGATACTCGACTCTAAGGTGGACCGCTGTTGCTGCCACTGTCAACTCTTGTACCTAGTCTGCTGGGCTGGCTATGAGAACACTGACAAAGAAACCTCTTGGTTGCTTGCAACTGAGCTAGATCACGCTTCTGACATAGTGTCCGCTTTCCATGAATGCTATCCATGCAAACCTGGCCCGTACCAACCTCCGCCATAAACTCCGCCCACATAACCTTCCTCCACTGGCCTGCTGTCAGACTTGCTACGCAGCGAGTGCAGGGCGGCCTTCTGGTAGCGGTGACCACCACAGAGGTCCCAGGGACCCTCTGGGCGGTGTTGACGTCGTACACCGCGCCGCTCAGCCTGAAATGAAGGAAGGGTAAAATACAAGTCAGCTCTGCCTGACTCGCAGTGGTTTGTCACTCACTTTTGCACGGCCTCATCCTGCCTGGCCTGAGCCCACTCTTGGGAGGCCCTCTGCCTCTGCCTCTCAGCCTCCTCCGCCGCTGCTTTCTGCTTCTGCCTCTCAGCCTCTTCCTCCGCCACCTTCTTCCTCTGAGCTTCCTCCTCTTCTCTCTGCCTCCGCTCCGCCTCCAGTCGCGCCTCCTCTGCCTTTCGTCGTCTGGCCTCCTCTCGTTTGGCCTTGCGCTCCCTCTCTTTCTGCTCTGCCTCCTCCCTCCAACGGGTCCTCTCCGCATTTTTCTCGCGCTCGGTGTCGGTTGAGTCGTCGGTGAGGACGACCAATGTGTCGTCCGCGACTTGCGAGTAGTCGTGGGAGTGGCCTGGGGTTGGTTGGGGGGTGGTGTTCTCGTGCTGGAAGGACATGATGATGGGAGGAAGGGACGAAGGTTCGGTACCCTAACACGTGTTTTTAAGCGGTACTTCGAACTCCGACGGAGCTCCGCCATGGCTAAAGCCATCATCCTCGAGGCATCAAAATAATTTCAAATGATCAACTCGTGTTGATCTCGTCCCGTACATGCGGCCTTCAGGGGTTCAGGCCCTAAGGGGGGGGCACTGTCATAACCGTGTGTTCGTCATAAGTCTTTGCTCACTCCGCATTCCTTTCCACTGGTCATCCGCTCACTCCGCACCAACTCCGCCCAACTTCTGTTGGTTGCGAACCATCTCCGCTCCGACTGCTGTCAGACTTGTGTTGCCCTCCTACCGGACCGAGCAGTCTGTTCTCTGAGGGGTCATGTGACTACCTTCGCAGTCAGGTACTCCGCAGCGCGCTCACCGTGTGGTCCAGCGTCTGGACTGTTTCCTTTTCTGTATGTTCTGTGTTACCCGTTCGTATGTCCTCCGTCTACCCTTCATTCGTCGTCCAGGAAATTTTACTTGAAAACTTACGAGTCTCCGTATGTCAGTTCCGATTCCGATTACTGTACCTCCGTAGTAGTATAAAAACATGTACTGTACTCCGCTGTTCTTCAGTACGAATATCAACTTAGTTCCTACTCCCTCTGATTCCGTCTTCTGCCTGTCAGAGTTATCTCCGACTCTCCATCTGTACTCTCCCTCTGAAATACGAGGGCTGAGATCGTGCAAGGGGGTAGCGTACGAGCTAAACCCGATGCCCTCACTCCGCTCCGCCTTTGTCTTGGTGGTCTTCGTTCCTGCCAACACTCCGCTAGTCGGAGTTCTGTTCTTCTGTGTCGGACTTGCTTCCGAACCCCTCTCTAGACCTTATATAGTGTCGGAGTTGGTCGGAGTAGGCCCGGACTTGACACATATTGTGGAACATAACCTTCAATTGCTGTGATGTAAACCTGTGAAGGACTGGTCAATAATCACATGAAGGAAATATGGATGAGTGCACCTTCATAAGGCCCTTGGAATCATCACCAGTCCACTGTTTGAAGGGTCACCCTTGAGGGAAATGCCACAACCCAGTAAATGGGGCAAAAGCTGTGATCCTGAAACACCATGAAGTCCATGAAGTAGATATGAATATTGATTGAAGTCATGTACCACCAGTCAATCTTGTCCAAGACTGTTTCCACCTGTGTCTTTCCATGAACATGGATTAGGTAGCACTCAACCCAATCCACCAGGTGGTCCTTGAACCCACCTTTGATAAGCTGGTGGAAGATATCTGGTGAAAGCATGCCATAGATGTCTGCATGCAGAACATTGTTTTTAAATGGCTGTCTTTGATTAGCAAATGAAAGAAAACATGGGGTTACACTTACCACTATGTCACCAACAATCCCATACATGTCCCACAGTTTGCAAAAGTCAAATTCTTCAATCACAGTGTCAACATGCTTACAACAATGAGAGAGCATGTCATCATCCAGACTCTCCCAGTGTGTGAGGCACTTTGGGCACCAATTCTGTATGATACAAGACAACACAACTTGTTCCTCATAGTCAGCTATATAAGCTGCTAGTGCATATATGACATGCTGATAGTATTTGTCACCACATAGTATTATTTCTGGGGCAATCATGGTGGGTTGAAGTGAACAAAGAATGCATGTTAGTGAGGAGTGGAAAAGCTGCCTTTTGAAATTTCATAAAGCAGAGGAACTGGCATGTTCTCTGGTGGCTAAATGGTATGTTAGCAGTGATACAAACTTGTAGAATGTGGGATCTTACTCTTTGGCATTGCCAGGAACCCAATGAAGACTACTGCATTGCAGTGAGCATGATGAACAGTGTTGTGACCATTTCCAATGGAGAGGTACAAGGGGTAATAGTTAGTCTGGCCAGTTGCTACTGATACTGTTGTCTTGTCACTACTGAGAATGATGGGAATTAGTGTTGCCCCAGCTGTCATTGGATCCTCACTAATGATTCTGTCCTAGGGGTGTGAAATTAGCATCAAGTTTCAAGCTGAAGTGTCACTACTTACTGCCTTGTTCCACACCCAGGCTCCTGACATGAAATCCTCCCAGTGCCTTTGATTGTTTATAGAATCATACTCCCAGTATGGTATGTAGTCAATTTGACCTATTAAATCAGCACAAGCAAGGACATTGTGGATGACTTTACATGAATCTCAATACCATACATTGTAACTGTCAAGCATCCAAGGAGCCATATTGCTGTCTTGTCCATCTCATCCATTGTCAGCATACCACACCACAAAACTCTCCTACTTGACCTCACCAATGGATGTGCTGTTGATGATGTGATAAAGGTCTTTCTTGTTAGTGAATAGCAGTTCCCCACATAAGGCAAGCAATGAGGTGGCCCAGACTTCAAGCAACATGTGGATTTTTTTGGCAGGCATTTCAGCCTGCCTAAAGAGAAAATCTGCAAGCCCAAATTCCAGCCAGTTTTGGAAATGGGACCAGTCATCAGAGGATTTCTCCACAGACAGTGTTGGTGGTGCATTGTCCAACAGAAATTGACTGCTGGCATCACATCTTCATGCTATGGACAAGGTATTAATCAAAGTAGTTGTTGTAGCATATACACAAATTACTGTTTAGGCCTGGATGAAAATTGCAATAAGTCCTACCCACAGGACCAATGAACTCTGGCCCTAGACTCTCATGTTCCTGGCCTGATGAGTCAGGGTCACAGCCATCACCAAGTTCTTGATGGCTGGGAGTTGGAATGTCATACTTGGTTGCTGGAGGAAACATGTCTGTGTTGTGGTCCATTCCATTGTAGTCTTGTCCCAAATGTTCAGGTGACCCTGTGCTGGCAGCAAAACTTGGGGGAATGCAGCCTAAACTAGGATGATGCATGTGCATGTGTTGAGTAAGACCTGAGAGATATCTAAACCAATGGTTACACTGCAGTTTGGCACAAGGGTGTTGTAGCATGCTAAACATCAGGCATGCAGCCATTTTCAGTGTAAGGAAAGATGTTGGGATGGTATGGGTGAATTAGCTTGAGGTAAACAGAACTTTGTACAGAAAACTAGGTACATTGTGGGTAAGATCTTTTTTGCATAAAGAAGTGAAGTTTAAACCCACCTTGCTCTGTTTCCATCTCCTGCCCTGCATTGCAGGTACTATGTTGAGCAGTAGGAGCATCATGCAAGAGAAGAGCACAACATACCAGGACTTTCCTGGGTTGGGTGCATGTGCTGAAGTTGCCACATTGTCACCCAGCATTCCAGTCACATTACAGTGGCTCAAAAAACTGTCCCAATGTTTGTGCAATTTTGACTGATGGGAGTGTAGCATGTCAATGACTAAGCACTGGTCCATGTGGTTAGTGAGGGAGTTGAAGTGCATGGTCTGGGCTTTCTAACAAGTCCTAGGTCATGATGGCCAGGTGAAAACTGGTGGAGGTATGACCCTTTTGGTGTGGTGACTCATTGGGACAGTTTTTTTGAGTTTGAACCCAGTCTGCACAGTTTTGAGTTTAACAAAGTTTAAAATGCTGTGGGGTGCTTACTAATGCTTATATAATATATCACATGGTCTATTCAAGGGTTTGTCAGCATACAAATAATGCCAAACAATGAATTGGGACCATCAAGGCTCCCTCTTCTACCACAACTCATGACACCATCCTCCTGGTCCATCTGGGCCATTTGCTCAGAGTAATCTCCATAAATATTGGTGTCCACTACAGTAGTGTCATTAGGGTATATGTTCAACACCATCAAACCCTTAAAAAATCTGCTTTCAGTTATCCCTGTGCTGTTCCCCCCATCCATACCTGACATATTCTGCAACTAATTGGTACTGAGAATGTTGAAAAAGTCATGATGGTTAATCTGGCACTGTAAAACATGATTAACAATTCAATCACCTCTTATCTGGTGGGTTTCCACCTGAGGGGTGTTGGTTTGAGGGCTAGGGAGGGCTAGGGAGGGCTAAAACCCTTCATTACAGTCCAGGTGCCCTGGGGGGATAGTCTACTGAACTGCTATGAGGGAGATTCCCTCAATCCATCTAGCACTGAGTATTACCTCTGGTCTTATATGACCAAATCACCCATTCTCAGTCATCCACAGCTGGGTGAAAGCACAGTGTAGCCATGCTTCCCATGCCACCTGAGGGGTGCAGGAATGATTTGCCTCACCCCAGCATTGAAACTAGTGACACTGTGGTGAAAATGTACTGGTTAAAAAGTGTGTTGTTTGTTCATCACTTCCTGATGTGCCAGATTGACCTCTATGGCATTTTCAGCTGTCTCAGTACCAATTAGTTGCAGAATATGTCAGGTATGGATGGGGGGAACAGCACAGGGATAACTGAAAGCAGATTTTTTAAGGGTTTGATGGTGTTGAACATATACCCTAATGACACTACTGTAGTGGACACCAATATTTATGGAGATTACTCTGAGCAAATGGCCCAGATGGACCAGGAGGATGGTGTCATGAGTTGTGGTAGAAGAGGGAGCCTTGATGGTCCCAATTCATTGTTTGGCATTATTTGTATGCTGACAAACCCTTGAATAGACCATGTGATATATTATATAAGCATTAGTAAGCACCCCACAGCATTTTAAACTTTGTTAAACTCAAAACTGTGCAGACTGGGTTCAAACTCAAAAAAACTGTCCCAATGAGTCACCACACCAAAAGGGTCATACCTCCACCAGTTTTCACCTGGCCATCATGACCTAGGACTTGTTAGAAAGCCCAGACCATGCACTTCAACTCCCTCACTAACCACATGGACCAGTTCTTAGTCATTGACATGCTACACTCCCATCAGTCAAAATTGCACAAACATTGGGACAGTTTTTTGAGCCACTGTAATGTGACTGAACTGCTGGGTGACAATGTGGCAACTTCAGCACATGCACCCAACCCGGGAAAGTCCTGGTATGTTGTGCTCTTCTCTTGCATGATGCTCCTACTGCTCACTGAATCAACTTTATTTTGGCTGAACCTTACCTGGAATGTTAGTGCCCCAAACAATAGGACTCTTTTGGCTGGCCACATCAAGAGTTGGGCCAGTGGCAAGCCACCCACTCTGAGAACTGACTGAGCAGTCAGCTTTTTTGGACAACCTCTTGGTCACAGGAGCAATGACCATTGCAGGCCTTTGATGTCCAGAAGGCCAACACTGCTTCCATGTTGATGACCTGTTTGAAGACTACCAGGACACTTCAGTCACCCCCCCCAGGGGACCTATTAGGTTCATATATTCTTATAGATGTATCCACCTAATAGGTGTTGACCACCTGGGTATTCCCAGTGACTGCTGGAGATTCGCCAGGCCCTGGAGATTCTCCAGAGCAAGGTGTCAGACATGGACTTTCTCCAGGATTATTACATCTATAACAGAGTGCCTGGGGTCCAAATGGGGCTTTCCCCAGTGAGTTAATAGACCTATTTCCTGGGTATCCTGGGGGATTCTCCAGCCTAAATGGACCTGTTCCCAGTGCATCCTGGGGGATTCCCCAGCCTAAATGGACCTGTTCCCAGTGCATCCTGGGGGATTCTCCAGCCTAAATGGACCTGTTCCCTGGGCATCCTGGGGGATTCTCCAGCCTAAATGGACCTGTTCCCTGGGCATCCTGGGGGATTCCCCAGCCTAAATGGACCTGTTCCCAGTGCATCCTGGGGGATTCCCCAGCCTAAATGGACCTGTTCCCAGTGCATCCTGGGGGATTCTCCAGCCTAAATGGACCTGTTCCCTGGGCATCCTGGGGGATTCTCCAGCCTAAATGGACCTGTTCCCTGGGCATCCTGGGGGATTCTCCAGCCTAAATAGACCTGTTCCCAGTGCATCCTGGGGGAATCTCCAGCCTAAATAGACCTGTTCCCAGTGCATCCTGGGGGATTCCCCAGCCTAAATGGACCTGTTCCCTGGACATCATGGGGGATTCCCCAGCCTAAATGGACCTGTTCCCTGGGCATCCTGGGGGATTCTCCAGCCTAAATGGACCTGTTCTCTGGGCATGCTGGGGGATTCCCCAGCCTAAATGGACCTGTTCCCTGGGCATCCTGGGGGATTCGCCAGCCTAAATAGACCTGTTCCCAGTGCATCCTGGGGGATTCCCCAGCCTAAATGGACCTGTTCCCTGGGCATCCTGGGGGATTCTCCAGCCTAAATGGACCTGTTCTCTGGGCATCCTGGGGGATTCCCCAGCCTAAATGGACCTGTTCCCTGGGCATCCTGGGGGATTCTCCAGCCTAAATAGACCTGTTCCCAGTGCATCCTGGGAGTTTCCCCAGCCTGAATGGACCTGTTCCCAGGGCATCCAGCCCAAACAGACCTATTCCAAGATGATCATGGGAACCTCCAGTTCAAATAGACCACCATCACAGCATGAAGGATCAATCAAAATGATTTGGAGTCTCCATGTTGCTGACAGGAGTGTGTATCATGCCAAGTACCTATTTCCATGGAATCTGATTTGAGCACTATATACAATATGAATATGTGAAAAAGTATGGTCATAGACCACTGAGGAAAGACTGGTGACATCTGATGGAGGGAGTAGAATATACTTGGTGATGGTGATTGCCCAGGCACAGCAGACATATACTTTCACCATGCTTCCCAAGCCTTCAGTGATCTCCAGTTCTGGCCATTGCATACAAGTCAAAGATTGTCCAAGTGTCATTGGAATTTTCCCACCCACTCTGGGCATCCACAGGGATGCAGCAGATCCTCCAGGCAATGCTTAGAATTTCCCAGCCAACTCCTGTCTCTAGGGGCTCTCCTAGCAATGCTGGGGATTTTCCCACCAACTCTGGGGATTCTCCAAGCTATGTCCTGGGGATTCCCCAAGCACTGCTGGGGATTCTGCAACTCACTCTGGGGATTCTCCAGGCAATGCTGGGGATTCTCCCACCCACTCTGTGGATTCTCCAGGCAATGCTGGGGATTCTCCAACCCACTTTGGGGATTCTCCAGGCAATGCTGGGGATTCTCCAACCCACTCTGGGGATTCTCCAGGCAATGCTGGGGATTCTCCAAGCTATGACCTGGGGATTCCCCAAGCACTGCTGGGGATTCTCCAGGCAATGCTTGGGATTCTTCAACCTGCTCTGGGGACTCTCCCACCCACTCTGGGGAGTCTCCATGGTATACTGGGGATTATCCAAGTTCTGTCTTGGGGATTCTCCAACCTGCTCTGGGCATTCTCCCACCCACTCTGAGGATTCTCCAAGCTATACTGGGGATTCTCCAAGTTCTGACCTGGGGAATCTCCAGGCAATGCTGGGGATTCTCCCACTCACTCTGGGGATTTTCCCAGCAATGCTGAGGATTTTCCAATGCACTATGTGCATTCTCTTGTTAGTTTAATCAATCATAATGCTTGACCCAGCAGGAGGTCAAAGGCATTGCAGGTCACCATAAAACAGAGTTCCTTAGGGTAACATTGAATGTAGATTGCTCATACATATCTTTTCTCTGGGCACAAACTATTTATTGATGAAGCTTAGGTATGCATCTAGTATCTACACCTTTTTGATGGCACCTGCAATGGTGATGAGGGCAAATAACCAGTTCCAATGTCCTCCAACCAATCCTCATCCTCTGTAAATTCCCCTTCATTTGCTTGCTCAGTGGGACATTCCTCTTCCAGTTCCATCTCTTCAATGGCCATCAACAGCTCATCATCTCCTTCTGACATTACATCCCCTTCATCAGAGTCGTTCTCTTCTAATACTGGTGCTGTTAGATCCTCTGAAGCATGGGTTCCACCAGGATTATGTGTGGCAGCAAGGCAATCCCTGATGTCTTCTGCTGTAGGTCCCCATGGCCTAGATGCAGCCCATGCATATGGCATATGTCGAACCTTGGCCTCCCATTTGACATATACTGCAACAATGGAATCCCTGTAGGCATGCAGGTGATACTTGTAATATTCATCTAACTCCCTATGAGATGAGACATAAACATGGTATTTGCACTCACCTGCCACATTTTCCAGAGCAGACTTTACACTCAGCCACTCCATGGAAAACCATTCCTGCATGATAGACTGCTCTCTTGACAACCTTCTTTCTTCTTCATTACAGCGATCAACTTCCAACATCAGCCTGATTCCCTTGCACACACTCTCATCAGCAAGCCAAGCGTGGGGTGCTAGCACTAAGCTCCTCAAGACCATCCTGCCAAATATCACTATCAACATCCAGCTGAAAGATACCTTTAGAAGGTATGGGATTGGGAGGGATGGCACCAGGTGGTGCCTTACACAGTCATATCATACTCTGCAGTTCACCACAGAGATTATTGTATGTGGTGACAAGTTTCAGGATGGTAGGCTCTCGTCGTTTTATGGATGACTCCACATGTGACTGTAAATGGTTTTCTACATGATGTTATTGAACATAGCAGCCAGAAATAAAAAATTGCTCACTACTGGAAGAGGTCCCATATGACCATTGTAGTCGCTGGAACTCAAACTTGCGCTGACAAAGTCGTTCCCTTATCCGAACCTTAAGTGCTTGTGCATTTGTTTGTGTTTGGAGCCACTTGTTGTTCCTCAGCAGATGAAGGTCAGTTTGGGCAGAAAGTCCCAATGAAGCCTTTTTCTTCTTGAGGGCCTGGGCTGCCTTTGACAGTGACCCTTTTGCTGCAGCAAGTTGTAGATTGTAGTCAACAATGTCATTGACATGATCATCAACAAGATCCTTCTCTAACTGATCCACATGGCACTGATAGTCCTCAACTGTTTTCTCCAGGGCAAGAACATGTGCCAACTGTTCAGAACCCTTGTTCTTTGACTGACCTACAGGTTGGTGAGTCATATGATCACACACACACAAAGGGAACAGACTAATGAGGTAGAAGTTGAGTTTGTGCATGTACTTGTGCAGCCCACTCATGCTGTAGAGTCTGCATGTCAACATGCAGAGCATGAAGAGCCTCCAAAGCCACCAATTTCCTACTTTTGCAGAGGGACCATTTCCTGCTCAGCCACTGGCCAAATGCATCAAAAGACTTCTTGTCCAAGTGTCGAATTTGATTGTCAAGGACAAATAATCTCTGATGATACTAAGGGTAAAATGAGCACTGGAATTATATTTGAAGAAGAGTCAATGCTTACCCCAGAAACTCGAAGAATTGGAACAAGCATTTTTAGGGCACTCCATAGTCGCCCACACCCCTCACCATCTGACAAGCCAAAGCCTACACATTTACGTGGGTGATATACCAATTGGCATGGTCATTGATGACCATAAGCATGGAAGACAGAAATACCAAACTTCAACCTGGAGAGTATCCCATCATCAAGGAGTTTCCACTTTCGACAGCTATGCTCCAATTGACAACCAATGTCATATAAGAGGCCAACAGTCATCTTGGCAGGGAGATGGTCAAAGAGATGTTTCACCAGTGCTAGGGCATAGTGCTGCTTTTCACCTGCTGATGTCATGTTAACCAACCAGAGGACACGATCATGATGACACAACAAAGCCATAAGCCCTGTATCTGCAAAAAATTGTGTGCTGGCCTTTTGCCTCTTCTCATCTGCTGCATGGAAAGAATCTCCACACCCATCCAACACAGAGGCAGGCACCCTCATTCCATCCTCCAACCTGTCCTGCTGGTTTTGAGTCTGAGAATGATGTTGACTGGTTGGGAGGGATCTCTGTTTCTCAATGAAAACCTCCATGGCCTTCACCTCTGACTCAGGGATGAATACAGTGCTGGTGGGATTGGGAGGGTCATCAGTGGCAGATTTGTTGGTTCTCTTCTGAGTGAAACATGCATCTAAGCAGACAATGCAGTCAAAGCTATTGGGTCTCAGTCATCTAGTCAGCAACAATGAGCTTGTCATTGACTCACTCATCCTGAGGAGGGTTAGAGCTCTGTAAGTCACCTCCCCCAAAGCAAAGAGGACAGCGAGCACATAGGTAGTCACTTGGCCAGGGGCTATCTTGCTGTGGCATGGAGTTTGGGCGAAAGGACTGGACCATAGCAGAAATATGCTCCTCCACATATATTGTCAATACAGTATACCAATGATAAGCATTACTGAAACGCCGCCGGAGATTGTCCTGATTATTTGAATAAGCACCCATCATTACACCAGAGATATTTGTGTGGGTACATGTACATTCAAACCATGATGATATACCAATACAAGAAGTAGCATACAGGGTGGATGTGAAGATGAAGGCAGAGATCCAGTGATGGTGTTTGGAAAAGTACATACCTTGAACAGCAGTCTATACCCTCGACCATCTAGGAAGCTTTCAAGTGCTTCACACCATGCAGTTGTGTTTGGGGTTAGCCAGACAAAGAGCTTCTTTACAAACTCCAGTACACAAAGGTCAACTGCCAGAGTAGGTACCACAGGAGATGATGCAAATAACCCATGGCCCATGAGGCATATAGGAGCTGGGGTGCATGCACAGTAGCTTATCCCAACGTCCTCCAAACCTGGGTATACATAAGCATCATAAGAGCAAACAACAAAAGGGTCACATACGGTCAAAGAAGAGACAGCAAACAGTGAGTTGATACACTGTGCAAGTGCAACATCGATGGATGACTGGGGGGTCTACCACCATGCGGAGGGATTGGGATGCCTCGAGATAGCACATGTAGGGCTTGAGAAGTGCTGGAATGATATCTTGTGACCACCGTCGCCATTGGTTCTTGCGCTTCTGTGAACCACTTGGACATGAAGGCAAGCGAACCTCACTGAGTTCGAGCTCATTCACAGCATTGAAGACATCAACAGGTTGGTGCTGAGGGCGATGTGGCATTGCAGCAGTATCTTGAGCATGGCGTTGGCGGCCTGGAAGTACAAAGACAGGTGGAGGTGCAGGGAGGTACAGTGCTTTCATACCAAAAGGGCGGCGTTGATGAGCTAGGGGAGGAGGGACAAACAATGACTGTGTCATATTCTATCTAAAAGTAAACATGTATAACCTCTTAGACATAGGATCAGAACATACTGAAGGGGCAGGTATACCAAGTGACACTTGGTTGTTTGATGATGGAGTGGCTACATTGGGCAGCCAGTTGGTTGAGGCAGACAACATCGATAGGACCTGTAGGGGAGCTAAGATGATATGAAGAATACCATAATGAAATTGCACACACCGAAGGGCCAGAAGTACAAAGCGATGGCTCATTACCAGACAAAGATGAAGGATGGTCAGTGAGTACACTGGGTACCAGACCAGCTTGGACAGATGAAGTGGAGGAGGCCTGTAGAGAAATGATGAGCACAACATGAGGCTTGAAGACAGGGAAAACTCACAATATTAGAATTACTCATAGAAGGCGAAGCATTGCGATGCTTCCGAGGCTTTGGGCAGCGAACAGCCATCTCAGATCGTTCTGGAAACCACGATGCAAAGCCAACAGCAGTACGCCTGGGACTTGAAGTCAACAGGTGGTGGAAAGCGTGACACGAAGTCAGCAGGGGGTGTCAGTCCAAGGGGATTTTGACCAGATGACAAACCTCTGGAAGGGAAAAACTGCGCAGAAAATTTGTCAGATCACCACATACAGCCAAGTAGGATCCTACTTACCAGAGCACAAGTCTTGCGCAGTTAAAAACAAAAGTCGCTATCAACATCACAGTGAGCAGGAACCCCATCATCAAGATGTCACACATACCGAGCAGAACAAGTCTCAAAGAATTAAATGGTGCAGATCTTGATGCAGATAAAGCGTCAATAGCAGTGAAGGGGGATGGGAACATTCCTTGCCTGGCAGTGGGAGTGTCAGTGAATAACATGTTGCTATCAACAAAAAAAAAGGCAGTGAGCACAAAGCGAGATTAAAGTTCAGTCACAGGCAACATTCCGAATCATCGAATTGATTCAGCCTGCTTTACGACATGGTACATACTCGTACTAAACAAATTTGGACAGAAAAAAAAAGGATATGCGGCAGAGGATGTCAGACAAAGGTAAAAATGCGGGGGAGGGATGGTTGACGCCCAAGATAATCAAATGCAGTTTGGATGTAGAATTCGCAAGCCAAGATGAAGGCTTCGTATGCTGCTTGGTTGCCAGAGCCATCCAGCTCGATTGGGGACTTCAAACAAAAGGGTGCTCCTGGCCATGCAGATAGCAACTGACAGAACTTGTTCAGATACGGCAATGCCACCTCCATCTCACTAGCAGTCAACCCCAAATCACATGGCTCCTGAGGAAGAGGTGCCGACCAACTTGAAAGACCACATCCACCAGGGAAGATAGACCA
This sequence comes from Pisolithus tinctorius, assembly GCA_024663395.1. NCBI lineage: Eukaryota > Fungi > Basidiomycota > Agaricomycetes > Boletales > Pisolithaceae > Pisolithus > Pisolithus tinctorius. Next base: position 1,246,816 of record JANFAH010000012.1, on the reverse strand, counting down.
AAGAAGTGATTGGCACGTATACTTATCTAGGCTATCGGGCCAAAGCTGCGGGACAAGGGCCTGATTGAGTGCACGAAGTTCATAGCAGAAGTTGAGTTCATAGAGTTCCCATAGAAGGGAACATGTGAAATGAAGGGGTGGGTCTGAAAGGCTCGAAGCCCGGACCTGCGCAAGATAAGTATGAAGAACAGATCTAAATAGGATGAAATACGAACCCGCATTCCCCTCCACTCAATCTCTTCCGATGTACGAACAGGATCATCATGAGCTGCTTGAATGATGTCCCCCAAAATCGCCCGAACTGCCAACTTCGTGGATGCACTCTGGGTGCCAGAGGGCAAGCGCTCTGTGTCAGTACCATTGAGGAAGTCCCTCCACATCTGAGGGGAAGGGCTCTTCTGTGGAGACCAAATGTCAACTCGATTCATCCAAGCCAGGCAAGCAGAGAGCCAATTCAACATGTACGTCTTCTTTCATTCAGGGGTGGTCACATTGACCAACAGTGTGGGCTTCGGAAAGCGATAACCAGGGTCCACAATGCCTGACTTGACTCTGGACATATCCTTTGAAGCTTTCCTCCAAGCCAATGCAAACAGACTGTGGGGCTTGGGAATTTCTGGAAGATCAGGCTCTTCCCACCTTGCCGAGTCCCCACCACCTGATTCTTTGGGGTGCGAAGCTACAAGTTGGTCAGGAACGAGCAGAAAGAAAATTAGGGTACATACCTCTTGAGGGGCCTGCAGTCGCTTGTTCCCTGGCAGCCCTTGTCTGCTTTTTCGTTGATTGCTTCCCAGTGCTTGAAGATGGGTTTGACGAGGATGTGGCAAATGATTCTTGCAGGGGCTCCGGTTGCTCCGCGAATGTACCCTCATAGTCCCTGTGAGTGTGAATGTGGTGCAGGAGACCGCCAGCACCATGGTAGATCGATGGGAATGGCTTAGCTACCCCCTTTTCGGAATACATAGCTTTCACTATGTCTTCAGGGCATGTCAATCTCACAGGCTCCTTGATATTCATATCAGGGGAGATGTACACCTCGGTATGCACGAGCCAGACTGGCACCCCAGTGAAATACAGTGCTTCGCAAGTGGCAGTATCCTTCGTGAAGCACCCCATCCAGGTGGGGTTTGTGCATACAGGTTTTGAGCGGGGAGACGAAAGAAGCAGGTAGAGGATCTCAATGTATTCGAGCAAAGCGTAAATGTCAAGCAGCTTGTGCTGAAGCTGGGCAACAAAAATGACAAGGTCTCGGAATAAAAGGGGGTGATGCCGCAAGCGCAAAACCTCATGTTGAACCGACCGCACTAGTTGGGTCATAAGGTCTCGACCCACAGGTCGATTGTGGAGGGGGTGGTAGCGGCTGCGCAGTTGCTGAAGTAGCTCTTCAAAGGCCTTGACCTTTGTCTCTTCAAGCGTTCCCACCGGATACACAGAGCCGAGTGGAAGGACGAAATCCGCGGATGTCGGAGTGAACCAAGCAATATTGAGAGTAGGGACCATATTTTTTCGAGGTATGCAAACAGCATATTCGTAGTTTTTTTCGTATCTTTGAGGCCATTGGAAGCAATCGACAAGGCTGAACCGACCGTCGGCATGCGGACAAAGATCGACTTCTTTGAAAATGTACGGCTCCGGAACGAAGTCCGCATTGGGCGACGTGATCACCCAGCGGTCCTTGCACGCGACCACTCGTGCATCCAGTGATGTAATTTTAGCTGTGGATGGTAAGTAAGCTCCGGGAAAACATAAAAGTAGAGGAACATACCATCGCCGGGCCGGGTGAACGCTTTGAAGCGTGTAAGTGCAGTCCCCCAGGACATTTTCGCTTGTGTTGGAATTGAACTGCAAGGAATAACGGACAGATCATGTGTAGATTAGTTGGTGACAGGGTGAAAGGCATGTAATTAAATACTCACCTTTGTGAAAGAAAGCAAACGAATGTTGGTGGTGGGAGAGGGTCTGGGATAAAGGGCAGGGTGAACGATGGGGCGAATGGCATGTAAACAACACGCACCTTTATAAAAGAAAATAAGAGTATGACAGTGGTAGGAGAAGGTCCGGGGCGAAGGGTTTGGTAAACAACAGTGTGAATGGCATGTAATTGACACGCACCTTTTATGAAAGAAAATAAGAACACGACAGTGGTGAAAGAGGATCCAGGAAGAATGGCAGGGTGAACGACGGGGTGAACGGCAGGGTGAACAGTGGGGTGAACGACGGGGTGAATAGCATGTATAGAACACGCACCTTATACCAGAAAGTAATGGAAGGACGATGGTGGGAGAGGATCTGGGGTAGAGGGCAAGACGAACTCCTCGAGGTCTTGAACCCCACTAGCAGCACAGTGGTGCTGGGGCGACCTCAGTGACGCGAAATCAACCGAGTGCGACCTAAAGTGACACAAAGTCAACTTCAGGTCAAGATGAGCGGCACGAAGCCAACTCGAACCCAATGGGAGACGACATGCGTGGTGGGGAGGGACTTGAGACCTTGAGGGCGGAGGTGCTGAGCGACGAAGTGAGGAAGGCAAGGGTAGTAGGATGAAGAGTAGTTGCGGTCAGAAAATCACAAGTATTTGTTTGTTTGTAGGGATTTACCTATTATGCTTATGTACATATATTGATAGTGACGTTTGATGTGATAGCCTGGAGAATTCCCAGGGCAAAAATACCTAAGTCATGGGACTGTGTTCCAGCTGCACAGTGCCCAGCAGCTCCGCGCTTTGTTACAAACAACTGTCATCCTCTCACCTCCCCGTCATCGTCTTCCCGCTCGCCACCTCTATGCTTCAAGTTTGGACACGTTGGCTGAACCTGAGCTGGCTCTGTGCCGCTCACTCAGAGCTGCAGCTGACTTCATGTCGCTGCAGTTCGTACTTTGTTGACTTTGTGTCACTGAGGTCGCCCCAGCACCACTGCGCTGCTAGTGGGGTTCAAGACCTTGAGGAGTTCGTCTTGCCCTTCACCCCAGATCCTCTCCTTCCCGCTCGCAAAGGTATGTTTTATAGCACTATTCCTTCCAGCTGATTCTAAACACCTATGTTCATTCATTAGCGCTGATCTCGTTTCTCTCCTGGGTCACTGTCACTCTGCCCAGTATTGCCATCTGAGGTATGTCTATTGTTAGCAGATGTTGATCCTGACTCATTATTGTTATCAGATGTGAGGTTTCAATCATCTCGTTCAAATCTGTACTTGTTGCAACTCTTGTTATCAGGTATGAGATTTAAATCATTTCATTTGTCTGTACTTGTTGCATCCCTCACCCACCCACTCTGTGCTCTATTGCAGTCTGCAGTAGGTGTATTGTTATCGGCTGTTGATCCCCACCTATCCTTATTATAAGGTATGTGCTACTGTCGCTTTTTGTTGGACTTACAAATCCGATCACGCTCTTTAATATCTAGGTATAAGTTATCTCGTTCATCTCCACTCGACCACTCGCCTCATTCCGCACCCACCCACTCTGTGTTGAATTGCAGTTTGTGGTAGATATATAGTTATTGACTGTCGATCCTCACTTATCATTGTTATGAGGTATGTCCTACCTTTGCATTTCATTGGACCTACAAATCTGATCATGTTCTTTAGTATCTAGGTATAAATTATCTCCATCAGTGCTCACCTCATTCCTCACTCACCCACTCCTTGTTGTATTGCAGTCAGAGGTACATCTATCGTCATCAGGTGTTGGGTTGACTTATTGTCACTATCAGGTATGTGTCAGTCTCTTTTTGTTAGATTTACGAATCTGATCACCCTCTCTAATATCTAGGTATAAATCATCTTGTTAGTTGGTGCTCGCCTCATTCTTCACCTGGCCAACTGCTATCGTAGTCTGAGCTATGGATATCGTTACATACTCTTGATCTACAGTTACTGCTGTTATCAGGTATGTCTTGTGGTCTGTTTACATTGATTTATGAATGCGGTCAGCCTCTCATAATCCCTAGGTACCAATCCCATTTGCTAGCACCTGTCAATCACGGCAGAAATAAAGTTTGATGTCAATGCTCCCAGAACCAAGTTTCTGGTAATGATCTCCTTCCATTCCTCACCAACTCTGTGCTGTATGTAGTCCAAAGTACCCGTATCATTGTCAACTTTGTTCACCGTTGTCATCAGGTGTGTGTAGTGTTCTCTGTTTGTTAGATCTAAGAATATACCTGCTCTAGTTACCAGGTATACATTATCCTGTTCATTGGCACTTGTCTCATTCCTTACCCACTCCATCTGGTACTGTTGTCCAAGGAGGTATGTTGAAACCTTTTTGTTGAATTTTTGAACATTATGAAATAGATGCCAAAATAAGGTTTAATGTCAATGCTCCCCGAACCTAATTTCTTGTAGTGATCTCATCCATATTCCAAGGTACCTGTATTGTTATCAACTGTTCACTGACACCTACCATGGTTATTTGTCAAAAGAATATATCACCCTTGAGCTGCTGTCTGTAGGTTTGACATCAACTTTTTGTTTTTATTATATCTTCTGCTCACAATGACAATGACAGTCCTACTCTATCGGTTGACATGCCGCAATTTTCCTCTGCCCTGAATGCCAGATTTCCATTCAATTGACCCTTCTCAATAGGATTGTGCAAGCTAGAAGGAAGTGAGGGTGCTAGTGTGAATTAGGTGTGTAGGCTTCTTCTGGGACCAAATAAATAGCTCAGTAGTGAATGTTTCATCCTCCGTTTTCTCTTCTTCCTTGCCTTCTTTTCTTCACTCGCTTCAAATCAGGTGTGTAGCCCTTTGTGCAAGATCATGAATCGTCCACTAACCAATGTTTGGCCTGAACCCAGTCGTTCCTTACCTGAATGTCTGTTCCTTTCCATCTCGCTTGATTTCGCATCAGCAAAGAGTGTGTGGTGACTACGTGTTCCACAGTTCCACTGGCCCACAGATTGACTACATGTCTACCAGGTCAAATTCATCATGCCTGCGACTAGGTCGTCTGCTGTTACTTTCAAAGTTGGTCCCCCCGTTGGTGCCCGGAGGTCAAAGAGAGTCAATCCTACCATCACTTCGCCCACCAAAGCCCAACCTTCACGTGGTGCAAAGGCCCGTCACTGGGTAGTTAAACGTGAGTACAGACCTACTTCCTGTGTCTTGTGTACTACTGTCTCAACTCTTTCTATCAGCGTGAGGCGGAAATCAGGATACGATTTCTGAAACACACGAGACAATGTCAGGGGATGGTGAGGAGTGCCCAGTGTGTAGCACTACCTTTTTTTTTTTTTTTTTTTGCTTACTGACCACTGTTTTCAGAACTGCGAATCCAGCTCTGTAGCTCGATGTCCCCCTCTCTGGCCGTGCTCAAGTCGTAATTCTTTGCAAGGGTTGACAGAGAAAGAACACGAGGATCAGTACCTTGACTCCTTCCAGACAAAACAGGTTACACTCCAGAACAGTATGAAGCTTGACCGTGCTGTTGCCCTTGAGCAGCTATGATTGGGCATCATTTCTATGGAAGATATAGTTGCTGAGCAGGGTCATGAAAAGTGTAAGTGTGTGATCTATGTATGTAGCTGTATTCCTTCTCAAGGTCGCCACCAGCTGTTACCCCCAATGACAGTGAAGAGGATGAACAAGCTGTTGAGAGTATGGTGCAAGCTGAAGGTGATCTGGTCTCAGAGGACCTGGTGGATCATGATGGTCGCCAAGCTGTTGAAAATATGATGGACTCCATTCGTCATGATGATGTTGAGCATGAAAGTGCATCAGGTTTGTTTATTTGATTAAACTGCATTATTCACATAATTTACATGTGTCATTGAATAGACAGTGATTGGTCAGCTGACCAGAGGCGCGACCTTAAACGCAAACAAACCCTGAGAGAAATCCACACTGGCAATTATGATACTGATAACCATCCTGCCACTCCCCCTCTCCCTTCTCCATCCTCATCGGAAGAAGAAGATGGAGCTGCTGATACCGAAGGCGACACTGACAGCTCTGTGACCAGGAGGCATAGGGAAGCCAAAGGGAAATCTCGTGCCCTAGCCAACACATCCTCTGAAGATGAGGATGGACCTAGTGACACTGGAGACCTCCCTGATGGCTTGGAGATGACCGGGATGCATGGGAAACCCAAAGGATGACATTGTGCCTTCTGCAAGGTAGTAGTCACACCCTCTGCGCCTACCCTAGCCAGTGACCTCAGTCAATGCGAGGATACATCCAGTGCAGAAGCAGGCTTACCACGCTTCAAACCAGGGCGGCTTCCCTTGGAAGCCATACGAAAGGCACAGGCACTTGGCATGCGCACCACTCAAGAAGCCCAGGCAATTGCAGATGAGTATGGCAAGACTCTTGGGTCAATCATGGCTGCTGCTGGTCTTACCACAAAGGCAACTTGTGCTGAATCTGTGTGGAACATGCATCAGGCTTGGTATGCACATACCAATCCAAAAGCATCTGCAGGTCAGTACATCCTAACTTGTTGCAGTTTTGACTCCACGTTGATTCAATCGCAGAGGAAACCAAAGACTACTATAGGCGTCACACCAAGCACTATGAGGACCATAAAGATGAGGACGAACATCCTCAACTGTGGGCTGAGATCCAGAAGTATTGGAGTGAGTGTGTCAGTGGGTCCAAAGACATCAGTTCCAAGGCAATGGTGGGCCGTGTAATGGCTTGCCATGACTCCTTTACACAAGGGGTGGGTAATACTGTTGTGATTGTTTGCTTCTTGAATAACCTCTTGTACAGGCACAAACTTGGTGCAATGTGGAGGGCATACATGTCTTTGGATGTGTAATTTATAGTGGGAGTGATGAAGCTGCATGCCAATCCCAAGGAATTTTTGCTGGATCCTCCCTTCTCATGCAGCTTGCGAGTGAGAGGCAGACCGACATAACACAATTATTAGAATACCTGTCCACCATTATCAAGTATGTATAACATATGCCATGTACAATTGCCCACTGACTTTTCTTTAGGTATAAAATCCTTAACTCTGCTGCTTCAGTGCCTCTTCCTGACTTTAATGTGCTGTCACAACCCCATTATGACCATGCACTGGGATTAAAACCTCAAGAATACAGGCGTGATCGCAATCGGCGAGTTTTACCTACAATCATACTCCATAAATTCCATATGTCAATAAATCTATTTGATTCATATTCATCCTCTGAAGTGCTGCCACAGAAGAGAATGGTATCACACAAGGCCAGAGAAATGTTTCTTGGAAGTCATTGCTTGATCTGCTGTATGTTCACCAGTATACCATCACTGATTGGCCTGCTGGAGTCCCTGCTGTTGGTCCAGATTTCAATGTCAAACGCCTCAATGCTGATGAACTTCGTGCTCTGACTGTTCCTTTCCTGAAAGAGTCAATGGGTGCAGATTACCATGCTGAGGCTCCACTAGATGATGAAGAAGACCAAGCTGAATACCTTGTCCCTTTGCTGAATTCATCATTTTACCTCAAGAAATGGACTGATGGTGAGTTGTTGACACGAAATGGTTGCCCTCACTGACATGAATAATCCAGATCAGATTGAGCTATTTCGCCACAGTGATGCAAGGATGTGTGACATCCCACTTGTGGTGAACACATTGAACCAGCACCTCCGTGTTCTTTCTGATTCAGATGCATTCATTAAGGCCCTCCCTAAAGGTGACAAGTTTAAGGAGAGAAGTGCCCCTTCATCTTTCCCTGACCAACCTGTGCGAGGATGAGTGCCATCCAACAGACGTCACCCCTTGCCAGCAGCATCCAACACCCACCATATGACTGTGCCTTCTTTATCCCCAGCTTATAGATCACCCCAGCCACCTGTGCAGCACCATGTGTCTCCCTCAACATCCCACCACACCTGATGACAGCAATCACCATCCCGCACACATCACCCCTCTCCTGCAGGATCACACCACCTGAGGCGAGGGCAATTGCCATCCCATGGACCTCGTTCCACTCAGCCAGCATCCCACCATTCCCCTCTCCCTCCTTCATCCCCTGTCAAGGAGTCACCACAGTCATCTCCACAAGGTCCATCGTTGCATGGTGATCATCACACATATCTTGCTCCAGCAGCTGCATATCATCATCACCCCCCTTCTGATAACTACTCTCTGACCCCACGTCCTCACCACCGCCCTCAGCATGAGTCACACAAGCGCTATAGAGGATATCAGGACAATGAGAGTGATCATGGTGGTCCTTCACAACAGGGAAGAACTCACCGAAGGTATGTTGCTGGGTAGCCTACGTGTACAATGAGACTAACATGCACAGTGTGGTTGAATACATTTATCGAAACCCTCCCCACAAGAGACATCGTCGTCATGACTCTGATGACTCTGATGGACGTTCCTATCACACCTATGATCGATGCAACCACTACTAGGCATGTTTTCATCTCAATCATTCACTTGCTACTGGCTCATGTACACACCAGTTCAACATGTTTGCATCGTTAGCATGTAACTATGATACCCTGTGGCTGTATCATCCCCCTGCATATCCTTCCTTTGTGTAATGTCTGCCATCATTCATTTTGTCTATTATCCACCATGGTCTTTTTGTTACCATCGTAACTACAATACCCTTACAAGACCATTCATTTTCTCCTCACACCTATGCATATTCAATCTGATAGCATACCCTATCATAAATACAGATTGGATTTAGGTGCAAACTGCTATGTGTGAGATAGGAATGTGAAATCCATGGAACCAGACATCCACTAGAGCTATGATGTCCATGTGAAGGGCATGGGGCTCTGCCCTAGGCTTCAGGGGGAAGAGTTCTCAGTAGCTACCAACATAGAAATGCCAGAGTTGGTTAGAGAATCCCCAGGACATAACATGGAAAATCCCCAGCAGTGCTTGGAGAATCTCCAGAGTGGGTTGGGGAATCCCCAGCATTGCCTGGAGAATCTCCAGAGTGGGTTGGAGAATCCCCAGCATTGCCTGGAGAATCTCCAGAGTGGGTTGGAGAATCCCCAGCATTGCCTGGAGAATCCCCAGAGTGGGTTGGAGAATCCCCAGCATTGCCTGGAGAATCCCCAGCAGTGCTTGGGGAATCTCCAGAGTGGGTTGGAGAATCCCCAGCATTGCCTGGAGAATCCCCAGAGTGGGTTGGAGAATCCCCAGCATTGCCTGGAGAATCCCCAGTAGTGCTTGGAGAATCTCCAGATTGGGTTGGAGAATCCCCAGCATTGCCTGGAGAATCCCCAGTAGTGCTTGGAGAATCTCCAGCATTGCCTGGCGAATCCCCAGTAGTGCTTGGAGAATCTCCAGATTGGGTTGGAGAATCCCCAGCATTGCCTGGAGAATCCCCAGAGTGGGTTGGAGAATCCCCAGCATTTCCTGGAGAATCCCCAGAGTCAGTTGGAGAATCCCCAGCATTGCCTGGAGAATCCCCAGAGTCAGTTGGAGAATCCCCAGCATTGCCTGGAGAATCTCCAGAGTGGGTTGGAGAATCCCCAGCATTGCCTGGAGAATCCCCAGAGTCAGTTGGGGAATCCCCAGAATTGCCTGGAGAATCTCCAGAGTGGGTTGGAGAATCCCCAGGGTCAGTTGGAGAATCCCCAGGGTCAGTTGGAGAATCCCCAGCCGTGCTTGGAGAATCCCCAGCATTGCCTGGAGAATCCCCAGCAGTGCTTGGAGAATCCCCAGATTGGGTGGGAGAATCCCCAGCATTGCCTGGAGAATCCCCAGAGTGGGTTGGAGAATCCCCAGCAGTGCTTGGGGAATCCCCAGAGTCAGTTGGAGAATCCCCAGCATTGCCTGGAGAATCCCCAGCAGTGCTTGGAGAATCCCCAGGTCATAGCTTGGACAATCCCCAGAGTCAGTTGGAGAATCCTCAGTAGCACTTGGAGAATCCCCAGCAGTGCTTGGAGAATCCCCAGGACATAGCTTGGAGAGCCTCTAGAGACAGGAGTTGGCTGGGAAATTCCAAGCATTACCTGGAGGATCTGCTGCATACCCTGTGGATCCCCAGAGTGGGTGGGAAAATTCCATTAAGACCTGGACAATCTTTGACTTGTATGCAATGGCCAAGACTGGAGATCACTGAAGCCTTGGGAAGCATGGTGAAAGTATGTCTGCTGTGCCTGGGCAATCACCATCACCAAGTATATTCTACTCCCTCCATCAGATGTCACCAGTCTTTCCTTAGTGGTCTATGGCCATGCTTTTTCACATATTGTATAGAGTGCTCAGATCAGATGCCATGGAAATAGGTACTTGGCATGATACACACTCCTGTCAGCAACATGGAGACTCCAAATCATTTTGATTGATCCTTCATGCTGTGATGGGGGTCTATTTGAACTGGAGGTTCCCATGATCATCTTAGAAAAGGTCTGTTTGGGCTGGATGCCCTGGGACCAGGTCCATTCAGGCTGGGGAATCCCCCAGGATGCACAGGGAACAGGTCCATTTAGGCTGGGGAATCCCCCAGCATGCCCAGAGACCAGGTCCATTTAGGCTGGAGAATCCCCCAGGATGTACAGGGAACAGGTCCATTTGGGCTGGGGAATCCCCCAGCATGCCCAGAGAACAGGTCCATTTGGGCTGGGGAATCCCCCAGCATGCCCAGAGAATAGGTCCATTTAGGCTGGAGAATCCCCCAGCATGCCCAGAGAACAGGTCCATTTAGCATGGGGAATCCCCCAGCATGCCCAGAGAACAGGTCCATTTAGCCTGGGGAATCCCCCAGCATGCCCTGGGAACAGGTCCATTTAGGCTGGAGAATCCCCCAGGATACCCAGGACATAGGTCTATTAACCCACTGGGGAAAGCCCCATTTGGACCCCAGGCACTCTGTTATAGATGTAATAATCCTGGAGAAAGTCCATGTCTGACACCTTGCTCTGGAGAATCTCCAGGGCCTGGCGAATCTCCAGCAGTCACTGGGAATACCCAGGTGGTCAACACCTATTAGGTGGATACATCTATAAGAATATATGAACCTAATAGGTCCCCTGGGGGGGGTGACTGAAGTGACCAGGAGAGAGTTGAAGATAGAGTGCAGCTTGAGGCTGAGAGACAGGCTAAGGGGCTGGATGACACTGAGGGGGGAGGGTCTTTGAGGAAAGCTGTACATGTGACAGGGAAGGGTTTGGGCAGTGTGAGCCAGGGCAAAGGCAAAGAGAGGGTATGTGCAATGTCCTCAGAAACTCTGAGCATGACTACTGACCTCAACAAAAACTCCACAGGCTACCAGTGAGGAGGATGAGCTCACTGGTGACAATGACAATGACTATGACAACAAAGGTGATGGCAAGGAGCCCACTTCAGGTAACCCATTTTCATAAGCATTTAGGCTGAAGTTTTTCTCCAAATCATCCAAGCTAAAAGCCACTCAGACCAGGTCATCCCAGGGACATCTGGCCATGTCCCAGGGCTATATACAGTTTGCAGGACCTGGGATGTCCCATAATCCCAGCCCTATGGTAATATATTTTGGGCTGTCCCATGACTGCCTTAGGTGTCAGGGGTCCTCAGCTCAAAAAAGTGCAGTTCATATTCACATTGAAATGCCACTTCTGATCAGAAAAACATACATAGCTGTCATGATCATCCTGGTTGATGAGCACACCTGTCAAAGTGGGGGGATATGTGAGAGTCACTGCCATTCCAATACCATGTCATACAACTTATTATGCACAGATTTGAAGAATACTGGGCAATCAGTATGTTTGTGTGTGGTGTCATTTCCAGAACTCATACAATGCCTATGGCAGTGAGCATTGCATTATTGTAATGAATTTTAATGGATTCAGACCTCTCCCATGAGTGCCTATGTATGTAAATTTCCTTGTTGACTGCAAGAGTGCTCCATAATAAGATCATACTAAATGCATCTCAGCCCTCCTCTCTGAAGGCCAGTGGGATGTCCCATGATAGCTTCAGAGGCTATGATGGGATATCCCACCCCCCTCCCTGGAGGCTGATGGGATGTCCCATGATAGCTTCAGAGGCTACTGTGGGACATCCCACTCCCCTCTCTGGAGGCCAGTGGGATGTCCCATGATAGCTTCAGAGGCTACTGTGGGACATCCCACTCCCCTCTCTGGAGGCCAGTGGGATGTCCCATGATAGCTTCAGAGGCTACTGTGGGACATCCCATCCCCCTCTCTGGAGGCCATAGGGATGTCCCATGATAGCTTCAGAGGCTACCATGGGACATCCCACCCCCCTCCCTGGAGACTGATGGGATGTCCCATGATAGCTTTGGAGTCTGCAGGCACTTCAGTCAATCCCCTTTGGAGACCCATTGAGTCTATATATTTCCATAGGCTTATATACCTATGAGGTCTAAACAGGTTGGGTATACCCAGCTGGGACTCCAGGGCAGCCATTGATTTCACCTGGCATGGTGCTGATCATAAGTGTTTTGTGTGTTTCTCATGCAATTTTCCACTTGCTGATAAGATAAGCATACCATCATGATTTCAAAATCAGGAGCTACAACTTTCATTATGATGACATTGCTGCATTATCACTTGCTGGGGTATTAACACCTACTAATGCTAGTTGAGTAGTTGGTAGTACTGCTAGTGTAGGCTATGCTACACTTTGGTAGTTTGCATTTTTGCCTGTTGCTGACTACAAAAAGTGTAGTACAAGTCAGAGGGCGGAAGTCACATGATGCCGAATCACGTGGCAAGATCAGTCATGTGATTGAGTCACATGGTCGATGCTGTAACAGTCACGTGACCCGAAAGTGTCCCCAACCCAACACCAGCGAAGTCACATGATATGCCCCTTTCTGGACCTGTGACCCAGGTCATGTGACAGTGAGTCACGTGACTTGGTACCCCAGGTCATGACATCAATCAGTCACATGCACCTAATAGTCACATGCCGAGATCAATTGGTGATCACATGATACAAGGCCGTAGGTCACGGGAGGGGCCGATCATGTGGTCCGAGCAGTCACATTGTTGCGTGAATCCTGAGTCACGTGACACCATGTGACTCCCTTGCATCTGGCACAGTGTACCTAGCATGTGACTAACTCGAGAGATTTATAGCTTTGAGATGGCCAATAAACTATTGACCATTGTGTGCATTTCACATTTTTGACACTTCTAGTTGCAGATATCACTAGGCACCTGCTGTTATTATGGCAGGGAATGCCACCCCATGTGCCAGGTGAATTGGTGTAAGTGTAGCAGCACTGTGGAGGCTGCAATGCAATGTTTTAGATATGTTTTGTAAATCTCCACTATTTTATTTCCGCTTTTTGGAGTTTTCCCACGCATCTGGGAAGTGTAATTTGTGTGCTGTTCATTCAATTCCTGATGGATTGACTTGATACTTTCTACATAGGTAGCTAGGGACATGGGGCATGCATCTGAGGTATTAAGCATTGCATAAACTATGTGTGGGATGCATGCTGTGATGTTCTTTCGCTTTTTCCATTCCCCTTATATCTCATCAACCAGTGACTTTGATTGGATAATACTTCAACATGTTGTAGATACCCCCTAGACCATCCCACCTGCAAATTTGCAGATGCATATGTCAAGAATTGAATGAGTGGTGACATGATTCATGTCGAAGCACAGCCACACTTAGCATTCAGGCCCAGTCAAAACTTACCAGGATGAGGGCGGCTCTAGTTGGGTGAGATCTGATGGGGTTGATTGGTAAGCAAAATATCCATTTTGATCAGGTGTGAACTGGAATCAACGCATATATTGCACAGCAAGGCAGGCCGACATTGGGCGATGTAGGATTTTAGTACTCATGATCCGATCCTGACAGATCTCAGCAGATAGTAGCTACCTCTCTGTCTGTAGCATACATATGATAACAGTGGTGCGCGTCTGTCCAGATTGGATTAGGGTTCTCTCATTCCAGTCTCACCAGATTCACACATATTGGGTCAGAATGCAACAAATTCCATTCAGGTCCCATCAGGTGCAGTCCAATAATACAATTTACACTACATGCCCATATTATACATGGTACACATACCCCAATACCTGCAGGTAATAAAACGGCAGCCAGAACAGAGCAGGAGCACAAGCGAGCTGTCGAGTTGGCAGTCGAGAAACCCGGGATGGAAGGTACAATGAAATGGAACAACAGAGGAGAGTGGGCGATAAAACAGCAGCCAGCAGGGTGGCAGTGCGAGCAAGGCATCGAGTTGGTAGTCGAGAACTCGCAAACAGTGGGTACAGCGAAACAGTGTGACGGAGGGTGCAGGCGACAATTGAGAGACACCTGTGACAATGTTAAGCCAAGCATGAACGAGAGTGAGAAGCACCTGCATCATCTAAAATATTGTACTGTTGCAGGCAGCTGGGTTGGATGGTTTTGTCCACATTCCATCTTTCTAAAGGTGCTCAGCCTCAAGGCAATACTTCTCTCATGTCTCCACTGTCAATCCATCCCAGTACATGCAGAATTCTTCGGTCGTCCCAGTCGAATTGATATGTTTGTGCCACCTAAGTGCGCAGAGGTTTCTAGAAAACGTATAGTTAGTATTGTAATGAGATAGATGCTAGACATACCTCGCATTTTTTGCTGCGCCAGGTCACATCTTCATTTTCTTTTCCCCTTTTACTGAGGTGGTTGACATCAACAACTCCATGTTCATGTTCATCTTTGACTGAGAAGGTGCAAGTGGCACCTTCTTTGTGACTCCATTTGGACCAAATACATTTGTACTGAGTTGAAAACGGTATCAGTTCACAATCTGTGTGATCAAAAACACTTACAGGGGATTCTGGAGTGGGAACTCGTTCTCTTTGTTCGAATTATGATGAGACAGGCTGGATGGACCAGCAGCCTTGGACACCTCACCACGTGTGATGGAATTTGATCGCGACCACAAATGGCTACAGTGGGGCATTGGCAAATAAACACCGTGGGGAATATCGGGGGGGAATTTGACATGGTTGGAGCAGTAGGGTGTCATCCATGGGAATGACAGGCGCCATTGTGAGTTCGTCTTGTGGCTGGGAAAAAACGGGATCTGGCTGAGGTTGTGCTGACTTGCTATTATCATCGACTGTCACTTCAGTGAAGTTAGCACTGAATAAATACTGCCATTCACCCCATCTATGCTTGCATTCATCCTACCTATCTCTGTGTTGCTAGGAATCAGAGTTAACACAACGGTCTGGGTCTCCTCCACTGGCAGTTCTGTAGCAATATTGGTTCCTCGGTGTGTCGTGATCAGCCCAAACCACACAGATCGGATGAAGGAATGCACCTTTTGACCACTTCATATGTGTGTTCATGGAATGGGCGGGGTCACTCTTGTGCTTATGACCTTTTGTAGCGAGTGGTGATATCATATCATTTGGCTCCTCCTTGGATTCTTCTTTTGGTTTGCTTTTCCTTGATGACATGTCCTTGACTTCGCTGCTTGGTGTGAGGTGGTTCTTGTGCCACCCTGAATAGTCATTGATGCAAAGCATCTCGAGCTTGAATCTATCCTTGTCGAGGCCGAGAAGAGGATGTTCCTTGAGCATATACTTGGACACGAGAGCCTTTGCAGATGAACTTATTCGGGTCCATGTCAGTGGTGCAATCTGACACTGAGTGAGTTTGGCCCATATACTGCGAGTGCTTGCATGGATAGCCTTGAGCGTCTTTGCTGTAACAGGGTTGCCATTCTCTAGTTCTAGCCATGGGGCTTTCCTGTGATCGATGCCTTGAGCTTCCGGTGATAGTGCAAATGCCTCGTAGTCGGACCTTGACCAGAAGTGGATCTTGGGGTATTTTTCCCTGAGGTTGCCTTTATCCTTGCTCACTGTCATTTGTGAGTCAATGTCTGTGAGTGAGAATGTCAGTGGGTCCATATCATCCGGCAATTTAAGCACAGATGCGAGGGTATGAAACGCCGCCCTGAAAAGAAACAAGTCAAATGACAATAGTGGCTACATCTGTTACTTACTTTATTGTGTCACGCTCGGTGGTAACCTTTGTCAACTCATTCTGTAAGTCATTTATCTTGGCCTCATACACTGTGCCGTGTATCATGTGTGCACGCATGAAAACAGGGTTCTGTTGATGCTACATAGCGCATATACGCACCCCACATAAATCAAGCGATCAATTGGGCCAAAGGAAGGATGTTTTATGATTGGACACACCTGAGATGCATGAGAAAAGAAGGTATTGTGTGAGAATGACTGTGATTTGTTGAGCACATTGAACTGGTTCTGTTGGCGACTTATCCCAATCTGCGTAGAGATGTCGGGTGTATCTAAAAGACTCAATGGAGTCCTGCTCAGAAAGCCAGACTGGGATCTGGCGAGCAGGTCCATCCTTTGTCGAGAAGGAGGGAGATGGAGATAACAATCAGTTGGTGTTCGCCCAGTTTGAGACATTTCCCATGAACTTGTGACCTCCATACCACACTGTACTACCACTGACTTCATGCAAATAAGTCCAGCTAAGTATAACTTCATGATGGACTTACCTGTGGCCATCCAGCGTTTCTTTGATATCCCATCTGATATCGACCTTGACAATGCCATTCTCAGTGATTCCATCACTGAGAGCAGCACAAGCCCCCATTTAACTGCCTCCAACGATCAGCTTCTTGACCTGGAATATTGGCAGACCCACCCTGATCGATATGTGCAACTTAAACATTGTTTTCTTCCATACAGGCTCCTGGGAACCCCCTCTGATATGGACTGGATGGATGCGCTGTGAGTATGCTTGGATATTGTGTCATCAATTGATTTGTAGGCATTCTACTCTAGGTTTGAGCACCCCCCACCTGTATGTGTGAGATTGACCTGCCAAGTGGAAGAGACGCCACATCCCATAACACAGCACCCATCTCCTGGCTCGACGACAGAGCCAGAGTCTGATCCAGGTATGTAGGTATATGGAATGCTATTTCTAACCAGCCATAGTGTACTTCCACAAGGTTTGGAGCATATCTCCACCCCCCGGCCATGTATAATACAGCACCCATCTCCTGGCTCAACAACAGAGCCAGAGTCTGATCCAGGTAGGTACATGGAAAACTATCTCTAACTAAGTGTATCTCCACCCCTCGGCCAGCCATCCCCACCATCCCAACTGCAGCACAGCACCCATCTCCAGGTTCAACAACAGAGTCTGAGTCAGATGTGCCAGTGCACACCCAAACCCCACGACCAACAGAAGACATCCCAATGGCATGCCCAGCTACTGTCACAAGGATGATCAAGAAACCTACACCCATTCGCAAAAGTATCTTCACCACTCCGAGCCCTCCTCCTCCTGGTTCAATTTATTGGAAGTATGTCTCACAAGAGGAGGATTCGAAGTGGTATGACTGGGAGGGAAAAGATAAAAATTTTGATATGATATGCCATTGGAAAAGTGAACTAGAGGAAGCGTTGTAACGATAGTTAGTCAAGTTCTTTTGGATTTTGAAGTGATATGGCACTCGAAGTGAATGAAAGCAATTGATTTCAATGACTATGGGACTGTAACAGCAACTAAAAATGCTAAGTACTAATTGATGGAATCCGTCTCGTTGTCATCGTTATCATCGGCCATATCCTCCTGCACACCCTCCCCCTTATATGGAACACCATATGTAGCAATGTCAAGCCCGGGTCGCTCTACCATAAAAAAGCAACAGCCTAATCCTCGAAAGTTATGTGGCACCATCCTGACAACACCTGTGATTGATTTGACATCAATGATACGCACATCCTCGTCTAGAGGGTGGCATGTGAAGACAGTCTGGTATGAGAGGGAGAAGAGGTTTGGATCGGGTGGCAAGAACATTCTAACGATGGCAACATTCTTCCAAAACCAACGAGATGTGCAGCCGGGATCTTCGTTTTGAACTCCAAGGCGAGTGAAATACTGGACCTTGGCGACGTATGTACTTCCTTCGAGTAAGAACTGTGAGATACAATTAGAACATATGATCATTTTAATGAGTGGATACTTACCTTCACAAAGTGAGCCAGATGTATTTGCTCCAGTGGTCATCATAGCTCTCTCCACACTGTTCGGGCAATCTGTCCATTGGGTAGACACAGGTGGACCCAACGATGTATTTTGATGTCGGATGTGCGTCCTAAGTAATGCGAGATTGCCCTCGCTGCAAGCCCTTTTGGAGAGATTGGACGTGGATCATGTTTGCGGAGCAAGACATATCCATCGTCTAGCTCGACAGCTGTTGATGGAAAGGATGGCTTGTCAGGGCACAGGCTAGGTACCATTGCCTTCAGCGCATTGACTTGACAGTGCTGGACTCCCTCACGAGACAAATTGGTGTACGGATTTGATGGCTGTCGGATTTCTTGACCTAAGTTGCCAATCATTCGCTCCATGGCCCACTGCACATAGCAACTAGGAGGTCCTTTCTTGACCATCTGCTGTGTCAAGTGGGCAACTTGGTGTATGCATGGTCTAACGAAGTGGAGTCGAGAGGGAGAGTGCTGACAGTAGAGTTCTTCAAAATCGAGTGGCCACTCCATAAGCAGAAGATGGGAATTGCAAAGTTCAGACTGGGTGATGTTGTTCTGGCATATGAGTTGAAATCTGTGAACCAACTTACAGTAATTGTGCCAATACAGTTCCCCCAGGACTCCATAAAGTAGTGCGGGTGCGAAACAGAACATATACAGCTGAAACTCCCATGTCTTGTATCTGGAAGAGATCTTCTCAGCAGGGTTGTGTGGCTTCTGATCAAATGACCTGGGAAGGTGCTGTGTGGCGGACGAGACAAGCGCACCATGTGTCTCCCAGGCTTCGGAGGTCTTGAGGATGGCCCACAGCCATTGGGAGACATGGTCTGGGGGTGTACAGTCGATGGTACCACACCACAATGATCGATGTAGATCTGAGAGTAGTCCTGCAAGATGCATGATATCAGGGGTAAGGCAGTCTGGGATGCCCAGTGTGTGGGAAGGATTGAGACCGAGAAGGATGGAAGGCTTGGTGATCCCAGTTTCCATGCAAAGTTTCTTGTATTGTGTTGGATTGCAGGTGGCAACCAAGTCACAGAGATTTTTGAAGTATTTGGACATGGCAGGTTGTTGGATGTTGTATGGACTGCAGTCGGGGTGATCACTACCTTCCAGGTTGTAGTTGTTTGGGAGGAGTAGTGCAGGATAGTAGTGATTGCCCTTGCGGTGTCCACGGAGTCCACAGTAGAGTCTGCAGCCATTGTGGCCACTATGTCCCACCATCCCATTAAAGTAGACAAGTCCTGGGCCATCAGCCATGGCAAAGAGAAGATACAGGTCTGACAGGAAGGTAATATCTCGAGATGCATCCCAGATGCGTAAACATTCATTTTGCAGTGCAGCGAGATGGTGGATACCAGGGAAGCGGAAGGAGTCGATGTTCTTTGGTTTGTTGGGACCTGGAATAAAGCTGCCCAGCAGGACGTAGCGCTTCTTGTAGCGCTTGTCCAGGGCATGGTTCATAACGATCCAGATGTATATCCAACAATCAGACTCCTCGCTTTCATAGAGCTGAGTGCCATCGAGCAAAATCATGAGAACTATGTTGTCTGATTTGATATCACCCCACTGGACAGCCTCAAGGTAATCCGAGCCTTTGCAAAAGTTGTCGAATAACTCGATTGAACCACTGCTAGCCTGCATCTGTTCCCGAATGCGACGTGTCTCCTCTTGTAAATACCCAATGTCTTTGGCATGCTGTGGATCATGCCAGAGAGCCTGCAACTGTGGGCTGAGTGGTATGGTGACAAATTTCTGATGGGCCACACGAGACCTCCCCCCACTAGTGCGTAGTCTGATATGGTCATAGTGATCCCCACCACATATGGGGCACATGTCAAGTGCAGAGTAGGGGCCAGTGAAGGCCATGCAGGTATCTGGACACATATCATGCTCGATCGAGTCAACCCCCATGTACCCAGCAATGAGCTTCTTGACAGTGTGATGACTAGGAATATCTGTGGCAGTCCCATCGAAACACTGGGCTGCTGATCGTCGTATGGACTCATACACACTGATAGTGGAGTGCTCGAGTGCGAAGTATGTTTCAATCCCAAAACAGATAGCATCATTGTCTATTGTGAGTCGAGTGCGGGGCGGATTGCATAGCCTATAGAGAGCTGCATCATCTAATTTTGCGACAGGATCGTCCAGCAAAGCTTCAGTGAGAAGATCGATGAATTTGATGGCATCTGTTTGCTTGGGATTGATAGCAAGGCGCTTGAGAGCATCAATGTCAATAGTCACATGGGTGGTAGAGAGATTCCAATGGGCAGGTGGCGGGGAAGGTGGAGGCAGCACTCAAGGAGGAAAGTTTGTGGGCTCTCTGGGTGAAGGAGGTGGAGACAGCGCTCATGGAGGAGAGTTTGCTGGCTCTCCAGGTGAAGGAGGCGGAGATGGCACCCATGGAGGAGAGTTTGCTGGTTCTCTGGGTAGGGGGGGTGGAGATGGCTCTCAGGGAGGTGTTTGAGGCGGGTTATCGTCAGCTGGTCCTGTCACAGAGGTGTTCTCACAGTTAGAATCCTGTTGGGAGTTTTGGAGAGCAGTTCGTCCCATCTGCAGGAGTCAGTGAGAATCTGGGACCGTAAAACAGGAATACTCACTTCTCCAGGTGTATTTGAACCAGTGTTGGTAGAAGCATCTGTCTAAAGGGCCTGTAAACCAAGGATAGCTGAAGAGTATATAGAAGACGTACCTCCTGGTGTGAATGTGCCCATTTAGCACGTCCTCGAACTCCATCTGCTACACCTGTACCAGATCTTACTAGGGCACAGTGAGCTTGCTGAGCATGCTTGGATTTCGGTATCTGGTTGACTTGGGAAGTGCTGTAGAGCATATGGTTAGTACCTTACAGGACTTCCAAGACTTGTATGTACCATTGCATCACATTACATTGACAAGACAAAGTGAGCAGTGCGATGCATCATATGATGACGTGATGAATGCACGCAGTGCAGTGTGCATTATCGATGCAATCGCACTGTACGAGTACTTCTTGTGTTACGACGACCATGTAATGTGTTACAGAAGTGTTACATGTAATATGAAATTGTTGGCAAGAATCCTATTTTGCCCGATTCCGATGGACGAATTCTGACCAAATCTGGCTGGAGCAGCTCCCATCCCACCCAATCCTACACAGTTTTCACTGGGATTCAGGGGTGAGTTAGTCATGTGCTAGGTACACAGTGCCAGATGTGAGGTAGGTGCAGTCATGTGGTGTCACGTGACTCAGGATTTGCATGATCACATCACCCTTGCAACCACAAGGTCACATGACCTAGATATGCATGTGATGTGACGAGACCTAAACAACAGGGTTTGTTGTAGGCTTGCACCAAGAACCAACAGAGAAGAGCAAAGGAAAAAGGAAGGAAGCAGCTTAGAAGCAGGTGGATTTAGGACTCGTAGACCCAAATGAACTAGCTTAGAGCTAGTTGGGTGATTGAGCAACGGTACTTATACTATAGTACATGAGGTACGGGTGAGGCATACATGAGGCTCGTGACATCATAGTGACGTC
The DNA here is from genome assembly GCA_024663395.1 of Pisolithus tinctorius. Classification (NCBI taxonomy): domain Eukaryota; kingdom Fungi; phylum Basidiomycota; class Agaricomycetes; order Boletales; family Pisolithaceae; genus Pisolithus; species Pisolithus tinctorius. The sequence continues at coordinate 1,225,389 of JANFAH010000012.1, read as the reverse complement.
ACGACGACATCACCGCGGAGCAGAACGTACCAGAAGGGAAAGGTACGGTAAAGGTGAGGCGAGGTCTAGGCCACAGCCTGGACCGAGTCCAAGAGATAAGATAAGACCAAAAGATTAGATAAGATGAAAAGAGAAGGAAAGAAAAGGAAAAGAGTACATATTGTAACACTATCCCCTCCTTAGAAATCGACTTCCAGGTGATTAAAGGTAGGGACAGTGTCGGTAAAGTTCTCCAGTGGTCGGAAGAGAGAGGAAAAGAGGGAGGAGTCCATTCCATGGAGTTTCTGAGGAGCAGAAGGGTTGCAACAGTGGAAGTCTCTGACAGCACCAGGGGCAGACTTCAAGGCAGTCTCAGGTTCCCAGGTGTGATCCTCATCATGATACCCCTTCCAGTGGATGAGGTATTCAAGTCTACTCTTCTTCAGGTGAGAGTTGGTGATATATTCTACCTCAAATTCCTCATCGCCTTCATGTCCTACCACTGGTCCTGGGCGAGTGACAGTTTGGCCCTCCAAAGGTCCTTTGTATGGTTTTACCCAAGAAACATTAATGACCAGGTGGATTTTGAGGGTCTTTGGAAGTTTCAACTCAACCACATTGGGTTTGAGTGAAACAACCCTGTAAGGACCGATCCATTGTTCTGTGAGTTTCCTGGAGGGGCGGCCAGAGAGAGAGATACGAGAGGTTTCCAGCCAAACCATGTCACCAACCAAGTAGGAGGGAGTGTCAGAGCGAGATGCGTCTGCAGACACCTTCATTCATTCCACAGCCTTATCCAAAGCCTTCTTTGTGTCCTCCAAAACCTTAGTGAGGTCGATGGCGTGATCTGTGGCTGCCTCTGCCTTGGAAAGAAAGGGTTCCACACCCATCCTGGGGGTGTAGGAACGAGTGACTGAGAAGGGACTCCTGCCAGTGGACTCCTGTCGTTTGTTATTGTAGGAGAACTGGGCAACCTTGAGCCAGGAAGGCCAAGAGTCTTGTCAGTCATTGACAAAGAGGCGGAGAAACTGCTGCAGATCCTGGTTAAGACGTTCTGTCTGACCATCTGTTTGGGGGTGGAAGGCGGTCGAAAGCTTGGGTTTGACCCCAAGCATTTTGCAAAGTTTGGCAGTGAAGGTGCTAGCGAACTGGGGTCCATGATTGGAAATGACAGAGGAAGGTAACCCATGCTGGGTCCACACATGATCTCGGAAGAGTTCTGCGGTTTGAAGCGAGGAAACCTCCTTGGTAGTAGGGGCAAAGACCACCTCCTTCAAAAACCTGTCTACCACCACCATGATGTTATCGAAGCCCTGTGCTTCTGGTAACTCCATGAAGTCAACTGAGCTGTCGGTCCAGGGACACTCTGGGATGGGGTTTGGAAGAAGCTTCCCTGCAGGAGGAGTTCTAGAACTTTTAGCCATTTGGCAACGGTGACACGCTGAGACATAGTCTTTAACAGTGGCATCATTCCAGGCCAAACATAGTTGCGGGAGATGAGCTCCAGAGTCTTCTTCCATCCAGGATGTCCTGCAAGCAGGGTGTCATGATGTTTTTCAAGACAGTGAATCCTGACAGCAGGCGGGACATAAACCTTCCCCTGACAGATGTACAGTCCTTCTCTGAGGATAGAACCTTCGGGTTGTGGTGTCACCAAGGAGGCGGACTTCAAAGCGATGACAAGATCAACATCTTCCCCCACTATCAAGGTAGCTGCCACCCTAGAGGGGTTGAGCAACGTGACCCCTTGGTTATCCGACCCTTTTGTGGGTTCGTGATCCTCTCTCCTAGAAAGGGCATCAGCCTTGGCCATTGAAGACCTGGGCTTATACACCAGCTTGTAGTTGAACCAGGAGAGGTACTGGGCCCAACATGCCTGGCAATGATCCAGGTTTTGTGCTTTCATAAAGTACTGGAGGTTTGAATGGTCTGTCCAGATCTCAAACTGGTAAGGAGTGGCCTCGAGATAGTGCCACCACATTTCCAAGGCACAAATTATGGCCAGCATCTCTATATCAAAAACCTGGTAATTTCGTTTGGGGGGAGACATGGAGTGGGAGTAAAAGGCAATGGGCCGCCAGAGGTTATCATTACACTTCACAGAGAGAATGGCTCCAGTGGCAAAATCTGAGGTGTCTGTTTCTAGACGGAACTCTCTATCCTGATCTGGGAAAGCGAGAACAGGGGCAGTGGTGAAGGCGAGCTTTAAGGTATTGAAAGCCTGCTGTTCTCGAGAGCCCCAGGTCCAGAGTTGATCCTTTCTTGTGAGGTCATTAAGGGGGTGAGCAATCTGTGCAAAGTCTTTGATGAAGCAGCAATAGAAATTCGCCAGTCCCAAGAAGGCTTGTACTGAGCAGACCTTCATAGGAACTGGCCACTCAGTTATGGCCTTGACCTTGTTCTCATCCATGCTAACCCCCTCAGTTCCAACCACCATACCCAGGAACTCCACCTGCTTTTGCTTGAAGAAGCACTTCTCTGGTTTGACGAACAGGTCGTTTTCCTCTAACCTTCTTAACACCTCCAGGATGATCCTGTCATGCTCTTTTTCATCATCCGTTTTCGTGAAGATCATCAGATCATCAATATAGACCACGAGGACGTCCTCCATGTCACTGAAGATATCGTTCATCATGTTTTGGAAGGCAGACAGCAAGTTGCAGAGACTGAAGTACATCACCAATGGTTCGTAAGCCCCTTTATGAGTGACAAAAGCAGCCTTCCATTCATCCCCTTCCTTGACATGAACATTGTTGTATCCCCATCGAAGATCCATCTTGGTGAAGAGCTTACATCCCTTAAGTTTATCCATGAGCTGGGAGATGAGGGGGAGAGGATAGGCATTTTTGACTGTGTGTTCATTGAGGTAGTGATAGTCCTGAACCATGCATTTCTTCCCATCTTTCTTTGGGACAGAGAACACCGGTGAGGTTTGTGGTGACTTCGAGGGGCGAATGTATCCTTTTTGTAGTTGGTCCTCAAGGAAGTCTGACACCTCTTTTTGTTCCTCTATGGAGAGCGGGATGAGGCGACCATGTTTGGGAGTGAAGGTGTCCTTAAGATCAATGGTGTGGTCCCATGGTTTACGAAGGGGCATTCTCTCTGACTCTTCTTTTGAGAAAACCTTAAGATACTGGTGATACTCCTTTGGGACAAGTTCCTCAGTAGTTCCAGCCTGAACCCTGGTGGAATGAAGCTTCGGATAAAGGTACTCCATGTCCTGTGCCTCTTGTTCTTCTGCTAACTTTTCTGCTCTTGTTTTTGGGGCAAGATCATGACATTCACAGGGACAATGGGACAGCTTCACCTGCTTGGTTTCCCAACACACCTCTGGATTGTGCTTTCGCAGCCAAGTGTAGCCAAGTATGAGGGGATGCGTGCCAAGTGTGGTGACCTGAGCCCAGACAGACTCTCAATGTCCTTGATAGTTCATGACAAGGGAGGCGATATGTGTGATGTTTCCTGCCACATTAGGGGTTCTGTCAACATAAAGGACAGCGATGGGTCGACCAAGCTTGATCAAAGGCACATCATTTTCATTGGCCCACTTCTTGTCCAGGAAGGTATCGTTGGCTCCTGAGTCCACCAACACTTTTACATTCCACTTCCTTTCTCATCCTTCCAACACTACTTCTAACTCCAACTCGGCCTTTGGATCTGCCATCCTTATTTTTGGGGTTTCTTTTGTTTTCTGGACAGGCATGTTTTTATTTTTATTGCAAGAGGAATTAAGCACCAATAGTTTTACATCTGCGGCCGCACCCACTGGGGTCGCCTCTTCAGATGGTACAGTATTCTCCGAGTTAAATATATCCTGCTCGGTAGAGAAATTGTCAACACCTAAGACAGAAAACTTGTTGTAAACATAGCCAGTGGAGACCCGATCCTCTACTGGCCGAACTCTTTTCCCTGGCTCTTCATCTCACTGATCTATTTATTGTAGAAGAAGGCCTGCATTTCCTCAAACGACATTTGGCAGAGGGCATTTTCTTGTGCTTCTTGTGTTACCTCCCATATGTTGGGTCTAGCAGGACCCTTTCCCTTGGCATGGGGACAATCACATTTATAGTGATTTCCTTGGCAGTCAAAACACTTGATATGGGAAGGAATGGGATGAGGGGGAAAGTGAGCAGCGCCAATTTCCATAGGAGCGCCATGACCAGGTTGAGTACCGGTAAGAGTGAAGTGGGGAGAGTATGAGGGGTGGTTATAGGAGGAACGGGGAGCAGGTTCATCAGGATAGTGATTGTAGAGCAACTTGAAACAGTCCCTAGCAAGGGCAGCTTCTTGGAAGGCGACAGTCATCTGGAGGTAGTTGCCCTGGGTATATCCCCTCCTTAGGGCCTCCTTTACGATGGCGGGGTGGACAGCATTTTCCAACAGGAAGCCAGTGGTTTCATCAGTAACCCGCCCTTGTACCTTCAGGGATTCGAACTTTGCATAAAACTCCTCATAGTGAGAGTTTCCCTGGCGCATTGTGCGCATCTGAGCTTTTGCCCACTCAACATCTGTCTGAGGGGCGAAGAACCTGTCAATATCCTTGATCATTTTGGCTGTATCAGGCCATACTCTGGGAACAATGGCGAGTGAGAACTTGGCCTGAGCGAATCTTCCTGCTACAGGTCCAGTCATGTGGGACCACACTGTGGTGCACTTGTCCTGGGCAGTTGGTAGGGCGGTTCTATTCTGCATGACCCATACCTTCATCTTGACCCACCACTCTGAGAACTTAGCATGATCACCAGCATACTGACCCAGGTCAGCCATCACCTCTATCCTCCTCTGGATTACATCTGCAGGGAGGGCATTCCACTGATTATGCTGACCCTCGATGGTTGCGATCATTCCTTGAGCATCTCTTAGCTTGTTGTTTAGTCTGTAGTTTTCTTCTTGAAGAGCATTGAGAGTGTCATGGAGCTTGGTTATCTGGTCCTGGATTCCATCCATAGCAATCGGGACATTTTAGAGTCTGATGGGGGCGGAGGTTGTAACAGGGTTGCTGTGGTTCAGCAGGGAGTGAACAGGGGAAGACGGTGTAGGAAAAGTCCAAGTAGCTGTATAACACGAGCTAGATGGCTTAGACAACAACAATAAGAAATGAAGGGAATGAATTGTTCGTCCCAAGGGATTCTGGACTGTCGGGACTAGAAGGGGAGACCCAGTGCTTTGTAGCGGTAGTGTTTCGTGGCATGCGTGGCGTGGTCCGCAGAGTAGTACTGGCGATGGGGTATAACTACAAGCACTAAAGAAACAGAGACCGTGACAAGAAAAGAGTCCGAGGAAAAACTATGACCAGAGCACAGCGGCCGCGGGTATAGCTCCACGCAAGAGGGAGCGAGGGCGTGGGAAGGTAGCACGTGAACAATGGTGAACATGAGATGGGAGCGGACGTAACAGTAGCCACGGAACAGTCAATGATAGGGGCTTACGCGTCCAGGGAATGCAGATTCCTCACACCTGCGGGGGACTTAGATGCTGACCGTCCCCGGTCAGCCATGTGGCGCGGAGGACATAAATAGCTTGCTGCGTGGTGATGGCAACGGTGTGGTGCCGAGGGTTCGAGAATACCAGAGAGTTCCGCATAGAAGCGAAGGAAGCATAGAGCCGAGGGACGCGAGAAGGCCGTTGAATACCGCGTATAGGCGTCCAGACCGATGACATAAGCGCCTCATGGCCGCTAAGTATATAATTGTTAGTGCGCGGCTCAAACCTTCGCATCGATTTGATTCTTTCCTCCCATCATCAACCCCTTCTATCGTTCTCATCATGTCTGCCAGCCGTGCCCCCCGTCTCTCTCAACTCGTATGCACAGCCACCCCCGACCCGATCGAAGCGGAAAAAACCGCTCTGAAGGCAAAGTTCATTGCCGTGTCCACGGCCTTGGTTGCTGAGGCAAAGTGCATGCCGGACGACAGGGAAGACCTGTGGGAGGAGAAAGTGATGTGGCTGCGACGTTGGGAGAAGCGATCAGTAAGCACTTGTTTGGGTAGAGAGTCATAGCATTGATCATTGCCCAGGGCGAAGTGTTCCCGCTTGTCGAGCGCGGCAGAGAGCTCGACGTCGACACGAAGATAGACACGGCAGATGGTCCGGCGGTAGCGGAGGTGGACGAGGCATATGAGCGGTGGGTGTCGGAGGAGATCGCGCGGCTCAAGGTTGACGAGGATGTGCGGATGGAGGAGGAAGCTTTGCAGGGCGCCGAGGGGCAAGGGGCGAGTGCTGCCGAGCCTGTTGTGTCCATAAGGATGACACACGTGGAAGTCCCTCAGCCGGCATGCAAGGTAAGTCTCCGCGGGTATGCCAGGTAGTTTTACTGACACCACGGCAACACAGCATTCTCAGCAGGCCGTCGCTGAGGGCGATGATGACAACAAGCCGAAGATAACCATCCCCCCCTTCCTCACAACGGACTCGATGGAGAAGGGGTAAGAGGGGGGTGGTGGAAGGGAGTAGAGGTTGTGGTTGAAGAGCGGAGTGAGCGAGCAATGTTCAGGGATGTATGGGACAAAGAGATTGGGGTCAGGTTCTGAGGCTGGGGGCCTTGGCAAGTACACCCACGAGCCTTCATGGAGGAAGTGAGGAATGGTGACGGTTGGTGCAAGGGTACAACGATAAGAAGCTAGTTCAAGTGTGACAAGACCTAAACAACAGGGTTTGTTGTAGGCTCACACCAAGAACCAACAGAGAAGAGCAAAGGAAAAAGGAAGGAAGCAGCTTAGAAGCAGGCGGATTTAGGACTTGTAGACCCAAATGAACTAGCTTAGAGCTAGTTGGGTGATTGAGCAACAGTACTTATACTATAGTACATGAGGTACGGGTGAGGCATACACAAGGCTTGTGACATCATAGTGATGTCATGATAACATCACTGTGGAGCGGAATGTACCAGAAGGGAAAGGTACGGTAAAGGTGAGGCAAGGTCTAGGCCGCAGCCCAGACCGAGTCCAAGAGATAAGATAAGACCAAAAGATTAGATAAGATGAAAAGAGAAGGAAAGAAAAGGAAAAGAGTATGTATCGTAACACGTGACAGACCACTGTCATGACCCGAGGCACCAAGTCACGTGGTGCCCCTATGCAACTTCGTGACAAATTGTCACATGACCCCCAGTCACGTGACTTTATCAGCAGGCATTGCCAATACCTTAAATCACATGACAATTACATCATTGATCATGTGACTGCATCATGTGATTTGTTGTGTCATGTGATCAATTGTCATGTGACCTTCACACTCTGGCTCGACCCTACACTTCTCGTAGTCGACAGTAGCCAAAAATGCACACTACCAAAGTGTAGCATAGCCTACACTAATCAGCACTACCAACTAATACAACTAGCACTAGTAGGTGTTAACACCCCAGCAAGTGATAATGGAGTGATGTCATCATAATGAAAGTTATAGCTCCTGATTGTGCAATCATGATGGTATGCCTATCTTATCAGCAAGTGGAAAATTGCATGAGGAAAACACAAAACACTTATGATCAGCACCATGCCAGGAGAAATCAATGGCTGCCCCAGAGTCCCTAGGCATAGTACTGGAGAAAACACTTTCCATGGCAGCAGCTGGGTATACCCAACCCATTGAGATCTCATAGGTATATACTGTAAACCTGTAGAAATAAATAGACTTAATGGGTCTCCAAAGGGGATTGACTGACATGCCTGCAGCCTTCAAAGCTATCATGGGACATCCCATTAGTCTCCAGAGAGGGGAGTGGGATGTCCCATGGTAGCCTCTGAAGCTACCATGGGACATCCCACTGGCCTCCAGAGAGGGGGATGGGATGTCCCATGGTAGCCTCTGAAGCTACCATGGGACATCCCACTGGCCTCCAGAGAGGGGAGTGGGATGTCCCACAGTAGCCTCTGAAGCTATCATGGGACATCCCATTGACCTCCAGGGAGGGGAGCAGGATGTCCCACAGTAGCCTCTGAAGCTATCATGGGACATCCCATTGACCTCCAGGGAGGGGAGTGGGATGTCCCACAGTAGCCTCTAAAGCTATCATGGGACATCCCATTTGTCTCCAGGGAGGGGGGTGGGATGTCCCACAGTAGCCTCTAAAACTATCATGGGACATCCCATCAGCCTTGAGGGAGGGAGGTGGGATGTCCCATGGTAGCCTCTGAAGTTATCATGGGACATCCCACAGTGGCCTCTGAAGCTATCATGGGGCATTCCACTGGCCTTCAGAGAGGGGGGCTGAGATGCATCTAGTATGTATGATCTTAGTAAGGAGCACTCTTGCAGTAAAACAGGGAACTTACATAGGCACTCATGGGAGAGGTCTGAATCCATTAACATTCATTACAATAATTCAATTCTCACTGCCATAGGCATTGTATGAGTCTGGAAATGACACCACACACAAACACACTGATTGCCCAGTATTCTTCAAATCTGTGCATGATACATAAGTTGTATTACATGGTTTTGGAATGGCAGTGACTCTCACATATCCCCCCACTTTGACAGGTGTGCTCATCATCCAGGATGATCATGACAGCTATGTATGTTTTTCTGATCAGAAGTGGCATTTCAATGTGAATATGAACTGCACTTTTTTGAGCTGAGGACCCCTGACACCTAAGGCAGTCATGGGACAGCCCAAAATATATTACCAAAGGGCTGGGATTATGGGACATCCCAGGTCCTGCAAACTGTATATAGCCCTGGGACATGGCCAGATGTCCCTGGGATGACCTGGTCTGAGTGGCTTTTAGCTTGGATGATTTGGAGAAAAACTTCATCCTAAATGCTTATGAAAATGGGTTACCTGAAGTGAGGAGCCAGGTCCCTCAATGAGAGGGCCTCACATGACCAGAGACAATGAGCCATGTGGGGCTTGCACCCAGGCCAAGCTTGTATGTGTAGGCAAGCCTGGATCATCCTGCATGTGGTGCAAGAGTGCAAAATGCAAGTGTATGCACTTCCACAGAGTAGGAAGAAAGGTGAGTGCAGCAGGGGAGTAGGATCCCAAGAAGAAAAGCTGACAGCACCCACAGTGAAAGAACTCTAGTGCTGGGGTCAGTCCTTTGTACAAGCAAACCAAGTCAGTGACTGTACCAACAGTGGCACCAGCTGTCATTGAGCCTGGGATTTCTATGAGACTAACACTGAAAATTCCACCACACAAGGTTGTCCCCCTATGCAGGCCATCTCCCACTCCTATGCCCTCACCATCCCCAGAACCAACCCCTCTCCCTTGCAATCCCTCACTGACTCCCCCTCTCTTCTTCCCTGGGTCAACTCCTGTGCCCTGTCCCTCAGTCAAGCCCTCACTACCTCCCAATGATGAGCCTCAAGATGTGGTCAAAGGCAGGTTTGCTGCAACTGTCTGGTCTTTTGGATGAACCTGCAGATGTCAAGCTGCTGGGTCAGGAGAACATACCAGCAGTCACAGAAACTCCACAGGTTGCAGTTCTCCATGAACAAATGACAGCTAACCTTGTTGAGTGCTTAAGAGTGCTGGAGGCCAGAGCCAATGACAAGGAGTTCAAGCTGGGGCAGATTCACTAGCTACTGGAGCTGCTGGGGAGGTATGTGGAATGGTGAATTGTGGCCACTCAACCAAGGTGGGAGGAGCTGCAAAAGCTGAAGGATGAGCTTTGAGACCTGTAGAGAATACCATACTTGTGTCTGCAGAATTTTATGCTTGTATGTGTTGCAAGTGTAGTACTCCAGCACTCAGCAATGCTAGTCCCTACTAGCACTTGGTGGTTAAACCACACCAAGTAAGCCTAGATACCTTGACCAAATAGCTCAGTGGTTAGAGCACCCGGTCGAAACCTGGGAGGTCCAGGGTTCAATCCCCTGTCTGGTTGCATTTATTGCAACAGTATGTACCATAAAAAATAGAGTCCTTTTGTGCATTGGTATTAGTACTACAGTATGTGAAGGAAAACAGGATCTTTGAATGAAAGAGCATTGCAGCATTTTTTATTTGACTGTTTTCTTGTGAGTGGTGGGGCTTTGTAAGAGATAGAACAGGTATCTTTAAAAGGAAGAAAAGAAAAAGAAAAGAAGGACAGGAAAGAGAAGAACATGCTACTCATTGGACTCATCCAAAGGGATGCCAGTGAGCAAGGGGTCTGTGAACAAATCATCCTTGAGGTGATCTAGGTCTTGTGTGGAAATGCTGGTCAGCTGGGTGACTTCAATGTGAGCATTATTCTGCAGGAAATAGGGGTATAGAGGAAAGGCAGTGAAATGGAATTTTGACACAGCCCCATTTAATTCTGCAAGTATGTATGAGCCACCTTTAGGGTGTTGGACAATAATCATAGGTCCTAGGTAGTGTGGTTTGGTTTTATGGTCCAGTTCTAGTTCAATGTGGGAATTCCAGACAAGGATGAGTGACCCTGGTTCAAAGTCAAAGTCTTTGATGGTATGTGCAAAGTGAGTGACAAAATCTTTGGCTGATGTGAAGTGGGATTTTAGAACTAGGTTGTGGATGCAAGCAAGGTCTTTGGGGCATTTCTGAATTTGGTGAGTGCAGTGCATGATGAGCTCTGTGGTCAAGTAAAATTCTGCCTCAAAAGGGGCTAAGAACATAGCTTTGACAAGATCAAAGGGGAGTCTGGGTTCAACTCTGTGAGCCATATAGAATGGAGAAAACCCAGTTGCCTTATGGACTGTAACCCTTTCTGCCCAAAATACCACAGGGGCAACTTCTGACCACTTTGATGCCTCCCCACCACAACTCTTTACCAGTGCCTCCCTCACATCAAAATGCTGCCACTTGATGACTCCATTAACCTGCAAGTTATAAGGGGAGATGTGTATGTGGCAAATTCTGAAGGTCTTGGAGAGCCAGTCAAGGGTGAGAATATATGGTCCCCCATTATCTGTGACAATCTCCACAACAGTGCCCCAGTGGCACAGGATCTGTTCAAAAATGAATTTCCTGATGGACTTGCCTGTCTCTGTGTGAAGCATAGCCTGTTCTGGATAACTAGTGAGGGAGCACCAGGCTTGGGTCACATAGCAAAACCCATTTGACCTCAGCATCAAGAATGTGTCCATGTATGCCTTATAGAATAGGGGTTCAGGGATGGCAAAAACTGGCAGAATATGTATGCAATCCATATGGTGGATTTGGCACTTGTGGCATGATTTGACATACCAGTGGATGTCCTGCTCTAGCATGGGCCACCAAAAGTGGGTCAGCAAATGCATGCAGGTCAAGAAGGTACCCTTGTGGCCTAGCTCATTGTGAGCCTGGCAGAGAATTTCAAGGTGTTTGTGAGGGGTGACCACTAGCTGATGCCATCCTTGGGACTCTTTCCTCCACAGTTCCCCTCCCTTAACAAAATACTGAGTCACAAGACACACTAGGCTCTCCAACTCCCCCTCCTCCAACCCTTCTGGTGCCTTCTTCATCTCCAAAAACTCCTTCACTACTCTCAACCTCATCTCTCTCTGTTTCACTTTTTCTGACTGCAGAATTTCAGTCTCAAGGTTTTCTGGCAATGAATTTTTGAGGTTAAAGATACCTAGACTCTGTAGCAGGGCAAGGGATGAGTCTGACATGATGCTTGGAATTCCCAAAGGGTAAGGCAGAGACTTGAAACAGGCTTCCCTACAATTCAAGAGCTCAAATGCAAAGGCCTGTCACTCATCTATCCAATCCTCATAGTCCTCCTCCCCTTCCTCATCTTCATTTGCTCTCAGCCTCCTTGAAAGTCCATCCAGCACTGTATGCTTGTGTGCTGGAACATGTATGAGTTCCAAGTCAAATAGAAGAATCTGGTGATCCAATGGTTTATGGTCATGTTGGGCTGTAAGTCAGGATTGTTAATCATCCCTTTAATGTACTGTGCATCCACTTCAACAGCTAAATTCCACACACCAAAGATGTGCAGTCTGAAGTTGTGTAAGGCATGGAAAAGGCCAAAGAGCTTGAGCTTGGCTTGGCTGTAATGGCATTCATGGTTGTTGAGGGTTATCAAGCTGAACCTAGCAGGGTAACATTTACCATCTTCCCCCTCCTGCATGAGGAGGTACCCCACTGTGATGTTAGAAGTGTCAAATGCCAGAATGGCTTTCCTTTCAGAATTATAGTCAATAGATCACAGTACAGGGGATGAGATGATAGCCCAGCAGAGATATTCCATGGCTTCTCTATGTTTTTCATGGAATTCAAAGGGGATGTCTTTTTTGGTCAGCTTGATGAGGGGACATGCATGTTTGGTGAAGTCTTTGATGAAGACCTGCAGTATGGGCAGAGACCTAAAAATCTGTGCACTTCAGTAACATTTGTGCAGTAAGGCCAATCTTTAACCTTTTGGACCTTAGCTTTGTCTGGGATTCTACCCTCAAATGACACTTTGTGCCCAACCACTATGATAGATGGCACAGCAATGATGCATTTCTTCACTGAAATGGTGGCCCCTGCATGATGCAGATGGTGTAAGACACAGTTGACATTCTGCAGATGTTCCCAGATGAAGCATATAATCCTGGAATTCTGTGGGATCATCTTGTAGGTACTGTCAGAATTTTGGTAATGGTTAGGATTTGGGGCCTTTGATTGGGCAGTCATTGATGAATGGGATGGTAACTTCCAGAATTTCATCCTTCAATATCCAACAGACATCTCTGTGGAAAATCTGGACAGCATTCATGTAGCCCATAGGTAGTTTGGTGAGGTGAAGAGTGCCAATAGGGGTTTGGAAGGTGGTGAGGTTGTGGTAATTGTCATGGATGGTGCAATGATCATATCCAACCATAAGATCTAGAATTCTGTAGACTGAATGGCAGGCAAAGTCTTCTGCAATTGAGTCAATGAAGAGAGGAATAGCTGAGTCCTGAATAGAAATCGCATTCAGGGGTTGTAAATCATGGACAAGGTGCAGAGATTTTCCATCCTTCTTGACTATGCAAAACCATTTCAAGCAATAGGATGAAGTAGATGGCTCATAAATGCCTGCAGAAATCTTTTCTTTAATAATGTTAACAACTTCATGGAAAATAGCTGGGAGAATGGGGATATTGCACTTGACCCAAGGCTTGTGGGCTAGCATAGGTATCTTCAGTGGCAGGAACATATCCTCTTCATCAGGAAATTAACACTTTACTATTTTTGACTTTTTTGTGACTTTTTTTGACTTTTGTGTGACTATTGTGACTATTTGTGACTTTTTGGGAAGGAACCTACTATCTGTACTTTTTTCTGACCATAAACAGCATTTTGAAGAATGAAAAGAGAACAGAATCTATTGAGACAACTAAGTGATGATATATCTAAGCCAAGAAGACTAGAAAACATCTGAAAATTCAGAGATATTGAGCCATTGGTATGATGCACACTGTCTGAGAGAAAAATCACAATATCTCTTTGGAACCTCCATAAATTTGAATGTATGTGGTATCTACTGAAAGCTATGAATTAGGTGGTTTGAACAAGACCAAAATCAGTGAGAACAGTGCAGCCATGCCTGCAGGACATGGGTAACAATGGTAGATTCCTTCCCAAAATGTCACAATTGTCACAAAAAGTCAAAAATAGTAAAGTGTTATTTTCCTGATGTTGAAAGGTCCCTCTTTCCAAGGCATCCCAAGCAAGGCATTTTCATGTGTTCTGAGCAGCCATCACATTAGGTCTAATTCCACAGGCCAAAGGAACCTTGCCAGATCCAGATCAAGCTCATCAGCACTTTCCTGGGTAAACCTGGAACCTGGCATGAATGGAAGGGGATGAGTAGGTAATACAGGCAAATCTGCAAGTGGGTCTTCAGCCTCCCAATGCTCCACCAGAATTCCACAGGCATTGACATCAGTACTGGCCTCACCTTCCTTGCTACAGCATTGCAATGTTTGTGAGGTGTGACTTACTGCTGATGTAGCTTGGGCTATTCTGCACAGATAATCATGATACCTATACCATTGGAAAGGGGTGAGTCTAAGCCTTCCAGAGTACTAAGGTTCAGTCCAAACAAAGCAATACATGGAGAGATACACCCCATTCTTTCCAAAAAGTGCATTGCAACACTTTTGTCCCTGACAACTGAAATAGTATGAAGTGGCCTTTTCATAGTGTTTCTGTGCAAGGAATGTGGGAAAAATTTTATGCTGGGTTTGAAAATTTTCATTTCTTCCCAATTGAGCACAAATTTGACATTTCCTGGATAAACCATTACCATGAAGTCCCTCTCTCAGGACCAAATCTGCTCTATTGTCTCTCTGCTTGGGGATGGACATTCCATCAGGCAAATCTCCTCCACTACTGGCATCCACTACTCCACAGTGTCCAGGGTCCACTCTAAACACTGTGCTGACTCAGTCAAGGCTGTTGGTGGACATCCAGCTAAGCTTACCCCCACTGCTCTATGCCATGCTGTTCACCTAATCAGCTCTGGAAAGGCAGAAACTGCTGTGGGAGTCAAGAAAGTCCTCCAGGATACTCTCAACACATCACTCTCAGCTAAGACTGTGGCTAGGGGGTTAAAGAAAATGGGGTTCAAGTCAGTAGTGATGGTGAAATGACCTTTCCTCAAGGCTCAGCATAAGAAGGCAAGGATGGACTTTGCTGTTGCACATAAAGACTGGACTCTGGAGGATTGGAACTGGGTTATATGGTCAGATGAGACTAAGATTAATTGCCTGGGGTCAGATGGGAAGAGGTGGGCTTGGAAAAAAGGCAGGGGAGGGGCTTAGTGAGAGGTTGGTACAGGGTACAGTCAAGTTTGGGGGGGGGGAGAACTTGATGATGTGGGGATATATGAGCTGGAATGGCACTGGATATGCATCCAAGATTGAGGGGAGGATGGATGCTGACCTCCACACTCAAATTTTGGTGGATGAATTCCAGAATAGCCTGGAGTGGTGGGGTAAAACTGCTGATGAGATCATCTTCCAGCAGGATAATGACCCCAAACACACCAGCAAACAGGCCAAAAAGTGGTTTACAGACCATGGGATCAAGGTCATGCAGTGGCCAGCCCAGTCTCCTGACCTTAATCCTATTGAACATCTGTGGAGTCACCTCAAGAGAAGGGTAGCAGAGGGGGGGGCTTCTTGAACTTGTACCACCATGTTCAAGTTGAGTGGCACCACACTATAAGTGCCCTCAATGTCTCCAGTCACCCTGACCAGAGACATACTCCCACCTGAGTGCAGATTCCCCTGCTCCAGGAAGCCCTCCCTTTACCTCACTTCAGTCCTATTGCTGCTACCACTATAGTATGACCATGTCACCTCTAACAGCTAAGAGGACACCTGCCCTTCTACACCCATAGACAATTACTAGTACAGTCCTCGTGCTATGTATACAAGGTGTCCCAATCCATGACTGTGCACCACCATGTGATGCTCTGAAAGCCTGTACCTAGTGGTCAACACAAGTATCATCCCCTCTACTAAAGATGTACCCATCTACCATCATGACTAAGAATGCCACTCCCTATGAATATGTCATGCCAGTCACAAAGGATGCTGCTATGCTACACAAAGGCCCTCCTGTTGCTTTGTCCAAACTCCCCCAACACAAGGCTGCCACTGCTCCATAACAAAGGAACAGAATGCACATAAAAAAGGCTGCCTACTTCCCCTAGCCCCCATGAGTGACCACTACATCACAATGGAGAGCAGGGAAAACAAATGCCCCTGCACCACTTCCCACTCTGGTGCCTCTTGCCCTCCAAAACACTCCCAACCCCCTACTCTAAACCACAAACCCAATGCCCCACTTGATACCATGACCCTTCCCCCTTATGTCAGGTCACCACCTCAGCAAATTGCACCTCCCCCCCTGCTGCCCAACATGGTCCCTCATGCTACCCTAATGGAATTGCTACTACAAACATCCCATGCACAAATAGGTGCACTGCCCTGTACCTGGGACCTCTCCTCACAACTAACCATGCATCAGCTACTCCCACCACTGAGATCACCCCTCGCCCCCCAAATGGTTTCCTGGTACCCCAACTATGTGACCAAGTCACTAGGGGTCTCGATGAAACTCTCCTAACCACCTGGACAAATAAACTGGGCCCCAAAGCCTAGATAAAGCCCTGGAGGGCCAAATTCAAGCCTGACACAGAGGCTACTTGGTCAAAACTGAAGACTTTAGTCCAATGAGTAATCAGCCAGGAAGAATCCAAGACCCTCATCATCAGTACCCCCCAGGAGGACAGTACTTTCACCATGGCATGCAGCCCACCACCCTGGCACTTCCTTGCCTCAGGCTTATCCCAAGAAGTAACCACCTTTCTGTTAAACCTACAGGTCATCTCTATCCCTGAGATCACAGCTCTCATGCTCCCTTTCATCCAACCTACCCCTACTGACATATGCACCCTTGGAAACTTCACCCTTCTGGACTCCCCAGAGAGTAACACCATAGTTGCCAGCATTGTCAAACAAGCCATTCATTCTGATGACATTATACCTGAATTCATCCAAGGCTTAGACCCTGACCCTGACATGTTACCAATGCTAATCAACTCAATAAACATAACCAGTCTCCATATTGCCAACAACATCACATGCAAGCAGACACTATGGAACATCTACTGCTCCTACAACCCCACTTTCATGATGCTGGAAAGGCACTTTCTCTGGTGATGCCTCATCCATAACCAGTGCTTCCACTCAGAGGATCACAGAATGGGTGTAGTCTGACTTGGAGAGAAACAATTTAGATGTGTGGGATGTAAATCACTTGACCACCCTACTGGGCTATGTCCCTTCCCCTCAATCCCAGGATGGTTAGGTCCAAAACCTCAACTCACAGACTCCATCCCCAACCAACTAGCCCCCACCCCAAGACCCATTAGGGGCCATAATGCCACCAGAGGTGGAAGAGGCACCCTGCAGGGAAGGGTCCCTAGAGGCAGCCCACACTACTAGGTAATATGCACCCCCATGATAAACTAATGTCATATCTGCATAACAATACTCATAATTAGTTATGATTGAAAAAATACATCCATATATCATCATGACCCCCTTGCAACCTTCTGTGCATGTGCAGCTATTCACCAGTGAGGGATGGATAGCCCCAGGCACACACCCTGGGCTGCACACCATCTCATAGCATCGGCAAGGGCCCAAATATACTGCCTCTCAACCTTGGTCAGAGTACAGGAAAGCCCTGGATGCCAGGAGGTTTTTTCCAGACTAACCTTTAGTGACTAGGTACAACTTCTGCCCTCAAGGCATCAAGCAATACCAAAGCACATGACTGGATGCTGCTGGATGACAACTCCAGCCCTTCTTGGAGGACTAATAACTCTTCAGGTAAGGTACACACTGACTACAAACACAGATGCACATACAGATCAAACACCCAGTACTTCTTCCAACAATGGCCTCCCCCCTGCTCCTAGTCCCAGAGGGGGTGCCATGATCTCAGCTGCTGGTCCCACCCCTGATGAAGGTACTAGGAATCTGGGCAGATCCTTGGTAAGTGGGTGCATATTCACCACTCCCCCACCATCCTGTAGTGAAACACCTTGCTACATGACTCCTGAAGTCGCACCTACACAGGCACTTCCCACTGCAGGACAGAACCAGTCCCAGCTGAGCATTGGTCACAACCAGACCATCATACCACCCACCCAGAGGCCATCAGGTCATCACAGACACTCCCCTCCCTGCATACAGAGTGCTCAACTATGTAATAACACCCCTGCTCCCCTACTGTTACTATGCAACCCCAGAAAATGTATACACTCCAGCATCAAAATTGCCTCACTAAATATGAAGGGCCATTTCCATGATGACAACAACAAGTGGTTCCATGCCAACCAACAAATGAGAGATGACTGTCTAGTGATCTTGTCCCTACAGGAAACCCACCTAAGCCCAACACAAACCACCTCCCTGAACAAAATGTTCACTGATACACTATTCATCATCACCAGCATAGACCCCAATCACCCATGAGTGAGAGGCATCACTATTGCACTCAATAAACATCTTGTGAAGACAAAAAATATCAACATCCATGAGATAATACCCAGTAGAGCAATCCTAATAGCAATGCACTGGTACCAACAAGAAAAGCTTAACTTGCTAAATGTGTATGCCCCCAATGACCCATCTGAAAACCAGAGATTCTGGGAGACAATCAATGACAATCTCATTAACCTACCCCAACTGGACATCCTACTAGGAGGTTTCAACATTGCAGAAGACTCTATTGACAGAATACTGGCCCACCAGGATCATGCCAACACAGCAAATGCCCTCAGAGTACTAAAATCCCACCTTAACTTACAGGACAGCTGGCACCAAATGAACCCCTCTGACCTATCATTCACCTTTGCCCAGTCTGCCAGACAGGGAGGATGCATGTCCCACATTGACTGAATTTACACCCTCAAAGACATGATCCTCTTCTGTAAGGACTGGTCAATAGACCCCCCTGCTATACATACAGACCATCATATGGTGTCAGTATGCCTATCCAAATGAAGCCTACCCTTTATAGGTAAAGGCTGATGGACCCTCAACCCAAGCCTCCTGAAAGATAAAGAGGTCCATATGCAAATTGAAGAAACACAAAAACTATCCAATGAACTTGAGTCCTGCACCCCACAAAACTGTTCCATCACTAGGATCCCACATATGCTTTTCAAGTCATTTAAAGATACAGCTGTATGCATACTATGCAACTGTGCACATACCATGATGCTGGCCTTATCAAAAAGATAAGCAACCTACAAGGAAAACTCTGCATGACCTTGAATGATCAATCCCTCTGTGTGTCATATCCATGACTCTCGGACTCAGTCCCAGTCCAGTCCAGACCCCTAGCCCCTATCTCTGGTCAAGTCCGGTCCTAGTCTGACCTAGGAAACCCAACTCCAGTCCTGAAAAACCCAATCCCGGCCCTAGATAACTCAACTCCAGCCTGCATAACTCAAGTCCGGTGTTTTACCCCTATCTCCGGTCCATTTCAGCCTCCCAGCCTTGCATTGCTCCACCCCGGTGTAGGAAAATGAGAAATAAGAGAGAGGTTGAAGGGAAGGGTAAAATCTGAGGGGAGAGAGTAGGCCAAAAGGGGCTTCTATAGCCTGAGACTGGATCCTGGTAGTCGTCTGAAGGCTTCTATGGCTGTCTGGGTGCAGGGAAACGACCTGCTCGAACTCGTCTCTCGTCTGTGGTAACTCGTCTATTGTTTTAGAAAAAACTAACTACATCCAGTACTAGGTAGTGCTGACTAAGCAACCAAAATGCGAAACTCTTAAGTACCACTAGCAGAAAAAACACCTAGAATCAAAACTGAATAAAATGAACAAAATAAAACAATTCCCCTAGTAGGGAAATTACATTCCCTACACCGGTCCTCCCAGGTCTATGTCCGGGTCACCCAGACATAACTCTGGTCTGTTTCCCTTTGTTTGTACTATATTTAGTCTGGCCCATTCATCTGACTTTGCTTACTGTACAAATCCTGTGTCTGACCCCATATGCCGGTCACCTGGACTTTGGCTATTAGCCTCAGCACAGCCACTATGGCTATCCACTCTCTTGCTAATCTTCTTGCTAATAGCTTATTAACAAGTCCAGCTCTATGTTCATTATCCCGGACCAGCCTCATGTATTTAACCCCTGTACATACTTCATAGCACCCTCAGTCAGAATATCAATTAAGTATTACCCTCAACTCTGTACTACCCCTTGAGACTGCTCTATAGCTAAGGCTGAGCCTTAAGCTATCCCCGACCCCTGTCCCAGACCTCTCCCCGGCTTGCATAAGGGCACAGCACATAAGCTGAGACCAAGGGAGGTAGATCCAACCCTGGACCGGCTTCCCCTTGTGCGCACTCCAACACTGGTTGGTTTCCCATGCTACCGGTCTTATTCCTGCACTCCCGGCCTTAACTCCGGTCCAACTGGACTTGGCCCCTGTCTCCCGGCCCTGATCTTGGCCACTCGGACTTAACCCCTGTCACCCGGTCTTGAAGCCCAGTCACCCAAGGGTAAACCCATTGTGAGGAATCCACATTCCCTGCACGTGTAAGCCCCTATCATTAACCGTTCTGTGACTACTGTTATGTCCGCTCCCCTCTCACATTCACCATTGTTCATGTGCTACCTTCCCATGCCCTCACTCCCTCTCACGCAATGCTAAACCCACAGCCGCTGTGCTCCGGTTATTGTTTTCCTCGGACTCTTTCTCTTATCATGGTCTCTGTTCCTTTAGTGCTTGTAGTATACCCTCGGCCTCTGTTTTGGCCTGTCTTCTGTGTATGCGCTGTCATGCGGCTTTCCTTTACTGTAGCCTGTCTTACTTAGGTTCCGGGTTTGCCCGGACTATAAAACCCTGTACTTAGGTACAGAATGATACCTTTTGGCACTCAGAAGGTCACCACGAGTTTCCTTTACACTTTGTCTACACTGCACATCTCGCATTCCGCCGTGCATGAACTACGTATACCACTCACACTGCTCGCATCACCAGTACTATTCCGCAGACCACACTGCACACGTCATGAACCACTACTGCTACAAAGCGCCGGGTCTCACCTTCTAGTCTCGACAGTCCAGAATCCCTTGGTATGAGCAATTTGTTCCCTTCATTTTTTATTGTTGTTATCTAAGCCATCTAGCTTGTATTATACAGCTACTTGGACTTTTCCTACAACTGGAGCCCACCACGAGGGATTCTGCTGTCGCTTCCAGAAGGTCGCTCAGGCACACCGCCAAACGCACCAAACTAGAAAATTTACACCTGCACTTTTGCAATCTCAACCTGTCAGAAGGCTCTGACATTTTCCGCCCTGTTTCACCCATAACACCAGATCATGTGCAATTACCTGCTGACGTTCTGTGGGTACTACCCATGATCACTCCTCCTTATATCTCGGCAGATCAGATATCCGTTGCATCGGATCACCTAGATCTCACTGCCCCTGATTTTCCCGGTGGCTTTATCCACTCGACTCCCCGAAGGCCTGAAACCTTGCCATCACCTTTAACACCTGTCACATCATCTGATTCATCATCACTGACACCCTCTTTTTCCTGTCTCTTTGATGCCTCCGAATCTATACCCAGACTCTCAGTTCCATCCGCCACACTGCTGCGACCACTCACTCGGTTGCAGACCACCCATCAGCCAATTAGTAACCCACCAACACTTCCACCAGCTCGCTTGTGCACTATACCAACTGCTTCACACCCGCAACCAATACCCGTTCCACCCGTTACCAATCCGGCACTGCCACCACAGGTTAACCCACCAATGGCTAATCCTCAGTTTCAGATGCCGCTCCACGGAACACAAAACTCACCTAAATTTAGCGGAGATTCTCCTGTGCAGCTTCTGCGCTACCTCGAAGACATTGACTTCCTCGGTACTCTCGCTGCTCTTGATGACCGTGGGAAGATCAGAGCCGCAATCCGCTATGCTGACCTTGAAGAAGCCAAGGTCTGGCAAACGCTCCCAGAAGCCGCTCCCACGGCTGACGACTGGGATGCCTTCGTAGTAGCTGTTAAGGGTTTGTACCCTGGCTGCAAGGGTGACAACCACTACTGCCATGCAGACTTGCAGTACCTCATCAAAGAATATCAGTCCAAGCCTATGCAGAACCAGGATGACCTTGGAGAATACCAGCGGAAATTCGCTAAGATTTCTGCCCTGCTCATTAAAACTAAAAAGCTTGCAGAGATGGAATGGGATTCCATGTTCCTGAATGGCTTCCCAAGGGCCATCGCAGATTGTATTCGTCATCGACTCTCTATAGTCCACACTGACCTCCACCCTGACAATCCACACCCGCTCGCAGAAGTCGTCAAAGCCGCCAAGTTCCTTCTGACAGGATCTGCTCTTCGTAGCACGGTACCAACGATGGGTACTGCGGCCTCGCCAGCTGCACCTCCCTCCTCAGCTTACATGCCGCAAGTGCCACCTGCTGGTACTGTCATTAAACAGGAATACAACTTCCAGACGCAGCCTCTGCCGCAGCAACACAGACCTGGCTGCAGTTTCTGTGCAGACCCCAACCACTGGACAAGGATGTGCGCGCTCGTTGAAGTTTATATCCGTGCTGGTAAGATCATGAGAGGTACAGACAACCATCTCTATCTGGTGGATGGGAGCTGAATTCTACGTTTCCCTGAATGTAACTCACTGAGAGAGGCTGTTGACCGCATCATGGCTGACAGAGACCAGGCCAGCGCGCGTGCTGCGACTCCTGCTGCTCCGCTGTAGGGAATGTAATTTCCCTACTGGGGGAATTGTTTTATTTTGTTCATTTTATTTAGTTTTGATTCTAGGAGTTTTTTCTGCTAGTGGTACTTAGAATTTCGCATTTTGGTCGCTTAGTCAGCACTACCTAGTACTGGATGTAGTTAGTTTTTTTTAAAAAACAATAGACGAGTTACCCTGAGACAAGAGACGAGTTCAAGCAGGTCATTTCCCTGCACCCAGACAGCCTCAGAAGCCTTCAGATGACTACCAGGATCTTGCTAGGCTATAGAAGCCCCTTTTGGCCTACTCATTCCCCTCAGATCTCATCATTCCCCTCACTCATCCTCTTAAATCCTTTTCCTACACTGCGCAAGGCACCACTAACCTCTTCTGTGTTGCTCATCCCGAAATTGATGTGCAGTTGGAAATCCAGCCTTCTGCCTTCTTAAACACCGTCCAAGATGCCGATGAACCTGTCGCAGACTTAGCCGACCCTGACTTCCAAGCATATGTTGCTCAAGCTTGGGCTACCTACCAAGCGGATAAAGGTAACAAGGGAGCAGTCATTCCCCATGGAAAGAAAGCCCGCTTCGACGGAGTTGAAATCACAGCTCGACCCATGGCATGTCCTGCCAACCCTCCACGAGTCGACCCACGTGCAGCCACTGTCGAAGAGGAAATCATTTCCCCTGGCATTCAAAGTTTGCATGCCACTCGCCAGGCATCCAATCCCTCTACACCTGCACCAACATCCACCACTACGAAACCATATGTTCCTCCAACTAGTCTGGCTCCAATGCCCGCGTGCAAGGATCCCGTTCCTGCGGCAGTTGTTCCATCGCAGACACCGTACCCAGCAGCTCGCAATCAAAACCAGTATCATTACTCGTTCCCTCTCGAAGACAAAGCCACACCCAAGTGTATTGTGGAGCGCATACTCGAAACCAGCATTGCCATGCCAGTCAAAGAATTATTTGCAGTAGCCCCAGAGTTTCACAAACAGTTCAGAGACATCACCATGGCGAAACGAGTCACCACAAACGAGATTGAGGTAGTTCGTAGCGATGATGAAGAAGGAGTACAAGTGAATGAACTGACCGGCTGTGATCCTCAAAGAACCGCGCGCGAATATGGAGACCGCATTATCCACGGTGACAATGGCTCGATCATAGCTCACCACACTCTGCCACTCTGCTGCATCGAAGCCAAGGTCCCTGGGACTGATGTCACCATCAACTGTGTACTAGATTCCAGTTCGGAAATCGTCGCCATGCCCAGGCGTGTTTGGGAAAAGATTGGGCTTCCATTGTGCTGTGATCATCTCATGACTATGACGTCTGCTAACATGTCTAAAGACACTACTGTAGGCGTACTAGAGAACCTGAAACTCAACTTTGGTGCTGGGCCAGTCATGCTACAGGTTCAAGTAATTGAACATGCCAACTTCGACATGCTCCTTGGACGTCCATTCATTTGCCTTATGAGTGTGGTAACAAATGATTATCCCGACAGCGGACAGTGGATCACTCTCCGAGACCTGAACGACAGCCGCGAGTACACTTTGCCCACATGCCCATGGCGCAAGGGCTGTCCACACTGTAAATGCAGCAAGCACTGCCATAGTCACCAGAGTATAGTCGAATGGGGTTTTTGAATATCGATGATCCACCAAACAGTCGGGGAGAGCCTACTAAGACGTCCTGTTTCCTGTTTAGCCACTGTTATCTGTTCCTCAGTCCTACTGTCTCATCACTAGCCTTCACTTCGACGAACTTCTCCTTGCCCGCAGAACATACCCACCGGAATACCCTCGCCCACTTTCACTTTCCTCTCTTCCACTCAGACAATACTAAACCCCTCTGCTATAGCCGCATTCGGCAGCATTTATCGACTAGATCCCGCGGTTCGCACCCTCATTTACAAGCCAGTTGCCAAGAAGGTTCGGATGGTACCTGCCCTGATGGCAGAAGAATACCGCATCGTGCGCAGCCTGCCTGACGACCCACTCGCTGGTCTCCAACCACTTCCAACCCATCCACCAGACTTCGCTCCGGGAATCTGCTTCACTGCCAAACAGGCTGCGGAACTCGACCTTGATCCTGCAGATTGGCTTTGGCCAGAGGAACTTAAACTCGTAACTTGGCTCGTTTCGGTCCATGAGCTCGCATTCGCTTGGGACATTACAGAGCGCGGACACCTAGATGAACACTATTTTCCGCCAGTAAAGATTCCTATGATTCTGCACACGCCTTGGGTCCAACGCAATATCCCTATCCCGAATGCGATACATACCCAAATCATAGACATGATTAAAGATCGCATCAAGTCTGGCATGTATGAACCTTCTACAGCGGCTTATCGCTCCCGCTGGTTCTGCGTAGTAAAGAAAGATGGAAAGTCTCTTTGCCTTGTGCATGACTTACAGCCCCTGAATGCAGTGACCATCCGCGATGCGTCCATTCCGCCCTTCATAGAACATCTCGCAGAATCCTTTGCTGGATATGCAGTGTATGTGATGATGGACCTCTACTCCAGGTATGACCAGTGCACACTCCATGTCGATTCCCGTGACCTCACCACCTTCGGTACCCCCCTTGGACCACATCAGCTTACTACTCTGCCGCAAGGTCATGCAAATGCGGTACAGGTATACCAGGGAGATACTGCATTTGTTCTCCAGGATGAGATCCTGCATTTGTTCTCCAGGATGAGATCCTGCATCATACCTTGCCCTTCATAGATGACATCCCCGTAAAATCCGAGACCACCCACTATCAGCATGCAGACAGGTCCTATGAGACTATCCTGGAGAATCCTGGGATTTGGAAATTTATCTGGAATCACTGTATCGTTGTTAACCGTATCCTTCAGTGTTTGCAGAACGTCAGAGCCACTGTCTCAGCAAAGAAGTTCGTGCTAGCTGCTCCATCCGCTGTGATCGTTGGCCACAAGTGCACCTTTGAAGGTCGCATTCCTGAGGAAAGCAAAGTGCAGAAGATCTGCGACTGGCCCGAGTGCCACAACCTGACACAGGTTTGTGGTTTCCTCGGTGTCTGCAGTGTGCTACACATCTTCATAAAAGACTTTGCCAAGATTGCGCGGCTGCTAGTTGCACTCACATGGAAGGACATACCATTCACATGGGACAAACTGCAATGCACTGCCATGCAACAACTCAAGGATGAAATTGTAAAGTCCCCCGCACTCCGAAGGATTGACTATGAGTGCAGTCACGAAGTAATTCTAGCAGTTGACACATC